>CAJNOL010000239.1:100907-190829 GCA_905250125.1 Rotaria sordida
ACACCCACATGCCACACCTCACACCACACCCACACCCCACACCCACACCAACACCCACCCACACCCACCTCACACCCACACCAACACCCACCCACACGCCACACTCCCACACCCACACCCACACCCTATATCGCTTTTTTTCATAACTTGTGAAAGATTATAGTTGTTTGTTAAAATTAATTATAAATACTTCAAAACAATTTTTAACAATGTTTCTCTTATGAATATGAGCTATAAACATTCCTTTATCAGTGGTAAAAATATCAGCCCAGATGGTCAAAATATGGCAAAGATATTCAAATTTGTCTTTATTTAGTTACTTTCTGGATACTTTAGATATTGATTGATAAAGATAATATAGAAATCGATATAATTATTTACAATTAGTGATAGTTTATTATAATCTTATATTGAAACTCACTCTCTAACTCTTAATAATTATTTTATCACATCTTCATCTATACCTCATTAAACAATTGATTGAATCATTCAATAGTTTAATAACAATGATTGTCACATCTCAGATTGAACAAACACACTCGTAAACAACCGCAGATCGTTATATATTGATCTGTTACATGATCCAGTATTATAATCGTATTTCTCCATATCATATACGGAGACATACGATCGTAATACTGAATCATGTAATAAATCAAAATACGATGAAATATCAAGTGTATAGGATCATTTCACAGTGCATACAAGTTTCGTGTTCTTCGTTCTAGGATATTACTCCTCGATTAATTTAGTCTTAATGCATAAATGCCCTTTTTTTTTGTCATGATACGTAGTCATTTGGACTATAATTACTATGTTAAAGATAGACACAGGTGAATTTCCGTTTCTAGATCGTATCCTTTCACTCCAGGGAAAATATTATTCTACAAATAGACCTTGTTGTAACATGCTTTACATACTTTAGAAATCTTATGTAAATAGAGTAGCAATATTCGTGGATTGTCCCATATGGAATATACATTTCCACGCAGATAATTTTAGAAAATTCATGCAATTCATGAATATGCAAAATCCTATGAAAACATTATTGCTGAGTATATTTTTTTTGTATAGAACAGAGCACTTTGACAATCAGAAGAGTAATAAGCGCATATTGTTAATAACGCATGATGTGGGTTTATTTGTTACTATATTCATGTCATTTCAATATCTGACAAATATTATTTGAAATATTCCAATCAATATGTAACTTCTTTTTTGTTGTTGTGTATATTTGTCTTATTACAAATCTCAACATGTTATTAATCATATTCTCTTCTGTGCGTTGAAATCGATATATTTTTTTTTCTTGATATACGTATATTAAATTACTTTCATTTTTAGATTTAGTTGTCATGTTTTTGCTCCAATATTTCAATTAAAATATTTCAAAATCAAATAAATCTTTATATAAATTTCATTCGATAAATATTGAAATCATTTATTTAAAATTTTATTTAATTGGTGCAAAAAAAAATATTTTCTTGAAAGAATTCTTTGTGTATATTTTGTCAAATAAATAATAAAAGGGAATTAGGTATTGATTTATTTTTTTTCCTCTTTATTTCTGCAACAATTAGCGACAATTATATGAATCATAGACAAATAGATATACGTGTATATATATTTTTTTTTTTTGATTTTCGAAGATACATGACTAAAAGAACGATATATTTGTAAAGGAATTGACTCTAATTTTGTGATGTCTCTTTTCTTTATTGATCCATAAATCCAGATTCATATAGTTTTTCGACCAATGATGCAAGACCTTGATTGACTGCTTCTTGTGCAAAAATTGGAATTTCTTCTAAACGACCATCATGTATCATTTGAATAATATTTTGAAAATGTGTAAGTTCAGCTGGAGTCATATGAGTTTTTTCAGCAAAATTACGAATTGTTTTTGCCACTAAAAAAAGACAAAAAAAAAAGCAACGATCAATTTTATATGATTTAAAAATAAAAATAAAAAAATTTTACCTGAAAATGCTGATGCCAATGTATCAAACCAGAATGGATTATTTTCTTCGATACTTTTCGCAAGTCTATGGCCAAATATAAATGTATATAATTTTACACCATGTAATCCATATTCAGCTTGAAGAAATTTTTCAATATTTTCTTTAGCTGGTCGTTTAGCTAAAGTTACAAAAAAAAACAAACAAAAGAAATGTTCATTTTTTTGGTTTTTTTTTTTGAAATGCATTCTAAAGAAAATGAATTCTACCTGCGATGCACGTTTCTTCATTTTCATCAAGATTTCCTGGACAATCACCTGGATGACCATCGCAAATAAATTGAAGAGCAATGCATCGTTCACTTTGTGGACATTGAAATGGTTCCGATGGATCAATACATCCTAAATCATCAAAGAATATTCTCTTGTTTTACTAAAAATTGAACTAGAATACGAGGTCATCCAATAATTGAAGATTGAACCTTATTCTCAAGAGATAATTTGCAAAACTTTTATATATGTTTTGTTTTATTAGAAAATTGAAAATTTTCTCAAGAGAAAATAAACAATAATAATAACACGTACCTTTAAATTGATGAGTTGGATGTAAAACATCATAAGGTGATATTGACGAACGTTCATTTGATGCACTACCAATTGGTTTATTTCCAAGCCATTTTTTAAATATATCAATTCGATTGCGATGAGAATTAGTTAACCAAGTTGGTTCATTATTTTGATCAGATAATTTAGCATGTGCGAAAGTAGCATAAATTTGTGTTAATATTGCTAACGAGGAAATTAGAATAGCAAACGAAGGTAAAACAGATTTCATCATTGTTATTGGATCTATTGCTGTCGTCTTATTAGCTTTGTCGCCTTATATACTGAGGAGAAAAAAAACGATATACTAGAAAATAAAAAAAAAAGCTTTAGAAGAATGTAAAACAAAAAAAAAAATGCTTCATTTTGCTTAGATCCGATTAATTTTTAAGTAGAAACGCATAAAAATTTCCTTTTTTTTGTCTATACCAACGACTAAGGTCTAAAATAAAAAAAAAAAAAAGAAGAGATTTAGATATTGAATATTTCCTACACTGTTCTTCTTATTTTTATAATGAATCATCGTCTCGAAAAGATGATTAGACAATAAAAATGTGTGAGAAACAAAAAGAAGATTGATCGCACCTTTGAGATGTCTTTTTTTTTTCTATTAAGTGTAACACTATTGTTTTAGACTTATAGTACCGTTGACATATGTTTTCATAAAAACGATAATCTATTTTAATATATGAATAGGAAGATAAGGAACGGAAACCGAATCATTCAAGTGTAGATTAACAATGATGACACGCACATAGAGATATACATTATATACGAATTGAGATGACAAACTTACGTTAACAATGTACGATTGTTACTTATAGAGATAAAAAAAAAAAAAGAAATAAAAAAAAAGAAGGTATTCTTCTCTCGAAACTTTTATTGATCAATAAGAGAGAGAAAAGGAAACAGACATAGTTACGAACCGATTCTTTTGCTATCTTCGTTGACGCGTCTTTTTTTGCATATAGATCGGACAACAAAAAAAGAATTGCGCACAATAAAAAAAAAAAAAACCAGCAAAGTACTTTTTCTTTTTTCACTCACTAATGTTGATGTGTATGCGTTAGTGAATGAATAAAATGCATGATTATTACTAATAGAGCATTTTCGTGTTTTCTATAGTCATACGCATGATTAAAACACATTCGAACAGTCTGAGACTAAGGGAATTGCAAAAAGTACGAGAAAAAAGAATAAAAATCGGAAACAATATCAAGGATATCCTTCCAATCGATGTCGATTCCCAGCTCTAATTTAGTCAAGTTATTGAATACTTTGTATAATGATCTATTCGTATATCATTTTGAGATGTTTGTAAAATAGATAAAAAAAAAAAAAGGAAGAAATACATTAATGATAAATTCCCTGAACAAGAAAAATATCGATGAAAAATAATATATTTTTATTGTTTATTGTTTGCCTATCGGAAATTGTTCATGATGAACTAGAATGTTTTATCATAAATGAAACATACATTACAAAATAAAAAAGAAAGAAAGAATAATAACACTTGAATATCTCATATGAACGGATGTAATAGTTGATGAAAAAAAGACATATTATTAAATACAATAAATTCCTCTGTTGATTGAATGATTGTAAAGAAAGAAAAAAAGAAAAGAAGAAAAGAAATGATATAATAATTCCATAGTGACAATAGTTTAATTAAAAAAATTAATTCGAATATTTTCCAAAAAAACAATGACATCCGTATTCATTAAAACTCCGATGCATGTTTTCTAAATCATTTAGAAAATCTTCTATTCACTAAAAAGACTGAACACTAATAGTCTATTATATTTTTCTATTTTCTCTCATAAAAAAATTTGTCCGCTAAAATAGTAGTGCTTAACCTCTTTCCATATACTGAACCCTTGACAAATAAATTGTTCCATTATTTAGGATATATTAAAAGAAAACAATGGTTCCGATGTACATCTTCAATAATAAAACACCAATAGTTCAATATAACAATTAATCAATATTGAAACATATTTAGAAACAACATTTATTAATAGAAAAAGTGTACGCGCATATTGCTTGGATCTCTTTTCATTGCGAAATATATTGATGCACTTTCGAATATTATGCTTTTAGCTTTACTTTAATAGAGAATAAATAAATGGATCCATTTCTTTCGCATGACATTAAGAAAATTCTTCATTTGACTTGACAATCATGTTATATTATTTAAATCTATAACATTTCAATATAAATATGAGAAATTCATTCTTAAATGTTTTCATAACATATTTGTAGATAGTTGATAAGATCAGATCGATTCATTAATAACTGAATAATCAATATTGATAAAAACAATAGATAAAATATGAATTATGCAAGTGAAAATTAATAAATAATTTAAGAAGAATATTTCGACACGTAAGATATTTGAGGTCAAAATTTGAGTGTTTCTTAAATGGGTACATTGTGAACTTGATCTAGTTCACTACTTACGTTTTGAAAATGATCCTGTTATTTTACAGAGAAAAACCTTGATTAATATGAAAAAGCATTAAAACACGTTCCTATTGCCAGTCAAACTCATTGGAATTTGCTTATGAGCTGGCTCTAACAAAACTAATAATGATTCCAATGTGTGCTCCCCGAACTTTATTGATTTCCACACCTCATTTATCAAAGTCAAGTGAAGCATTAATGAAAAACAGCTTAATTAATTCTTTGTTTTTTTTCATATACATAGGTGTGATCACTTCAGTATAACCCATCGGAGTTTGCCCAAGAGCCAATTCCAACAGAACAAATTATGTTTCCAAATAGCATTCGTCAAACTCAAGTGAAACATTCGTCGAAAAAACATTAACTAGTCTTTTTGGTGGTATACAGGATATTGCAAAACTTAGCTATTGGCCCGTTCATGTCCATTAATAAGTGTATGTGAACACCAGATGGTGTAATTTTTTAGCTAACGACATTTACACTTGCTGTATCCTTTAATATAAGAAACAAAGGAAAAAAATATCGATTGAGTCATTTTTTTCATTGAACAAAGATAAGAGAATTTAGAGATAGTTCTATTCCTCAAGGAATGAAGGTTCAAGGATTTGAACAACTTTGTATGAAGGTTCACTCATCAAGTAAATCCAAGTGTAGTTTAGGTACACCATCACATTCAATTGGTGTAATGTTCATATCAATCAGAGTATGGGTGAAGGTGAAGATCTATTTGAACTTCACTCATAGCGAAAAATAGGAGAAGCAATACGTTGCCCATGTTTCTTCAAAATTTTGTTTTTTAGGAAAAGCAATGATCACATCGTGTAATGCTGTTTCGACATTTATGTTAGTTTATCTGCATTGAAAGTATTTGATCAAGTAAATAAAGAAGATGATGGTTTAATTCTGATTAATTTAATAGAACACAATGGAAATCTTCTTGCTACAAATATTCATCCAAACATAATCTGTTCAATTTTCAATAACTCATTATAATATTACATAAAATGCAGAAGTGACTTATATATATATGCTAACTTTAATAATGTTTGACAAAAATATGGCTCTTTTTTCTCAACAACAGCATTATCACAGTGCTTTAGAAGGATTCCAGGAATTTGAAGCTAAGGAATTTCCAGCCAGAGCCCGAAATCATGTTGAAATGAGAAGTAGATTCGCCCTGAGCATAACTTTGATCCGCACTTTCACTCCCAATCGTCTTCATTAATCTTCATAAGACGTTGTATTTGTATGAATATTTCGTCAATTGTATAGTGTTCGGCACTACGTCGTGTACCGCCTTTTCATAGAAATGTGACTTATTGTGGAGATCAATGAAGTACACTTAGATTGATGCAAAAATGTTGGCCTTTCTTCCAGAACAGATTTAAGAAAAATAATCCAAGTACAATTGACTTTTATTACTCTGTCGCTTCAATGAGTTAATTTTATGTACTCCGCTCGGTTTATAATCTATTGGGACGTTGATTTCTGGATAAAAATATGTTTATAATCAACTTTGATCAATTATGTTTATTCAAAAAGTGAGCAGTGTTATATGTAAGGGTAAAACTTTATATATAGTACTCCTCTTTGATATCAGTGCAAACTAGACAAAAAAAGCAACTAGGTGATTTCAAGTTGATTAGAAAAAATTTTTCGAGTTTTTACTCAAGGCAATTCTTATGTTGATATGTAGTCCTTAAAGCTGAACAAAGAAGCCACATGCCAATCTTTCATTACTAGCTACACCAATGCTCTTAAGAAAAAAAGTAGTTTGCCATTGCATTTGAAAATTCAAAAATGAATTGCATAACTATGAAATGATGTATAGAAGATAGTTCAAATGCTTAAGCTTGTGACCCATAGTCTCTTAAACCAACGTTGGTTATAGGGTGTTTTAAAATCGATGAACAAAGCGGCTGTATCTGTGTTTATATCAATCTAATGTCGAGGAAAACATATATGTTGAGTTGCGTATACGGTATGTAATAATATTTTTCCAGGGACACTATCGCTATAATTTCAAAGACCATAAAAAATTATATAAAATAATACAGTTTGTTGAAAGTAGAATTCATTAGTATTAAACAATAAGACTTATGAAGACTTTCTTAGGTCGAACTCGAGAAATTTCTAGAATTCTATAGAATATAGTCATTCTTACATATCAGTAGCAAGTCATAAGACAGAAAAAAAAGATTCATTTTGAAAATAATTGAAAGGTACATCGTTCCGATGGTTATAAGACGCGATTCTAATTCATAAGACAAGGTTGTCCTTTTCCGTTCTATTGCCTTTTCGTTTCCTTGGTCTTTGGTATATGAATGATGTAATATCACTATGACAAACAATAGAAAGAATAGAGCAGCGCGTATTGTTATTTATTGCGGATCACTTTATCGTTTGGTACTTACTTTTTGTTTTTAACCTTTTTGCGCAATATTAAAAGGACAAAAAAAAGCAAAACAGAAAAGTTTAAACAGTTTATAGAATATAATATAAGGTCATTTGGTAATCTATATATTTCACAAATACAAAAGAACTTCTTCTCTTAATGAAGTAATTATATTCGATTACTTAAAAACTGAATGCAATTGTATTACATTGAACACTAGAGAATCATCGATAGAATCAAATGCATCGCTTCTCATGAATCTGATGCAGCATTTATTAATTGATCACGAGTTCCGGAAAAAGTTCGTCGCACGATTCAATTTCTTATAGAATGATAGAGAAAGTGATCTGACAAATATTTTGCTAAATATTCAAAAACTAATCCTAACTTTAAATTATTATAAGGGAGTAGAGACACCATTTTTAAAGTAAGTAATCACCAAAGGAAAAGTTCGAATGTTGTGACAAAAAAGATTGCACAAAAACAAAGAAAGTACATCGTTCCAAAAACAATCGACAATTATCGTCATAGAGAAGAACTCAAGTCATGCTATGTTATTCTAAAACCTTTAGGGATAAGAACTCATGTCTCTGATCCATTCGAGTTTTGTAATTGTTTAAAAGACTAGAGCGAAAAGAACTTTCTTCATCTCGTACAAATTGAAAAACTTTATGTCTAGTATGATCGACTTTGGACAAAAAAAAATACTGAAGATAATTGATTAAAATGAAATGAATTAGAAAATGATTAAAAATTAAACATGCAGTGGAATTTTGTTTATTTCCACTGTTAAAAACAAAGATAAATCTTCGACTTATCAAGACTTTCGTGACATAATTTCGATTCAAAACGTATTTCCTTTTAACAAAAAAAGGAAGACGAAGAGGAACATGGGATTCATGTAGATAAAGTCATTTCTGTTCATGATAAAGCAATTTGCATGCAAGCTAACATAATCTAATTTTTGCTTCAGAAGAAAGACGTTAATTTTTGGAGTACAGATCTTTGACCTGTAAATCCATCTAATTTCATGGCGGAACAATAATTAAAAATGAAGTTGAAAAGAACGTTATCAGAAACCCAACGTAATTGTTTGTGTAAACAAACACTCAAAACACTTATTTCAGATATTATGACAAATATGGAAACAAATACTGAGCTGTTTGAAACTTTTATATGGTCATATCCATCGAAACTTGACGCAGTGATGAAGAACCCTGATAGTCTTCATATTCATTACTGATTGTATTCTTTAAAAAATGAGAAAAAATAGATATTGTTATAGTCATCAGTTGTATATCATACTTAACTTGAGTTTAATTTCATAGAAGGATTTCTCTCTTGTCTATGATCAATGAAATCCTAGAAATTTCCAAAGTTCGTCATAATAATTGTCTTATAACTCTTCTTTAAAATACTGACAAATTCTACTGTCAATAAACTTGAATTTGATATAAAACTCATTGTTTCTGCTGTTTGATATCATAGTACTTACTACACACCCCTTGTACTTCACATTATAGTAAAGTGATCAGACAGACATACAATATTGAAATGAAATACATGAAACATCTTTTTGATTAATACTCACTTAGAACCAAACCAATGAAACATACAATCAAAAGAAAATGAAGACTTTTGCTCACAAATATAAATTAATAATCATAGATTAGAAGGTTTTCTTTTGAAAATAAATACTCAATAGAGAAAAGTTTAGAGAATGATGATATAAACTTTGTCGATGAAGCAGCAGCATGCTACGATATACTCTAAAGCATTCTGTATTCAGTATTTTATTCTGTTCTGTCAGAACAGATCAGCTAGAATCGATCGATGAGTTCAAATCACTTTCGTGCTTATTCCCTCATCCGCCATGTACGATGACACGAGAACGTCATTGTAGTACATTTATTTAGAAAGTGCTTTTGTTGAAATGAAAAGACAAAATTTTATATTTTTATTCCTCGATATTTTATAATAATATCATGCAGGAAAAAAAAATCTATGAAAATTTTCGTTGCTACTTCTAAGGCCACAGTCTTCTTTTTCTACTAATAATAACAATAATAACTCAACACAATTAATCATTATCGTGCAGACCAACTCCATGAAATGGATTAACAATTAAAAATACTTGTAAGATAATTTTCTTTTGCAACATTTTTTTTTTTGCTTTTAATAATAAGAAAAACGTTAATAGAAGTTAAACAAAGTAACAAGAATACACACACATAGATGTTTTCCGAAAACTTTTTTTCAACATTGCACTACACTTCGATATTAAAATACAGAAAAAAAATTTTACTATAAAAATGATATTGGAAAAAATAAAATCAATGAATAATGTTCGAAATGCTCAAGAAGAATTTTTTTTATTAGTTTTTGATGCTTTCTCTTTGTTTTTAATGATGACGCATATCACGTTGACGAGGTCTTGGTGGTGCACGAATAATATTATCAATACGTAAAACCATTTCAGCAGCTTCTGCTGCACTAATAACAACTTGTCGTTTAAGATGAAATGATTCAAGAATACCAAGTTGAACCATATCAGTTATTTGACCATTTTCCATATCTAAATAACACAAAATTTTTTCTTCTATCAAAAACAAAAAAAAAATAATCATTTAGAAATTTCATACCAAGACCATATGTTGATTTGCCTGAAGCATGAGCAGCACGAAGATTAGCTACTAATTCTGAACTATCATAACCAGCATTGTCAGCAATAATTGTTGGTAACTATTAAAAAAAAAAAAAGAAAAGATGATTGATTAAAAACAAAAAAGTCAAATAAAAATCTATTTAAATACTTGACGAAGAGCTCGAGCAAATGATTCAATAGCTACAGATTCTTTGCCTGGTGTTTTTTCAGCTAATTGAGAAACAGCCGTTGCCATTAACATTTCAGCCGAACCTAATCAAAAAATTAAATTTCTATTATATACTTAAATAAAATAAATTATTAAACAAACCTCCACCATAACAAATACGTGGTTCTTTAACAGTTTGTGATAATACACAGAGAACATCATGAATTGATCGTTCAGCTTCATCAAGTATTTGTTGTGTAGCTCCACGTAATACAATTGTACAAGCTTCACCTTGTGCTACACCTATATTAAATAAACATTAAATTATTTTATTTTATTCAAATATGAAAAATCAAACCGGAAAATTTAATAAGTTTATCTTCTCCAATAATTATTTCTTCAATCAAATTACATTTGCCTAATCGTACTTTATCTGGTGTATCAAATGTTGAAACAATATCTCCACCTACATAAATTAATTTAAAATAAAAAATAAAAAAAAAAAAGATATTTTTATTTTCTTTTACCAAGTACTTGTGCTAAACGTTCAACACCTTCAAAATCAGCATGTTCAATAGCCATAACACCTTTTTGAGCAAATAATTGATCTGGATAATCATAAATCAATTGTCTACAAAGAAAAAAAAAATATTGTCAAACTTAAAAAAAAAAAACAAACAAAATCATTCATTATCTTACCGATTAATAAATACATTACAATCATGTTGAAGTATTTTATCAACTTTATCTTTCATTTTTTCTTTTTCAGCTAATTCTAATTCAGCAACTTTAAGTACAGAATCAACACGTACACGTGAACCAAATATTTTTACTTTATCTGTATCCATAGGTGTATTAGCAATAAGTATACGTGCATTTTCTATACGTTTTGGCATATTTATACCAATACGTTTTTCCAATAGAAAACCTTAAAATATAAAATTCTTTTTTTTTTTTTCGTATTATTTCAATTTGATTAATTTACCTTCTTCAAGATATGAATCACTCATATTATTTCCTAAACGTTTAATTATTTGAATACCTTGTAAATCCGTTTTACCCTATGAATAAAAATTTTTTTTCATTTTTAATTAAATTAAAATATATGAAAAAATTTTACTTGTAATTTAAGTACAGCTTCAACACATAATTTTGCAAAATGATCTTTTTTTCCTTGAAGAATTTTTGAACTAAGTGTTGTACGAGCAATATTCATAAGATCATTTTTAAATTGTTCCAAATTTGAACTAAATCAAAATAAAATAAATAAATAAAATCTTACAATTTTGTTTTTGTTTTTTTTTGTTATCAAACCTATTATTTTTTGCAGTACTTTCTAAACTTCTTACTGCTTCATTTGTTGCTTTACGCCATCCAGAAATAATTATTTGTGGATGAATTTTTTGTGCAAGTAAATTTTCTGTTTCCTATTATTATAAAATGTAAAATAAAAAAACAATCTATTAGCACAACTTCTGGCGAGATCAAAATGTGAAACATATTTCTTCACTATCAGTTTACTTAATCCTTCATAAATACAGAACGAAAGTAGTTAATATATTGTAGCGAGTTGTTATCGATATACAGTATCTGATCATGTATCAATAATAATTTTCGAAGAAATTAGGGCAACGGGTTCTCCTCTCAGGTATTTTTCGTCGAAAAAAAATTTTTTTTTTTCTTAAAAATGCTTTTCTTCGTCATATTCAATCATTTCCGAGCAAGAAAGTCATATGTTAGCCTGCTATGCAATAAATGCACACTATGGGGAGGGACAAGATTGCAAATTTCTATCTTATATACTTTAACATTCCTTTTAGATTGTGTTTCACAATGATATAAAGCAAAAAAGAAAAAAAAAACATACTCGAAGAAGTTCACTAGCTAAAACAACAACTGATGTTGTACCATCACCAACTTCATCATCTTGAACTTTTGAAATATCTATAGAAATATTATTAATAAATAATATTCATAAATATTAAAACATACCAACAAGAACTTTTGCCACTGGATTATCAACACCAATTTTTGATAGAATTGTTGCTCCATCATTTGTTACTAATAATTTACCAGCATCAGGTCCACCATGCATACTACATTGAAGAATTTTATCCTAAGGAAAATATTAAATTTTTTTGGTTTTTTTGTCTTAATAAAAATACATTCATTCTATTTACCATTCCTTTAGGACCAAGTGTACTTTTGACTAGATCACCAACAGCCAAAGCTCCAGCAAATGCTGACTAAAAATTTATAATTAATTAAATAATATTTTTAAAATTGATTTATAACTTACTAATCGAGCAACTTCAGCTTTTTCTTCCCCGCCACCTTGTTTATAAAGAGGAATTGGATTAAGTGCTGTCTAATAAAATAAAATAAAAAG
Source organism: Rotaria sordida (assembly GCA_905250125.1). Taxonomy (NCBI): domain Eukaryota; kingdom Metazoa; phylum Rotifera; class Eurotatoria; order Philodinida; family Philodinidae; genus Rotaria; species Rotaria sordida. The sequence continues at coordinate 113,528 of CAJNOL010000239.1, forward strand.
TAAAATTAATTAATAAATAAATTTCATTTCTGTATTTCTTACAGATAAATCACCGCGCATTTTTGTCGATTTGAAATGAAATGAAATTAATTAATTCATTCTTTATGCAATCCAAATTTTACCTAATGGATTCTTAAAACGACATCTATTTGAAGTAAAATCTTGAAAATGTCGGTTACTTAGTAACCATTAACCATAGTTTATCTTTCATGGACTAATATATATTTACATCAGCTGTTGATTTATGTTTTCGATGTAACCGCACGAACTCAATTTTAATGGCCGAAGCAACACTTAATTATCAAACAATTCGAACTACCCATGCGGCTCGTGAAGCTGTAAAATCTTTTTATTTTTTTTCTTCTTCATCAAATAAAAATAAATGATCTTATTACATATTATTATTTTTTTTTTCGCATTCAGGATGATTTAAGAGTAGAAAATCGAAAAAAAAATTTAATTATCCTTGTACTTCAATGGCTTGCTGAAGAAGGGTAAATTTGGTTTTTTTTTTTTTTTATTCTATTGAATTATTCAATCAAATTTTTATTAATCTTAGGTATGTTGAATCTGCTCGACAACTCGAACATGAAACAAATCTTGATGTTAATAAATATGATGTTTGTGATAATATTGATCTTGATACAATTCTTCAAGAATATGAGTTAGATTTTCAACAAAAAAAGAAAACAAAAAAAAAGATTTATATTTTCTTGTTTTCAATTAGGTCTTATTTTTTTATTAAATTTAATAAATATCCAAAATTGACAAAAAGAAATGGACCTGCAGGTAAGTTAATTCAATTTATTTGGTAACCCCACCGAAACGAATAATTTTCATTCGCGAATAACATATTTTAAATGGCATTATTATTGAATCGCTTCGAGGCATCTCTGTGAGCAACTATTATTAAAGGAAAAAAAAAAATTCCTTGTTTTCTTTTATTTGCAAGCGAAACCACGTTAACATCATAGGAGTAGAGGATTATCATGCTGTTCTATAGTTTCATCTATTTTATATAGAGTAATTGATCCATAATCAGACAGCTTCAATCTCGATCTACGTTGTTCCAACGGTACTTGATTCAGTTGAATAATGCATTTAATATAGACGATTTCTCTGCATATTAATATGGAATTTAATAAATCGAGACTATTGACATATAAAAGATAAATTCGTATTAATTCAAAAGTACTACATAGATAATGATTTCTTTATATTAATTTTCAATCAATTATCATTTACAAATATAATTAAAGTGTGATTAAAAAGTTTCAATTCTTCTCAGTAAATCGATGATATCTATGACAAGCTCATATATCATTAATTGAATCAAATATATAATTGTATAGAGAAAGATTAGAGCTATGATCTAAAAAAATAAGGACAATTCAAAATGCATACAAAATATAGTACAATATTATGGTTATTTTACTAACCTTGAATGAAGATTTTTATCTTATATTCTTTGAGAAAAATTTAAATGAATTTTTTTCAATAAACAAAAAATCTAAATGATTTATAAGTTTGTCAGACTAACATGTTGTATAAATAGCAATAATCAAATTTAATAATCCATTGACCTTGTTTTTTTTTGGACTATCTCTTTTAACTTTTGTTGGCATACTACTCATATTTTTCTTGATGAAAATTTGTTTTTCATTAGTACTTCACAAGTAGATATATTAACAAGATAATTCCACCAGGATTAGACTCAACACTTTTTCATTAGGAATGATATCTTTCATGGTCGTGTAAGACTTATATCGAATGTCATATTCTTACGATTCATGTGTTTTAAAAGTTCATGAGAAAATTATTGAGTAACGATTACTTCAATATTTGATGTTACAATTTTGATCGTAAATCATAGAGTTGTCGAATACATAAATATGCAGAATAGACGAAGTATTAGTGATTTAAAAAAAAGTAATGAATCTTCAAAAGGAAGGATATTAGAAGTCATGCGGATCGTGGAAAATGTCTCGAGTATATTGACATTGTTAGAAAATGATGTCGTATTTTTCGTTAGTAGTACATGTATTACTAACCGCAAAATCAGAATCAAAAATTTTTTTCTAACCATGACTAAAAACGATTAGTTCCGCTCATACTACCCAATAGTTTTCTATTGGTTGTATATCATCTATTTGGCTTTGAAATGAATATGAAGATTTTATTAAAATAAAACTGTAAAAATTATCGAAAAAATCAAATTAAATAGCTGCTAATCATATGAATATTTTTTATAAAATCATAATAATAATAATCAGCAAATATGACGAATATCATTTGATTAAAACATTATACTATATTTATGCATTTTGGAATATCTTTTTTGTTTTGGATGATAGTTCTAATCTTTTTCTACAAAATTATAATTATATAATGATCCATTAAGTAGATATAAGTTTGCCATAGATAATATGAATTTACTAAGAGAAGTCGAAATTTTTGAATTAATCTTTAGTTCATTGTTGTACTAACGAAAAACAAAATAAATACATTGAAAGATGATATCTGATTGGTAAAAAATTCCTTTTTGTGAAATCAAATATTTAGAAGACTATCGTGCTTGTACTGTATTCACTTCTGATTAAGTATATAAAAAAAAATGTACTTCTTCTTACTTTATTTAGCACCATTTGCGAGTAAAATCTCTAGTAAATTAACTAGGTAATTTATGAAAATATTGTTGGTTTTTTTTGACAAAAAATTTTCTTTTCATTAGTGCTCAACCAAGTGCTCGTCGTAGTAATGTTCCATCATTACCACGTGTTACAAATAATGGAACCGATGCAACAGTAACAACAACAACAACAACAACAACTTCTGCAGGTCAAATTGTTCGTCCGCCATCTGCTGGTGATGCACTTCGAAAGTTATCTTTTACTCGTAAACTTAATCGATCAAATTCAGAAAAAATCAATGCACATTTATCACCATCCTCAGGTTTACAACAAACTTCTTCGGTCAGTTGATATGTTTAAAAAGAGAAGGAATAATTTAATTTCGACAAGTTTTTCTTTTCATATTTAGCAACAATTAGGAAATACAAATGGTAATCATTCAACCAATTCATTAGAAGAAATGAGTCTTTCTTTTATGAAAGTATCATCTGTAAAAACAGTAACATCATCAAATGAACAACAACAGCAGCAACAACAACAACAACAACAAAATGGAAATAAGAAAAAAGTAAAATATAAATTTTCAATATAATTTATCATCGTTTACTAAATGACTTTGAAAAAAACAACTAATGTTGAATATGTCTATATCTATTTTCTACTCCGGAAATCTAACCAAAAAATGAGTGCTTCCTCACTTCTATTATAGAAGTTGATAATTATTGCTTACTTGTGAAAAAAAAAGAAATCTTTTCACCCGTAATGATGATGAAAATTAGAAGTTTTGAAGAATTACTCTTACGATCGAATTATTTTCTAAAAAATGGATAGCATATACTTGAATTTTCTAACATGTAAAATATATTCTTTAGATACTTCTATCAACAATGATTATAATACTTCAAAATGATGCACATTTGAGAACATCTTTTTTTTTATTCTTTGATAATTTATCAGAAATATATCATTTTTCAAAACCAAAAAAAAAAAAAAAAGTGAAAATAATTAACTGTTCTTATCATATACTACATATCATTTATGACATATATAAAATTCCAATTGATCTTTAAAATAATAAATAAATCTATTTATACACAGTTATGAAAAGAAAAAAGTATAGTCAATACAATTAACGAACTATTTTAAAACAACACTTTTTAATTATTGTCTATTAAATAAATAATGATTCTAACTATTAGAAAAGATTGAAACATTAATTTATATGGAATCTAAAATGAAGAATAATTGATACTATTATTTTTTGAAGTACACTTTGTAGAGAAAAAAAGAAAACATTCAAAACAAAAAGATCCAAATTCATTTTTTCAATATTTACTACAGATTCAATAAGAGGTTACTCAAGATACTAATGCCATTCTGTTCAAAGTTTTATTATCAAATCAAACTTAAATTAATTCATAGTTTAAAACTATGAACTCTATTTTTTAGTTTCCTAATACAATAATTGATTGTCGTGCGATTCTCAATGATGCATTACGTGTACCAGTCGAAGATAATGTTGATCCAGCAGTAAATAGAATTATTCTTTTAGTCATTCTTCAACTTTTTTATATTTTTTGCCATTTAGGATCGTTTATTAAAACCTTTAGGTGGATTTGTTGGTTATAATTCTGAATGGCGTGAATTAGCTGAAGTTGTTAGTCGGGTAAATACTTCAAAAAAAAAAGCTTTCATTTTACTTTTGTTTTTTTTTTTATTTTTTTTTTTAAAAACTTTCTTTTCCATCTTTTTGTCTTATATTTCATCACATTTCTCTCGTACTCTTCGTCAATTAGACATATTTCTCATCACTTTTGGTTTCCTCTAGTATGATTACAAGCACGAAACAAAAAGAAAAAAAAATATAACAAACAAAAAAAAAAAAAAGAAAAACGGTAAAGTTGTACATACACACACACACACAAAACACCTGACCAGATGGAAAAAGAAAGTGAAACACCACTGCGTATAAAAAAAAAAAAGAAAATGAGAAAGAGAGATAGAGATTGCGCAAGAAATGAAATCTTTTTTTGTTTGTTTGTTAGGTTCAAGAAGAAAAAATATATAAAGAAAAGAAAAAAATTTTCATATGGAAGAGAGAACAAAACAGGTTTTTTTTATATGGATAAAAAAATTCTTTCTTTTTTTTTTTTTTAAGGCGTTTTTTTATGTATGTTTTTAGTTTCTCATCATCATTCTTCATATCAAGTTCGACATATAGAGAGATAGAGAGTGAGAGACTCCTTGAGACAGCAAGAAAAAAAAAAAAAGAAAAATAACAACAAAGAAATAAAGAACATCAACAACAAAAAAAAAAGGAGAAAAATTTGTGTTTTGGTTTCAGTTTGTTTTTTTTTGTTTTTTTTTTGTACAAAGAGATTTTGGTTTTTATGCATTTTACATTTCTGCTTTTATTCGTTCTGATGAAGAAATTGTTGAAGGAAGAATATTCACATTAGGTGTAACAAAATCACCATCATTAGCACTACCCGATGGGGAATGTGATGATGGTGGTACAACTGCTGCTGTTGGATGAAGTAACTGGGAATGATGATGATGTTGCTGTGGTTGTTGTTGATGTTGTTGTTGTAATGATGTATCTGTTGTTGTTGTTGATGATGATAATGTAACTGTTGCTGGTCTTAAAACTGGTAACATTTTAAATAATGCTTCATAAGGTGAACGTTTTAATTCATTATTTATATTTGAATTTAATGTTAATTGAACAAATTTTAATCCATATGACCAACGTGGATTATTATTAACAAACATCCATGCTGCTATCATTGAACGTATTTGTTCATTACGTAGTTTAGCTGTTTCACGCCATTGTGATGAATCATCTTGATAAAGACGTATACCTTTAAATTAATAGAAGATATAAAATAATAATTAACACAAAAAATATTTGAATTTTATTTTACCGGGCCAAACAGCTTCAAGTGTTTGTTGTATAGCAGAATTTTCAATATGAAGATCAGCACTTGATTGTAAAACAAGTGGTGGACCAAATATACAAAAAATATCCATTAATGTTGTACCTAATTCAACAGGTGATTTACTTTTTAATGGACGTAATTGTGTAAATTTTGTTAAATAATCTTGATAAACAAGAACAAAACCATGATCACCATCATGTGCATTTTGTAAATCAATTAAATCATATTCACATAAACGATTCATTACATGTGTATTTGCTAAAATAGAAAAAAAAAAAACAATTATTATTTATTATCTATTAGATAAAAACAAAAAAAAATTTATTTTTACATACTTCCATCAAATATATTTTCAATTGGTTGTTGTTGATGAAGATTAGGATTTGTATGATTATGTAAAACAATAGGTGGTGATGGTGTTGTTATTTGTTGTTGTTCATGTTTAATTATATTTGTTTGTTGTAATGTTGGTATATCATGTATAATATTTGTTAAATTTGTATCCATTAAATGATTTGTATCATTATTTGTTAAATTTTCATTTGTATTATTATCTGTATTTATACGTTTACGTCTTTTACAACAATAATCACACATTTTTAAATATGTTTGTATAACTTCACGTGGAATATTTGCATATTGTTTTGATAATATTGGCCATAAACGATCACGTCCACCATGATTCATTTTTTTATGTGTATAATCAATAATATCAAACATTTCTTCAATTGATACAAAAAAACGTATTTCTTTATCATCATTATCTGTACGTGCAGCAACAAGTCGTTGTTTTCCTTGTACATCAACAATATCAAAACGTTTTATACGACGATAATCTTTAGCTGTACGATCACCTGGTTCTTTTTCTTTAGCTTGTATTGATTCACTTAAAATTTGTTCAAGACGATCTTGTGAATAGACACTACGACGTGTTGCTATTGTTTTAACAAATACATCACGTTTGCTTGTCATTATTTAAAACTAAAAAGAAAAAAAACAAAATATATTAATTTAATATTCTTTTCTTTTTTTTTTTTTCTTCTTTTTTGATTAACACTTTATTATTATTATTTTTTCTTTTAAAGTTAATTGTTTTTATTCTAATCTGACAAATGCTAACAAAATTGATCGATATACATATGTCTTGACAGGAATGATGAAAAAAAAAAATCTCGTCAGCTATTCCATGCTTGTTGCTTACTTCTCTTCTTTCTGTTTTTCTTTTTTTTTTTTTTTTGTTTCTTCTTTTTTTTTCCTGATGCGCTTAATTCTAGTCGCGTCTGCTGTTGCTTTAGTCGAAAGTAAAAGAAGATAACTAATGGGCAAACATGCCGCGTCGAATTGGATGTAATGTGAGCGTTTTCGACGGACGGGAGAAGAAAAGGAATAGAGAACAGAATGAATGAATATGAATCTTATTTAGACGAAGTCTATATTTTTTTTCTATCTCTTCTTTTTCTCTTTTTTCTCTATTTCTCTCTCACTTGGTTATTTATTTTTTTTTCTTCTTCTTCTTCTCTTTGCCCTCTTTCACATCCCACCGGACGATCGCGTATTTGTCAGTTCTTTTTCTTCTCTTCTTTTTTTTCCTTTTCTCACCTGCTGCGTTCGAGGATAAGAATGAAAATGGAGATGCATTTCTTTCTATTATTTTTTTGCCAGCAGTTGTTTGCACCTTAAGGCAAAAATTTTTCTGCTTCTTCTTCTTCTTTTTTTTTTTTTTTTCTTCATGTCATTTATATGCGTGCATCGAAGGATGACGCTAGATTTGATCTATTTTTATCGTTATATTGTTTAGTATGCATGAGAAAAGAAAATTATATAGATGACAAGTCAAAAAATACAAAAGAGAATATAGAATAATTATTGAATTAAATAAGAATGTTCTCTCTTGAGCTTTGCAAGCAAGTTTTTTTTCTTTTTTCTTCTTCTTTTCTCTCTGTTATTCACATCTCAAGAGAATCTATATAAAGAAATAAAAAAAAAAAAAAAAAAAAGAAGGAGGGGGGAGGGGGGAAACGGAGATGAAAAGAAGAAGAACATAAATGCTAAGGTCAGAAATGAACTATGCGGAAATAAATGTCAGAGAATCAAGACAAATGAACTGCATAGAACATTTTGAATGTAATAGACGAATCAAATTATATATTTGTTTCTTTTTTTCTTTTGACATAAAAAACGTACCGCAATGTTTGAACTCTATTTAAATGTTTTGGATCAATTGATTGACTTCTTTTTATCGTTTATTTTGTTTTATTTTTTTTTTTGTTCATATCAATTATTAAAGTTTTTTTATTTCCATGAACATTTTCATATCCGATTTAATATTTCAAAAGAAAATTTGACATGACACAAAACAAAAAGGAAAAAAAATTAACAATAACAAAAAAGTTGACAAGAAACAGCTTATCAAAGGCATATGTATTATATAAAAAAAAGAGAGCCCTTGAACTGTCAAAAAAAGATTTCTGGAAAAATGATTCTATTGGTTGTAATAAATAGACTTCTGTCATCTACTTAATTGTGCAAGATATGAACGCAAGTTTTATTGCAAATTATAATTCTTATGAGAATAGGTTTTTATTTTGATTTCTCTAAAGATATCAATAATTATGAACCATAAAAAAAAATATTCTAGGACATCTATCTTCATGATCCAAGTGTGCGTTGGGATTCAATTATAGGTCTTGATGCTGCTAAACGTACAATTAAAGAAGCTGTTGTTTATCCTATACGAGTACGAATAACACAAAAATAAAAATAAAAATAAAAACATAAAAATATTCGTTTTGTTGTTTTCATTAGTATCCTCAATTATTCACAGGAATCTTATCACCATGGAAAGCCTTACTTTTATATGGTCCACCGGGTACTGGAAAAACGTTATTAGCTAAAGCTGTAGCAACTGAATGTAAAACAACATTTTTTAATATATCAGCATCAACAATTGTTAGTAAATGGCGTGGTGATTCTGAAAAATTAGTGCGTGTTTTATTTGAATTAGCACGATTTCATGCACCATCAACAATTTTTTTGGATGAACTTGACGCAATAATGAGTCAACGTGGAGGTGGTAATGCTGGATCGTAAGTAAAAAAACAAGAACAATAGAAAAGATAAAAAAAGAAAAGTATTTTGTTTTGGTTGAATGATTATATTAAATAATTGAATCATTCGAATAAATTAGTTTTGTTTTATTCTTTTTATATTAGTGAACATGAAGGTAGTCGACGAATGAAAACTGAATTACTTGTTCAACTTGATGGATTAGCTAAATCTGATGATCTTGTTTTTCTTCTTGCTGCATCAAATTTACCTTGGTAGAAATGAAATTTGTTTTTTTTGGTTTATAAATTAATTGAAACAAAAACAATTGATATATTTTTCTAGGGAACTTGATCATGCTATGTTAAGACGTTTAGAAAAACGTGTTTTAGTTGATTTACCAACAAAAGAAGCTCGTCAAGCTATGTTTCAACAATTTTTACCACCAACTGTTATTCGTGAGAGTAATGGTCTAGTTTTATTTTCTGATCTTGATTATATTCGATTGGGCAATGTTAGTTTTCTTTCTTTCTTTTATTCATTTTTTATTCTATTGAGTATGATTTTTTTTTTAAATATATTCTAGTGCACTGAAGGTTATTCGGGTGCAGATATTAAATTAGTATGTAAGGAAGCAGCAATGAATCCAGTACGAAAAATATTTGATATATTAGAAAATCTTCGTGATGGTAAAGCAAAAAAAAAAAAAACGAAATATTTAAATGATAAGAACAAAAAAAAAAAATTTTTTTTTATATAAAATTCATTTTTAGATATGGAATTAGGACAATGTATTCAACTGGATTCTATAAAAACAGCTGATGTTGAAAAAGTTTTATCAACTACAAAACCATCAGCACGAGCTTTTAAAGATAAATACACTCAATGGCAAAAAGAATTTGAATCTGTTTAACATTTTTTTTCTTAAATGTTTGTTTTTTTCTTTTTCTTTTTTCATTATCGTTGATAATGTCGTTGCACGGATTTTACAGAATATATTTTTTATTTAAAACAAATATATCACAGATAAAAATTGAAACAAGAAAAAAACAAATTAAAAATAGAAAAAATCAATCACATTAACCTAACATCATACGAATAGAATGTACAAAAAACAAAATATATATATATATATTTAGAGGAAGAAAGATATTGTTCTATGAATAATTTGTCATCACACGATTACGCCGTTGACAACAGCATGCATATTGAAAAAATTGTAGAAATTGTGAAGATGATTTTCTTGAACGAAACCATTTGTCATGATTTGGAATATTAGAAACTAAAAAACAAAGAAAGAAAAAAAATTTAATTGAAATTAATTCATTAGATAGGTTTTTTTTTTTAATTTATATTTATAAAAGGTGAATAATGCACTTGTTAGTCTATCTATAGTAGTAGGTCATATGAACAATTACTTAGACTTAATGCTCCATATGATTCATCAAAAATGTGAATTTATATTACGGAAAATGCTCAAGTGAAAAGACTTGTTCTCTTTTTTACTGTCAGATGATTTTTTCAAGTGGGGTTATGTTCAATGAGTTATTATATAGCATAGAATACATTATGGTTTTTCAAGTGGCTTATCCGTAGGCATGAACAAACGGTGACATCTGTCTATCAAGCTATTTTTAATTGCGTTTTTATATAAAGATATACATAGCATCAACTTAAGTTTTGTTTTAAACAAAAAAAAAAGACATTGTGTAAAAAACAAAGTGATGTATCTTAGTAAACTATCTAACTAGTATTAGAACCAGTATTATCTGCTGATGAATCAACTGTGACAAAAATATAAAATATAAAATCGTATTTTACTCTGACATAATCGATGGCTATCATTAAAAATAAACGATGCATAAAAGAGATAAATTATCATACTCTATGCCAATGAGTCTTTACAAATTTTTTTTTAATGAATTCAATGACAATGAATTGTTAATAGAAATATGATATGTTAGATACAATAGTATGTTTATGAAAAATTAACTTAAATTGACAATATAAAGAATTTGAATTAACATTTTTTTTTTTTTTTACAAGATATAATTGGAATTTCTATAGAATTATATTATTTTTGTAATAAATGATAAATCGCATTCGAAAAAATTTTCAAACAAACTTTGAGTTCGTTTCGAATGGAAAGAAAATTGATTTATGAATAATTAATTTTAGTTCCATTATGACAATTCTGAAAATTGCTAGTCATCTAGTCTATTTCATAATTCATTAGAATATTTATTCTTTTTTTGTTTTCTTGAGTGTAATCATGAAGTAAAAAAAAAAAAAGTATCTAACATAATGAAAATTGTTTTTTTGGAAAATTCAAAAAAGAAAAAAATTTGTTTCTCATACGTGATGTATTTGATCCATTTTGTCCTCCTTTTCTCAATAGATCAATAATCATTGAAATTTCTTCGATAGAAGATGATTTATTTAATAATTGAATAATTTCTTCATCAGATATAGTCGTTGAAAGAAATGTTTGTAAGTATTCATAATCTTTTTGTAGAAAAATTATCATTTCATCACTTAAAAGAAATCAAAATAGAAAATATACTTTTGTTTTTTTAATAAATAATAAAATCTTTTACGAAAAATGATATTTTCTTTCACGTAATATTGATGTCCATCCTTCGATAAATGATGAAAATATTTGTTCATAAATATCAAATTTTTTTTCAATATTTAAACATTCACATTGACTTAAAATTGGTTTAAGAATTTTATCACATGCTATAACCATATATAATCTCTGTTGATTAACTAAAAGAAAAAAAACAAAAAATATTTGTTTATTTTTTCAATTTAAAATTTATTTTTGATTAAATTATTACTTGTTCGCATTTCATTTGTTGTTGGTGGTAATGTTATATCAAAATGATTTGTTGTATTTATTTTGATACGTCGATATAATTTTGACATTGTTTCATTTACAATTGTCTATTGACAAAAAAAAAAAAACATTGAATAAAGTTTAAGTTTTGTGATTTAAACATACTTCACATGATGAATGTAATTTATTAACTAAATTTATTGTTTGTTCACAATTTTGTAATTGTCTTAGACTATCTATTAAACTCTTAATAGTTATCGATAATTGCTAAATAAAAACAAAATACTTTAAAATTAAAATAAGAACAAAAAAAAAATTAAATACAAACTATTTGATCACTTTTACAAATGACTAATGTTCGTTCAAGTGAATTTCCATTAATAAATGTATCAGCATGTTGATTAAGCCATGTAATTAATAATTGAAATGTTCCTTCGATTTGTTTCATTAAATGATTTATATTCGAAGAAATTATATTTGTAAGAAACGACTAAATTCAATAGAATAAAAATTTTCAAATTAATTAAATCAAATTTTTAGTTTTTTTTTTTTTTTTTTTTTTATCGTACAGTTAAATATGATGATCGTTCAGAAAGAATTTTCATATATTGTAAAACTGATGTAATTCGTATAAGACGAAGAAACATTTGATTAAGATTATGACCAACAATACTTAAATGAATATTATGAAACAAACAAATTGTTCCCCAACGATTTGTAATGATTGTATTTATAAGAGTTTTACTAAAGACTAAAAAAAAAACCGAAATTGTATAATGAAATTATTCATTAGAATTTAGATCGAATACGTCAATATCTATTTATTTATTATGAGATAACAACAGCGGAAATGATTAGAATCTAGCGCAGTTACATTCAAGACATGTCATAGAATAAATTTCTCATTCATTATCAAAAGAGTTGATGAGTATATATTAAATACAAAAAAGAACTTCCTTACTGACAGGAATGAGTCGATAACTCAAGAGATTGGTTGGAAGATTTTTGTTAAAGTTGACTAGATTTACGAGGGGGAAAGATCGAATGCTTTTCTAAGAATTGTTGGGCACAAAAAAAAACCCATAAAACGCTGGAAAAAAAATCATTCCAGATTGAGAAGGTCTACTCTTCCCTCCCACTTGCTCGGCACATTAGTGGTTACGGATTCTTTTATTAATGTTATGAAGACTTTCTCTCATTAAGTATCACACATACATTATAATCTAATGATTGACATTATTCTCTAAATAAATTTATAACTCTTACATAAATCCCAATCTCGATTAAAAGCTTGAATTGTTAATAAACATAAACACCATTGTACAATTAAAATAAATTCATATTTTAAATTCATATCCGAACATTTAAAATGCATAATTAATGTCCAAAATATTTCACTTGACCATGGATTTATTGTATGTATAGTTAAATTTTTATTCGACCATATTGAAATAATATTCATAAAAAATTCTCGTTCAATATTTATCCAATCATATTTATTATCTAAATTTTCTTTTTCTATTAAATATATATATATATATTTTACTTTTTAATTAAATAAAATTCTTACTTAAATCATTTTCAATTTGTTCAAAATCATTAAAATCAAATTGAAATGATGATGTTAATTGAGAATGTGTTAATATTGTTGTATGTATATTTATTTTATCTAATTGTAATAATGATTCTGAATGATGATAATTATCATTATAATTTTTTATTCTATTATAATTATCAATATTTATTGTTATAGGTAAAATACTAAAAAGAAAACTCGATGGTATTATACAATCATTATTATTATTATTATTATTATTATCTTCATTATGATTATTTAATAATGAATTATATGATGATAAAAATAATTGTGAAGTTTGATCAATAAGTGATGATGCAATTTGAGTTGATAATGATGATGATGATATATAATTTAAATAATTTGATGGAAGATAACATCGAAGTTCTTTTTCAAAATTATATATATCTGAATTAATTGTTGATAAATTATGAAGATAATTAAGTATTTTAAGAATATTTTGATAAATTAAATCAAAATGTTCATCAAGATAAAAATAATCATCAATAGCATATTCAATAAATAAATATTGATAAGTATTTATACAATTAATAAGATCCGAACAATTTGAAACAATTGATATTATTTGATCATATTCAATAGACATATCTGAGGTATATGATGATAAAAAATTAATAAATTTATTTAAATGTTGTGTAACAAATGAAAATGTATCAAATGAAATAGTTGTTAAACATGGAATGGAAGACTGAATTGATGATATATTCATAGGATTTGTTGAATCTAAACAAAAAAATTATATAATGATATCAATAGAGATATAGATAAATTTAAAATAGTAGTGATCAAAACTCATTTTCTGAGCCTTAATTTTCATAAATATTTTCTTTAATAAACTATCTTTGAATCTTTTAAAAATTTTGTCATTTTGAAAGTTTGATTAGTCATAACAGAAATTATTCATTGGAATTTTATAATTTACTTTTGTCTGTTTATTTTTTTTCTGATGCTAAAAAACTAATTATATGTTTTTAATAGATATTTAGTAGAGTATGTGGATAATCTTATAGTTGATAGAACTCAATGAATTATCATTGTTGTTAATCAACAATCTATACACTTTTACTTAAGAACTCGAAAAATTAAAATATTATTGGCTCTTACAAGAGGATCGTCCGAAATAATTCATTCGTACAATAACTTGGACTTAGGATATGTGCTACTACTTCTATGTTATGGTTCTAGTCTCTGAAATTTTTCTCGTAACGATGTTCTTTCAAAAAAAATTTGATTTAAAATTTTGTCAATAAATAGATTGAATTAAAACTATATTATCATAAGTTCAAATTATTGCAAGAATATTCTCATCTCAAATAGAAATAAATTAAATCAATTTTGACCAATAAAACTTATCACTTTTTTCATTCAACACAAAGATTTTTATTGTTTTATCATTTTCTATGCTTTGATAAATATTGAACAACAGAAAACAACTAATCTCGAATAAAATAGTTTACTAGTGACAGATACATGGCTTGTATGTAGAGTTCGTCGGGTCCGAAAATTTTGAATTCAACAGACTCTACTTATGTGTCAGACAGAATATCTACATATATTGTCTTTAATACATTCTCTGAATCTCTTCAATTCTTTGCACTGACTCAATAGTTATGTATAATTTTTCTATTTTTTTTCTTCTGAATAAATAAGTCAAATAGAAAACATACCGATCCTAAAACTATTCACTTCAAGAAATTTCTTTCGTAGAAACAGAATAATAAAACTATACATTCTTTTTTTTTCCATTTCGATACACAATATATTCTCGACTTACTATGACAACGATCAATAAAATCCATTATTTCCGCTTGGACATTTGCATAAAAATTATTCATTATCTAAAAGATTGAATGCAATATAAGAGAAAAAGGGATTAACAATAAAAATGTCGTGTTTTTGCTTCTTTATCGTCGTCAACAGAAAACAACGATCTATTTACATTACGAAAGAACGAGAAAAAAAAAAAAGGAATAAAAAAATATTATTACTCCGTAACTAATTAAAAAACAAAAATTTACATCACCAAAAATAAATAATACATTGGCAAAAAAAAACAAAAAAAAAGAAAGACACAAAATCCACTGACGTCATTTCTATTATTCTTTTACAAAAGGATGTTCAAGTAATTCTTGTGATGATGGTCGTCGATTAGGATCATGTTGAAAACATTGTTCAAGAAAATGAATACATTCATTTGATAAATTTAAATCAGTTGGAATTGATGGATGTACACCATCAGCAATCCAATTAAGAACTTTAAAATAATAAACACTTGATACTGTTGTTGGATTACTCCATGGTATACGACCAGTTAACATATGTATTATTGTACAACCTAATGACCATATATCAGATTTCATTGTTGTTTCATTTTGTGTTATCATTTCAGGTGCATAACAAACAATTGATTCACGTTTATGTACAATAGCTTCCATATCAAGTAATGATGGTTGTTTTTTCATAAATTTAAAATCATAAACAAAATTAATATCACCTAATTTAATTGATTGTTTTGTTAAATCTTTTAAAAATATATTAACATTACGTATATCTCGATGAATTATTTCTTTTTCATGTAAACGTGATAAAGCAGATAATAATTGACGTAAATAACGTTGAACAAGAGATTCTTTAAAAAAAACAAAACCAATTGATGTTTGAACAATATCTTTATCAATAAATGACGTATCTATTATTGAACTAACAGATGTTATTGATGTACGACGCATATCTATATGTGATATTGATGGACGATGGTGATCAATTTGTGATGATGATGATGATGATAATAATGTACCAAGTAAAAGTTGAGCTATTGTACCATAACTACAATATTCCATAAAAAATAATATATGATCATGTTCAAGTGCAATTCCATGATATTTAATTAAATTTTCATGATCAATATGTATAAGTGGCATAAGTTGTTCAAGAACTTTAGCAATTGCTTGAGCATCATTATGTTGAATTTTATATTGTTTATAACAGAGAATTTCTTTTTTACCAACTCTATCTACTGTACATTTGTAAGCTATAAATAAAATAGAGAAAAAATAAATAAATAACTTTTGTTTAAAATTTATTAAAAATAAAATATGAAATATGATTGAGTTTAGAGAATGAACTATGAGATAATTTATCTACTTTTCTTGAATTATTTTTACTATTATATTGAATATTTGATATTTAGTATGATGTATATATGAAAAATTGAATTATATAATTTTAACCTGATACTTTCTCTACAGATAGATCACAGAATTATTAGAAATTTCAAAAGAATATTTTCGTTTCGAAATAAAAATATTAAATCTATATTTATTTTTCTCGATATATCTTTCAACAGATCGAATATTCAATAGAATAACTCTATCTCAAGACAGATAAAGCACCAGAAAGAATCCTGTGAAGATTCTTCTGATCTTATTAATGTTGATAAATTGATTTATATCCAATTCAAAGCAATCTATCACACATACACTAGAAAATATTCATTCATAAGCCATAAATCTTATTCATGTATGGCATGTTTATACATTATCAAACTTAGAGCATGACAAAAGATTATCATAGGTAGTAGAAAGATATAATACAGTCAATAATCATAGATTTTTATAAATGTTAATCTTCTTTTTGAAATTAAGTCAAAACTCATGATTCATCCTATTTACACAACACATATCACGATGAATGAGTCATATGGCATCAAAAGAAAAAACCTATAACTTAGCTAGTAGCATTTACTAATATATAAATCTCGAAGTTCAAGACTACGATTAATAATGTAATTTATAAGATTCACTATTGAACAAAATTCTTAGAATCTTATATAAAATCGATGAAAATGTGATTTGTTCACAAATACATATGCGCTTTTAGCTCAGTGGCTAGAGTGTCTCCCTCCGGAGGAGAAAGTCGTCAAAATTTATTCAAAAATTAAATAATCATAAAAGAAAAACAAAATTTTTCGTTTTAATAAATTTACACTTAATAACATTTGAATAATCATACAGTTCGAATCTGGCAAGGCGCGAAAAATGACGTCATTTTTATATAGTCTTACAAAAATAAATCAATCTTACTTGTTGCATATTGTCCACGTGAAAGAAGATTTAATTTATGAAAATTTCTTATTTTTAAATATGCTAAATCTTCGTCCATTTTTTTCGATAAAGTTGATGTTTTATAAACACTTTTGATTTTTCCAATAAGACCTTCATCAATACGTCGTCTATCAATATGTTTATCCAGACGATCAATTTGTTCAATTCTATTTAATTGTAATTTTTTTTTCTGTCTATTATCATAACCATGTTTAGTTACTGATGAATATCGAAATATTTTTGATAGTCTATTATCTTGATTAAGATTATTATTATTATTATTACTATTATTTGAATTATTTAAATAGTTAATTGTTTGTATCATATTATTATAAAATTCTGAAAATAAATCATTATCAATATGATTTGTAAAATGTAATGAACATGCATAACGAAGAAAATGTATTCCAGGTAATAACCACATTGGTATTGTTATTGGATATTTTGATGTTCGTGTAGAATTTTTTTTTCGAACAAAATTTAACCAAATATTTGCAAATTTTAATTGATTTTCTGCTTGAGTTTTTAATGTATTATATTCACATTGTGTTGCATAAAAACTCATTTCACGAATAACATCCATTCCAAATGCAAAAGCACGTTCTTCAGTATTCTAAAGACAAAAAACAAAAAGATTGTAAGAAAATCTTTTCTATCAAAGGAGAAAAAAAAAAGAAGTTTAATACTCATATTACAACAAAAAAATAAAATAAAATAGGAAAGAAATTATAATTATCTATTGAGAAAATATCAAATTTGATGTCATTCATATATTCTATATACGTAAATAATAACCTAGAAATGTTGATGGTTATACATTTTTTTTTAATAATGCTTCCAGTAAAAAACAGATACTTTGTACGAGAAGAAAAAAAAGTTCATTTCTACAAATCATAGTCTTTTCGTTTGACTGATTTAGAAGAGAAAAGAAAACAAGTTTGTGAAACATTATCAGAAAACTTCTTATCTTATTTCAATTTAAAGACACACACAAAGAAAAAGAAGATAATCTCACAGTAACATGATACCTATAGAGTGTTTTAGAAGCCTGGCGAGATTAAAAAAAAAAACATGAATAGCTCTTGAGTAGTTCAAGTGATGTGCATGAATTTTCTATAACTTCGTTTTGATGTTGCTTTAAGTTTTATTTAACATAGTTCAGATCAAATGCTACAGTGATAACAGAAGAAAAGGTCAATACAATTCATGTTAAGTGTATCGACAGGATACTCATTGCACTTAGCATCCTCTCGAATTCTTCGTATGATAACATATGAAAAACAATATCTGCAAGATGATTATTAAAGATCAGATGGTATTAACCAAGATAATGTATTATTTTCTAAAAAAATTACGAGTTTCATTTCAGTATGAGTATTTTGAATAACGAGCATAAATAAAATTCTGTGAAAAAAAAACCTTTAAAGAAAGTTGAGTAAAATGATAGAAAGCTCTCGCATATGGCTTGAGTTATTCACGGACTTTCGAAACACTCTGTGACTTTCAAGAGATTTTCTTTCAAATGAAATCAATAAAGACAACATAACTAATCTCTCTTTTTTTTTCAAAATTTCGTAACTATGATATTTTATTGTGTTTAATAAATGTTTTTCTTTCTGCATAAACAACAAAAACAAAATATATTGAAACTTCGAAAACATAAAGAATGAATTAAATTTTGCTATAATTTATAAAAGTTTATTTTTAATAAAATTAATAAAAACAATAGTAAAATAAAACTTAGAACACATGAGTAATACTTATACGTTCGGTATTTTTTTTTTTGAAATTTCTTTTCATTATTTCAAAAGATGTTTATATTGATTTTCGAAATGATTAAAATTTTTTGAAATAAAATAATATATATATATTTGTGTAATTTTGTAATACTTACAACATAATCTCTTGTATTAATTTTTTTAATGATTTTTTCAAAAATTTCTATATTACTTGCAATACAATTACTTAAATTTAACATTGAATAAGCTAAATTTCTCATAGCATTATCAATTTTTTCAAAACATGAACGTCTTTGTAATAATTGTCCTGTTCGTGTATCAAAACTATATAAATCATTTTGTTGAACATTAATTTTTGATAAACATTCTTTAAATGATTCTTGAAAATTTTCAAGATTATTTGTTTCTTGTGTAAGAAGAAATATTGCTGTCGTTTTCCAATTAGTATGTAATGGTAATATAGATGTTAAATTTTTATTTTCAGGTATTAAATGTGTTACACCACGCCATTCAGATTCAAGTTCAATTCTTGTTGGTACACAAAGAATATAAACTAATGGTGAAGAATTTTCAAATATTGAAATTGATGGTTGTTGAAATGATGTAGGAGATTGTGGTTGTTGTTGTTGTTGTTGTTGTTGTTGTGATGTTGATTGATCATCATTTAATTCTGTAGATAAATTATTATTTGTATGAATTCGAAATGAAGATGATAATGTTCGTATAATTTGAATTTTAGTTGATTTATCTTTAAAATATTTTGCTGGAGCAAAGAGAAGACATTTAGATAAAGGAGAACCATCTTTATCGATTTGATTAATTCCATAATGATGATGATTTTCAGAAGCTATAATATAGAAAAAATAAATAAATATATTTTCTAACTATCTAATTAAGAAGATTGTTTAATGTGAAAAAAAAATTCGTTTGATTATAATGTAAAAGATATTGAAGCTGGACTTTTTTTTTGAATTTCAGTAAGTTTTTAAATAACTTGCTCTTGTCAATGTTGATCTTATAATATATATTGCAATGTGTAGGAAGAAGATATAAAAGACAAATGTTCTAATCTCTTAATCATCTTTTCAATATTAATTATGTTAGACAGAAATTTTTGTTACCATCTTCAGTAAAACCTTTCTTATATGAACATCTCATTATATTGAGTAGTCGATAGTCTTCTTAAATGAATTGTATTCTCTCAAATATGAGCAACACATATTCTCTGTCACTCATGTTTCGGAATGAGAAGAAGGTAATGTTATTGTGTTATGATAAACAAACATGAAACACATAGGAAACAATATTAAAAACAACAACAACAACAACAACAACTGTATTTAGTGTAATATTTCATCTTTTTTGTGTCAATAACATGTGACATTAGACTATGTCAATAGGTGTTAATTTACCTCTAATTAAAAAAAGTTGAATTAATTAATTATTGGAAAAAAGAAAAAGATCATTGTGTTATACTGACAACTGTTTGCAACTAAATCCTAAAGAAACTAAAAATCTTCGAATAATGAACATCTCCATAAAGTGAACATTTTCGATTGATTCCAATAGTGCCTATATTAGAGAAATTTTATTGTATATGATAGAAAATTCAACTCATTCATTGTAGACTTCACGTGTATTTATAACAACAATGATATGACAAAAAATTGATATCGAATGTTTATTATTTCAATTAAGAAATATTCCATTTAGATTAAGGAGGCTACTCCCCTCCTCTCAAAAAAGTTAGTCTTCGTCAGAATGGTCAAGATTGAGATAAATACATCAAGAGATAGCCTGTCATTTGCTCTTTCATAAACAATAAAAAATTTTCGTCAATACCTCTGTTTTTCCGAAAAATGTTCAAGATTTTTGACAACCCCTATTCGAAAATCTTTTTCGTTTTTTCTCAAAATGGTGGTCGGACGACTCATCTTCAGTGAAAGTCAACCATAACCCGATATAAAGTCGAATAGTTTTTTTTTGTTTGAAAGAGCATCAAAAACTGCAGTGTCTATGAGAGACCTTTTTTTGATAAAGCTTTGTTATTATTCTATTGATAAGCAACTTTATAATATGAGCGCCATTTTTTTGAGAGGTTTTTCAGTGATTGAACTTGTTAGACCTTTTTTCCTCGAGAAACATAAGAGTAAAATAAAAAGGCCCCGCAAAGGCACTGCATTCGGACATGCTCTTTCAAAAAAAAACAATCAAGCATATTGAATGAATACCCACAGAGAATTTTTGGAGACACGATAAGCTATTTTTCGACCCTTGCTTGGTTTGTATCTCACTTCTTCATTAGGATAGGAGGCTGAAAAGTTTACCATAGATGTCCTTTTACAACCCCAACGTATCATCAAAATTTCATGACATTTGGATGTTCCTAGGCTGAGATCGATTTTTGAGAGACGAAGTTCCCTTAATCTATTTAAATACATTGTTATTATATTAGTAGATTCAATCAAGAAAAACATAAAGAATAGAAGAACTATTTTCCATTATTTGTAAAACTCCTTGAAAAACAAAAACTCAAGATAAATCTTCTTACCAAATTTAATTCTTTCAAATCCAGCTGCTTTAAGTATAAGTAAAAATCTTTTACAAACAGGTTTTTGTAAATAAATATTAATTGTTAATGCACAATCATCATAGATTGCTTTAGCTTCACGTAATATAGTCATTGTTAATTTTTTTTGATATTTTCTATGTATTTTCTTTTTTATATGTTCTATTTTAATTGTTTCTGGTAATAATATTGATGAATGAAATATATTAATATATTCAGAAAAATGTTTAATAATTTTTGAATAAATATTTAAAAATTTTTCACCAAGAATTTCTTCAATATTCATCATAGTTGAATATTTTTTTAATGATATCCATTGATCTTTTAATAATATAATACAATTATGAAATAAATTTGAATTTAATGATATTTCTATATAACGTTCAATATAAGAAAGAATTTCATGAATTGTATCAATTATATGTTTATCAAATTGAATTAAATCATCTTCAATTAATTTTAATTCTGCTTTTTCTTTAATTCCAAAAAAACAAAAATAAAAAACAAAAGAATTATAATTAAGAAAAAATTAAAAAATATAAAAATCTATACCAAAAGTATCTGTTATCATTAATTTAACATATTGACGTATTAATGTTGCACTATGTATTAAAATTTTACATTCATCAATTAATAAAAGAAGAGCACCTAGAAGAGAAAAGAAAATAATCACTGAATGAAATTTTTTAATATTATAATAAAGCAGCAAATCATTTATTTAGATATTCGCATAGGATGGAAAACAATAAGTGTTTTTTTTTTGTTTAGAATGCTTAGATGAAGAAAAAAAAATATCCGAATAGAAAACTTATTTTCGAAAAGAACTTTTTGAATGTGTGATTATTGCTTATTATGTCGTATATTTGTTCGCACTACTACGGTACTTATAAGAACCGGCGGAAGATTGCCGGTCAAAGACAACTATCGGTATACCACAATAGAGCAGCAATCAGAATTAACCAACCGTTTAAATATCAAACTAGCGACGGTTTGTATTCGATTCGAATCACATGAGTTTGTATGATTTATAGATCTGCTACTATATATATATATACAAACATATTCGAAATTTTTGATAATATATCGTTTTTAAATTACTTGTAGTTGATGTTTGTTCCATTTTTTTATCTTGATGATATTTTTGCCATGAAATCATTAAATCTAATGGAATTTGTACAAGAAAAACATAATGTGGATAAAGTGATGGTAAATGAAATATATCACACATATCAGAAAATCTTCCACTATCAACCCAAACATGTTTATCATAAAGACGATGACATATTGTTAAAATTTTAGCAATTAAAATATTTTCATCTGTTGGTAATTGCGTAGAAAAATTTAATGATGAATAATCAAGAAATGAACATGGATCAGGAAATAATGTTGAACCAGGTAAATGTGGATATAATGTTGGATCAAGATAATCAAGATAATATGGTTGACGTTTAAGTATACATCTATCATAAGATAAAAGTTTTAAAACTAATGTTGGTGCTGGTACTGGTGGAAATGTACTTGATGTTAATATTGGATTTTGATCAAAACATTTAAGTTTATTATTAACTTTATCAAAATAAATTCTTGTAGATTTGTTTGTTTGTTTATTTACTATTTTAATCAAAAATAAAATAACATAAGACATATATATGCATATTTACAGCACTGGTCAAAAATGTAAGACCAATATATATATTTTTTTCTACAGTACCGGGCATTGAACTCGAATTCAAATAGTAGTTTCAATAGCCAATGAAGTTCTCTATCCATATCAAAACTTCATAGATGAACTATGAGAGAAAGGTTGCTGAAAAACCAAACACGGTAGCTTTCAGATTCCAGAAAAAGTATATAAAGTTACTTTTCTAAAGAATACAACATCTTGAATAAAACGAAGAGTTGCCATCCTTAAAATGTTATAAGCATCACAAAAAAAATGCATTTTTTAGCAATGCTATAATAAATTTCGCTTTTTTTTTTACATTGTTTGTGATGATTATAATATTTTAAGAGAGGATCGTAGGAAATGCGGCAACTCTTCACTTTATGCAAAAGTTTGAACTCTTTAGAAAAGTAACTTTAGATACTTTTCTGAGATTATGAAGTTTCGATATGGATAGAGAAACTTCATTAGCTATTGAAATTACTATTTGAATTTGAGCTCAATGTACTTGATACTATAGAAAAAAAAAATTCGTTAGTCTTATATTTTTGACTAATACTGTATGTTAACATAAGAAGAAGAATAAGATACCAAGTTTAGAAGTTTTTTGTTCTTGTAATTGTTTATTAAGAATAAAAAATTCATCGATTAATTTATCAGGTTTAGCATCTAATAAATAATCATTTGGTATTAATTTTTTTGGAAAAAATGGAGAATTTTTAAATATATCATCAAATGTTGAAAAACTTGTTCGATGTTCTTTTCGATATGTATAACGTAAACGTTGTAATAAAGGACCATGTTTAGAACGAAATATACTTGCAACTAATTCAATTCGAGCATGTGTTACTTGATCATCAATATATCTAAATATAGATTTTTAGTTTAAACATACTTCTTCTTTTTCTCCTTATTTGAAATAAACATTTCTAAATAACTTTATGAACTTTCAAAACTGAACAATATTCTATTGTTTATGTCTAGTAGATTTTTAAGATAAGTTAATGTTAGAAATCACAGACTATCATCAAGGTACGGCAAGGAGCAATCTTTTTTCAAAACAAAAAAATCCTATACTAAATATAAACATCAATCTTTCAGAATATGTGTTATCTATGTAATTCCATCAGCTAGTAATGATTTCATTAGAACTGATGTGTGTATGTTATTCATTCTAATTCATCATTGTTCAATACGTACTCTTTCAATTTTCAGGAGATTCAAAATCTCTTATCAAATGATAAGAACATCTAGGAAATAATACAAAAAAGAAAATGAATCTCATCCTACAACTAAATGATGATACTCAGTTACAAGGAATCTCTCTTTTTATTGGTAGATATTTTGTTTTTATTATATAGATAAATTAAAATAACACTATTTTTACTCGATCTTTTGCACTGATAAAAAGAAGGTATGAATACGAAGAAAATTTTTCATTAGGTTACTCATCCATTTTATAATCTACCTCAGTTTAAATGTCTTGAAGACGTCTTGCTGTTTCCTGTAACAATTTCCGGTTGAAATATTCATCATATTTCGGTTTCTTATGACATACAATGAATAATACATATTGAATTCTTTAACAAAAGACTTATAGATCTGACAGTTGAAAACAATTGAAATGTCTATGACACTCTGTAACGCCTTCACTTATTCTACATTTATAATAACACACTTCAATTAATATGATTTTTATAATAAATCTGTCGTGACAAGACATAATTACTTACAAACCAGTGAATTATTATTTAATTTTTCAATAAACGTCGTTCTGTCATGTTTTTAAATTGAATTCTAGTTCATTCTTCTAGGATTTTATTTTTTGTTCAGTCGAAGCAAAACTATAAATAAACATTTCAAACAATACTCAATATCCTAAAAGAAAAAGTTTTAACCTTATTTAAACTTACTATATTGAAATAACATACTCTATATCTATAATAGCATGTATTCTACTTATCGGAAATAGGGTTTTTTTTTTGTCTAATTAGTTTTTTTTTTTTTTTTACCTATAATAATATTCCATTAATGATGATGCTGATGTTAATGGTTGTTGATGCATACTATCAAAACTTGACATTGATGTAAATGTATTTTGTCGTTTAATTCTTGTTTCCGGTGTTGTTAAAAAAGATGATATATTAGGTGGTGAACCTATAATTGAATCTCGTTGTTCATAACTTGATGTTGATGATGGTGTTGTTGGACGAGATAAATTTTCATTATTAAATTTTCCTATTAATGAATATGTTTCTTGTGGCCACATATGATATTTCGTACATGTCATTATACGACCAAGTATATTAATTAAATGATTAATTTCTGAATGTAAATTAAACCATGCTTGAAAAATATAAAATTTTTCATAAAAAATTCTTCCTTCTTTTGTACATGGATTAAAACGTTTATCATATTGTTCAAGTGTTGAATATGATGGAAATAATGATAAAATATAATCCCATTTTAAAAATAAATTTTTCATACGATTTTCAACATCATAACAATGATTTAAATGATATTCACATATATGACGACGTTGAATTATTTGAATATCATGATAATGTGTTTGTTCAAAATCACATTGACTAAAAAAATTATAAAATTCATCGAGAGATTTTTTACGTTGACGATCAATTAAATATTGTTCATTTTTAATACCATTTTCATCTAATGAATTTATTCCATTAAAAAATGTTTTTAATTCATACCTAGTAAAAAAAAAAATAAATTTTTTGTTTTTTAAATAGAAAGAATTTCTTTGTATTTTGATTTACCATAATGCTGTAGAATATTGTTTTCGTTTATCATTATTAGTTAGATTATCATGAATATAATTTACATTTGAATTTTGATCAAATTTAAAACAATCTTGATAAAATTCTTTCATATGTTTAGTTAATTGATCGCGTCGTTGTTCACCAATAGGTTTTTTAGAATTTATTTTATCATATTTTTCATCGAAACTATTTAAACGATTCAATGAATGAAAAGTTTCATTTTCATATTGATCAGATTTTCCTCCTCTTTTTGATGATCTTGAAGGTTTTTTTTCTATTAAACATCTTGGATTACGTAAAGGATTAATTACTGATAAAAATCTATTATATGTTGATGATGAATTTGTTTCATTAGTTTTAGTTTTTGATTCTGTTGAAAGAATAGATGATGTCGATGGTGCTCGTGTATCATCAATATCTGATGTTAAATCTTCAATAATTTCATTTAACAAATCATGATCAAAATTATTTGATATTTGTTCAGAATGAATATCAGATCGTTGTGAAATTTGAAATGATATTTCACCGGTTTTATTTGTTCGACGTATATTTGTATGAGATTTTCGCGATGACTTTGAATGTTTATTCTGATGAATCCTTTGTAAATTTTTATTCATTATCTAAAAGAAAAAATAGCGATGCTTTTATAATAGCATTGACTTTCTAAATTGCAAAAGGCACAAACACACAGGCCCGAGATTTCGTTAAATACACCGCACACTTGAGATTAATTCTTTTCATAAAAAAAGAAATATAAAAAAAAAAACAAATGACTGTTTCATTGAACAGTATTTTCCTCATTATATTTTTCCAAAATTGTTTTGATTAATTTGCATCTATCACGAACACATGAGCATGGAATAGGATGTTCATTAGAATCAATATCATCATCCGTATTACTACTTGAACTATCACTTGATTTATGCATTGATTTATTATCATTAATATTTCGTTTATCTGATGAAATAGTTGATGAACGTCGTCTTTGTCTTTTGCGTATATTTAAATCATTATTTAAATTTTCATTATCAATAATATTATTATTCATAAATCCTTCTTTAATTTTTTTAATAACTATTGATAATTGATATTGTCGTCGATTTTTTAAAGATTTTTTAAATTTAATATTCACTGGTACAGTATCACCTTTTAATGGATAAATATCTTCTGTTAAAAATACAAGTGTTTGTTTCCAATGAGTTTTTATTGAATATGGACTTGTTGTTAAACGTGTTGAACGTAATATTGATGAATTATTATTTGAAGAAAAATAACAATCAAACCAAAAACAAAAACCTGATATAATACATGTATTATCTATATCAAATTCACAAAATGAACGCATTATATAAAGATCATCTATTCGTATTGTACGAAGATCAATAGATTGTATTAATTGAGCATCATGAACAAGTTGTGATGGTTCAATTGTTTCAATAATACATTCTTTAAGATTAGAATTTTTTATATATGGAAGAATTGATAACATATTAAGATCAAAATAATCTTTCCACATTGTATTTAATTCAATACGTATATTTTGATCAACAAATGGAGCACAATACTAGAATAACAAAAAATAAAAAATAACAACATATTATATTTCAAAATATATATATATTGAAAAATAAAAATTTATTAACATACCAAATAAGCATGTGAAGGAAAAATAATAATTGATTCATTTTGATCAGATGTAATATCATCATTACCAGATGATAAATTAAGAAAATGATCACGAGCATAAATAACTGATTCAAGCATACTTTCATGAAAGAGATAAAAACCTAAATAGATTAATTTCATATGGCTTTGTTTTTGGTTTAGAAATATGTCATGCCTGAAATTCACTATATTTTTTTTACATACATATCCTTGAGATCAAATTTTAAATATAAAATATTGACTTTTTTTTTTTTTTTAAATCTTACCCATCCATTCACTAATAATAATATCGATATTTTCATCGAATTTGTCAATATCTTCAATAGGTTTATTAATTACTTGAATTTTATCTTGTAAATGATTACATTTAATTAATTCTATAGCTAAATCACATATTGTTGGACAAGCATCAACAGCATAAACAAGTTTAGCACCAGCTTTAGCAGCAAACATACTTAATATTCCTGTACCAGAACCAACATCAAGAATGACCTACATATTTTTTTTTTTTTTTGTTTATAAATATAATTCTTCTATTATCTATATAATGTCATATCGAAGTTATTGCGATGTAACTGAATTATCAGTTGACTAATGATATTTAAACAGGAAGCAATGCATAAAATTATAACAAATTTTTCATTTAAAAAATATTTATATGATTCTTTTTTTTTTTTTTTTTTTTGACGAATAAACATAAAAGAAATTATTGAGAAAAAATTAAACATTACTTTTTTTTGTTTATACTTTATATGATTTTATAGATCTATTCTGATGATACTAAAGTCTGTAACTAATGAAAAAGATATCGAAAATACTATGTTCTGATCTAAATAATATTGTAAATTTATAATAATAAGAAAAATACTACGCGTCAGTATTATTTATGTATTAGTTCAATTTAAATTCTACCACTGTGAAAACAAAAAAAAAGTTCTGAGAATTCAAATCTTTTCTAAGGTTTCATACGAACTATAAAATCTTTTTTTTTTTAGTATTATAGAGCTTCATAAAACTTCAAGAAGATTCTACAGATGTTTACAATACCATAGAAAAGTTTCGATTTTGTTTTATTTTTCGAAACCTTCTAAAATAGCATATCTGTTTTTAATGCAATGAAATTAATCTCAAAGAAAAAATATGTCAGACAAACATTATAAGAAAAGTAATAGGTAAAACAGAAAAGAGCAAGTTATAACCTTGGAACGTGATTGACGAAATGTTAAAAAAATTTATTTTTTAACATTTGTTGTTTATATTGAAACACTTCCATCTATTTTGTTTTTTTTTACAGTATATAACATATTTTGATTGCACTAGAAGAAAACCATAGTATGAAGTACATATTCTGCATCTGAAACTTATTTTTGTTTTTCATCATAATCTTGCTTTTAATGTCAAAATGAAGATCGAGTTTCACAGCAAACAAAAAAAATGGAAAACATTCTGGAATAAAAACATATATATTGAGAATTATTCTAATTCTATGGCTATGTACTAATTAAAGCAGAGTAGAATATTCTACGCATTTCTTTCATTAATTACAGACCTTAATATCATCAGAATAGATCTATAATAATATAAAGTATGAGAAAAAAAAAAGTAATGTTAAAATTATTCTCAATAATTTCTTTTATGTTTTTACATTATTTTTAATATCATTAATTAACAGATATAATTGAAGTTATTTCGACAAATTTCTTTTTTTTTTCTGTCGAAGTTGTAATTTCAACAACCGATGTGTAATGTCGATATGACATAAATATGAATTACAAAAAAATACCTTATTTTCAAATAAATGTTTATTACTCATAATAGCATCATAATATGCAGTAACACGTGGACGATCACGTAACATCAATTCGTGAACTTGAAATTTATCGTATGATTCAAAATATTGTTTATCGAGATTATTATCATCTATTTGTTCAGAATCCATTATCTAAAAAATAAATTTTGTTTTTTTTTGTTTTACTATTTGTATTTATTATAGAAAAAAAAAAAAAAAAAGATTTTATTTTGTATTTACATAATATTAAATTTTTCATAATCTTCTAATTTTTTGCCATTGTATGATATTTACTAAATTTAATTTTCACTAGACTAATAGAATTTAACAAAAATTTCAATATGTATTATTTTCTAAATTTTAGTTTAGAAAACAAAAAAAATTTTAAACTGTAAAATAAATTCTTTATTTCTTAAAGAGAAATACTATTTGAATATATAAAAAAAATTTAGAAAAATCTTCTAATTAAAAACAAGACTACGAATAAGTTAGTTATTTCACATCAGATTTTTTTTTTTTAATTTTATATATTGTTTTGGCATCAATGATTACAGACAATATATCATTGGTTATATCAATATCAGACAAATTTTAATTGAATCTATGAGTTATAAAGGATCTTGCATATTTTTGATATATAAATATTAATCTCCATTTTTTGTTATTATTATTTGTTGAATAAATATTATTAATCTAAAATAAGTCAAAAAAGAAGACATCATATTGATAGAATGCATGGCAAATAATATGCACTTACCAATACACAACACTAAAATATTAGATGCACCAACTGCTATACTTCAATCAATTATGTAATAATAAATATTGAGTGTCTCTAGATGATAAAAAACAAAGAAATTAACATTAGAATAATGAAATAGAAAGCAGACATAATTAAAAATGTTTACCTTATATTGAATAACATATAGTACGTAAAAAAAAAAAAGATTACATTTTATTGAATTGCAAATAATGATAATTTATAGTTTTATGTCAAGCACATAATCATTATTTAGCTTTCAAACTTGTTAAATATGATAAAAACCATCACCTGTTTCGACTACTAAATCAATCAAAAAGCCAGATATGTTGTCTTTAGTAGAACAAACAAAATCAATCAATGACAATAGTAAATTTGATGTTTTTTTGATTTATGTATATTGCATACTACTAAATAAATATGACTAACATCAAGTTCGTCTCTTATTAAAATAAAGATGCTTTTCAAAAATATGACATTTCTAAAATAAATCAATAACTTTATCGGAAATAAAAGACATTTAGACAATGTGTTTACGTTGATAAGATTTTTGTACAATTCTTTGTTTTTTTAGAAGAGAGAAAGAGAGATGATTATATGTCAGCACAAATAAGCATGTGCGCTTGCCTGTCGCACTATTCGAACCAATCAGAAATAAGCAGCCTCTATGATAGAGAATTACTAAGAGCAAAACGACAGAAATACCCTAAGCTTCCCTTTACTTTAGAAAGTCAGGAACAACGAAATTCCATAGCATTATGAAATAAAGAAATAGATAAGACTTGTATACAATGTTTTGCTTCTGAGTATATTATTAATTAAAGTCTCTATGAATGCTCAAGCTCAGTACACTGTAACAAGCAATTCTCATAGAATTCAGACTGATTGATTTTAACTCGATTAATTGCATTCTTTTATTTCGATGTAGTAGTCAATTATATAAAACATTTGTACTATATACATTATGTCCTTTCAAGTAAGCAAGTTTTTTTTAAATAATAGTTTGTATTCTGAGGAAAAGCGTTCAGATGACATAAGTAAAAAAAAGATAAGTTTGTTTTTTTATTTGTTCCAGTCAACTAGAGAAGACAAATTTGGCGATCCATCAAATGCAAGAGCTCTTTTTTCTTTGAGACAGGAGCGTTAGTTCAATATGCCATTTGAAATATTTTCAATTTCTATGGGAAGAATAGTCAATGATCTCATATGTCAAAAACAGAGATGTTAATTCATATTTACTTTCAAATTAATTTTTCTGTAAATTAGAATTGAAGATATATGAAAAGTTAAACCCATAGAATTGATTAATATTTTTTCTATCAAAAAAAATTCTTGAGATTTGAAAATTACAATTCGAATTCCTATAGAGTATGTTAATTACTTACTTCTTCATTGGATTATATGAAATTACAATTCATTATTTTAATTAAATCAAAGATTTGATAAGTATTATTCACAATTCGACATTTAATATCGAGTTCTTGAATGAAAAATCATACATGAAAACTTCTTGTATTTAGACAAATCAATAATCTACCTACCATTTACAAATATTCAATTCCATATTTATTTTATATGAATAAATTAAAATAAAACTATTTTATCAAAAAATTTTTTACATAGTTTAATCACATACTAATAAACATAGATTAATATAATCTCATTAATATTTTATTCTTTCATAAACAGGTTGTAAATAATGTACGAATCTTTTTCCATTCAAATTTTATTTCTAATTTTAGAATTTTTTAAATTCATCATGATATTCATTGTAATAGGCGTGTGTGTGTGTGTGTTATTTTTTTATTTAAATAAATTTAATATTTTTATTGTAATCGATAACAATAGATAAATATTGTTGAATTAATCCAAAATTTCAACGAATATTAAACAAATTTGATGATCAGCATACATGTATATTATCTCAAGCATAACAAATAGAAAAATTAAAATAAAAAATAAATAGATATATATTGCAAAATCACTGATTGTTTTTTTCACTTAATAAAAACAAAATATATGAAACTAAATGAAATACAAAATAAACGTTGTGTAAATATCTCATCATATTACTGTACAACTAAAGAAAACAAAAAAATAAAAAGAAAATTACACTTGTATAAAAAGAAAGACGGAAGTATATGTTTCACATAATAATTCATTATTTTTGAAAGATTTTGGTTTGATTATGGAGCTGTAAGAATAGGTATTGAATTTGGTTCAAGAATATCTTTAACAATTAAATCACAAGGTAATGTTAAATATGTAAGACATGTTTGTAATGGAAAAGTCTTTATTGATTGATTAAGATTTGGATTTGATCCACGCATCCAATTCATTGCTTGATTTAATGTACGACCAAGAAAACCACTTGTATCATCAGATAATTCTTAAATAAACAAAGATTTTTAGAAATAAATTATTTTTTTTTTTTTGTATAATTTTCTAAATAACCTCGTTGAGTATCAGTTGATTCTACTTCTGATGCTGTTGCATTAGATGAATTTTGTTGTTGGTTCGATGTCGATGGAATGTATTGACTCACTGAATCATTCTCATTTGTACGACGTTGATTCCACTATAGAATAAACAAAAATCTATTTTATAGAATAATTATTTTTCAAAATACATTTTCTTCATCAAATGTAGTTGTCGGTGGTGTTGTTGGACTTGATTCAGGTGTTATCTCAGATTGATTTGATCGATATCGACTAACAGCCATTTCTGCATGACCTTTGCCCTATAATATATATATTTTTTTTTGCTAAACATTTTCTTGTTTAAAGTATTTAATTTCTAATCTTTAAGAGTTTAACTCAATTATTAATTAATCTAGAAATGCTTCAAAAAATTTATTCTAACTGTTTTCAAGAATTACATTATAATGAACTGAAAAAGTGTGGACTTCATTTTTTAAATAAGTTTTTCTTGTGGACGAAAAATTGAAAAGATTGTTCGTTGTTTCACTAACTCAACTACGATCTCTTGCTATTTTCTGTAGGACATCTAACGATTTGTAACAGCTTGTACTCATTAAGTTCAATGTTAAATGTAAATTATTTAGCATGAATAGATAGAGAATATTATGCTCTATGCTTTCGAGATCTTCTCAAGAATTGTAAGATGCAATATTTCACAGCGTACCTTACAGCATATTTCGAATTTCGGTGGAGCTCGTTTGTTTAAACATATTTATAATAATGATTTTTTGTTTTCTGACAGTTGTAATTCAATAGCTGTAAATCTTTTCGATTTTTCTACGACATGAAAAACGAAATCGACACTTTTGTAGAGCAAAAAAATTCTCTATCGAATGAGCTTAGAATAGTGCCTTGAGAAAAAAAGAAAAATCAAAGTGTTCCATTCCTTATGGACTGTCTGTTAGAAGGATAAAATATAAGGTCAAGAAAAGAGATTTTCAGGTTGAATCTACGACAAGTACTATTTTGAATTATTTCTAATATAATTGAGCTAAGAAGATCAAAATTTCAGATAATATTAAAATAATTCAATGGATTTAAAATAGAATCTTTGAATAGTTTTCTTTCTAGTTCATCAATAAAAGATTATGAATAATCATTATTGATTTCAGAAGTTGAAATTTAATTTTCACTCGATTATGATTTGAATCTCAATTCTAATATTTACTATTAACATGTAAATCATCATGTAGACGATGATCTAACTTTTTACTTTAAAAAAAAAAAAAAAAAAGAAACACTTACATTCGGTCCACGCATTCGAACAAATTCCATTCGTTGTTTTGTATACATTCCTAATGACATTCGTTGAGCGACACGAATACTTGTTGTAGCCTAGGAAAATTCTTTAAATTCCAAATCTTGAAAAATATATCTTTTAAATATTTACTCGATTTTCATAAACATTTTTTAAAGCTTCATATTTAATAGAACCAAGAAATAAAACTCTTGATTCATTTAAAACAGGATTTTTTGCTATTAATTCAACACATACAATCTGACCTTCGTTTACAATCATTTCACAAAATGTCTATAAGAATATTGAATTATAATTTAATAATTTTTACTTTATAAACTTACATCTTCAAAATTATCAACAATAAAATATATATTTGGATAAGTTATTTTTTCTTCTATTCCTTTATTTTCCATATCACGACGTGATGGACTTGCATAAACTCTCTAAAACATAAAAAAAAAAAAGAAAGTTAAATATATGTAAATATAATTCTTTTTTATTAAATAAATAGATTTCTTTACTGTTGATAAACGTTTTATAACTTGTAAATGTTTATTACTTGATTTAATACAAACAGCTATTGTTACTGTATATTCAAATTGATGAAGAACAAGATTAAGATTTGTTGTTTCTTCCCAATCATAGTCTGGTGATGCCTAAATTATTATTATTATTTTTTATTCTAATTAAAATTGATTATTTTCTTACTAATTTTGGTTGACGTTTTGTATCATGATGACGAAAAGCTTCTACGGAATGCTTAACAAAAGAAGAATTTTTGAATATTTTAATTGAAATTTATCTTTTTTTAGCTTACTAATGAACGTTGAAACTCATCCATTGTTTTACGTCTAACATAAAAAATAAGATCATCATCACTTGTTGTACAAGTTGATGTTTGAGTAAGACGTGTTGTTGTTGATAAAAAATAAATATCAAATAATTTTGGCCATTGACTATTTACTTGTTGAACAAGTATATAATCATCATCTAATTAAGTCTTAATATTATTTTTAAATTATTTTATAATAATCTAAAATTACCTTCATCATTTTTTGTTTTTTTCCGTTCTTCTTTCATATCCAAGAGTAAATTTTCAATTGTTAAATTCATCTTTTATTTTATTTAAAAATCAAATAAAATCTTGAAAAAAAAAACTAACAAACGAATAACGTAAAATTCTGAATTAACTTTATTCGTTATTAAAACGAACGATTAATGATTAGATAAATTTTTTAAATTATCTAAAACGAAATTTCTATATTTTCTCATAGAATTGTTTTTGTTTTCTATTTAAAACTGTTTGAACTGCATTATTTTAAAGCATCTATACATTTATTAATAAAAAATGCTGAATCATTGAAGAAAAGAAAAAATGGCGTCTCGTCACTACTATTCTGTTGTAAGATTATTCTCTAGGATCAGAAAGCAACATAACCTATTGATCAGAATTGTGTAAATGAATATTTTCATATTTTATTTATATTAAATAAAGTATAAATATTTAAAATGGGTTGTGCAACAAGTCATGATGAGAAACGACAAAAAGAAGTAAGCAATTCAATCTTTTTTATATTCAAAGATTTTGTTTATTATTTGATTCTTTGATTTCAGAAGTTATTTAAGAGTAAGATTTTTATTTAAAAAAAAAATTAAATGCCTTTATTTGATTAACATAACACTTTTTTTGTTTTAAATTATATTAAAATGCTTTTCTAATCATTTTTTTTCCTTTTAATAATTCAAAAATATGATTGAATACAATTCTTTTTTGTTTGTTTATAGTATAGCAAAGCACTTGATCGTTTGATAAAAGAAGATGCTGAACGTGCAGCTAAAGATGTTAAACTTTTGTTACTCGGTATGTTAAAAAATAAAAAAACAGACTTTCAAATATTTTTATTCTCATTTAAAATATAGGTGCTGGTGAATCGGGTAAATCAACAATTGTTAAACAAATGCGTATTATTCATCAACATGGTTATACTAAAGAAGAATTTGAACAGTATCGTCCAGTTGTTTATTCAAATACAATTCAATCATTAGGAGCAATTATACGAGCTATGAATATGCTTAATATACAATTTGCATCTATTGAACGAGAAGCTGATGCTCAACGTGTACTTGAAGTTATACAACGTATGAAAGATACAGAACCATTTAATAGTGAATTATTATCATCAATGGAACGTTTATGGGCTGATCCTGGTGTTCAACAATGTTTTTTACGTAGTAATGAATATCAATTAAATGATTCGGCACAATATTTTCTTGATCAATTATATCGAATTGGTTCACCAGATTTTTTACCTAATGAACAAGATATATTACGAACACGTGTTAAAACAACTGGAATTGTAGAAATTAATTTTTCATTTAAAAATTTAAATTTTCGATTATTTGATGTTGGTGGACAAAGATCAGAAAGAAAGAAATGGTTTGTTAACAGTTTTTATTTTATTTTATACATAAATCTAAAACTTTTTTTTTTTTGTTTTTATAAAATAGGATTCATTGTTTCGAAGATGTAACTGCTATTATTTTTTGTGTGGCACTTTCTGAATATGATCAAGTACTTTATGAAGATGAATCAACAAATCGTATGCATGAATCATTACGTTTATTCGATAGTATTTGTAATAATAAATGGTTTGTTTTCTTGTTTTTTTGAAATCATTTATATTAGAAAATAAAAAAATAAAAATTTTTATTTCTTTGTTTTAGGTTTGTTTATACGGGTATAATATTATTTTTAAATAAAAAGGATTTATTCGAAGAAAAAATCAAACGTTCACCATTAACACTCTGTTTTCGTGAATATACAGGACCAAATGAATATGATCCAGCTGCTGATTATATTCAAGCACAATTTGTTGCTAAAAATAAATCCACACAAAAAGAAGTTTATTGTCATCATACATGCGCAACAGATACACAAAATGTGCAGTTTGTATTTGATGCTACTACTGATGTAAATATTTCTTTTTTTGTTCTTGTATTATTCAACAACAAAAAAAAAAAAACAAATAAATCTTAATATTCATATTCAATTTATTTTCATAGGTTATTATTACATTAAATCTTCGTGGTTGTGGGTTATATTAATATTATGCTCAAAAAAAAAAATCAAATGATCGGAACGTTCTATTTATATTTTTGTTCTCTATAAGCCTTTGTTTGTTCGGAAGAAAAAAGGACTCCAGTGACTCTTCTTCTTTTTCTTATAACTTTTCTAGTCAGGCTAGATGTGTATACACAGTGAAAAAAAAAAAAAAGAAATAACAAATTATATAATTAACACAAAAAAAAAAATTACTTAATAATAATAATAATAATATTCTATTCCATATATCTTTTTCTCATATTTTTTTTTCTTCTCTTTCGTTTGTATATGTTGTCAGATGTGTGCATGTGACAGTTTGTTTTTTTTTTTCTTCTTCTTCTTTTGTTTGTCTTACTAGTCGATCTATTTCGCTTTATTATTAATATTTAAACACGTACAACACGAAAAGTTATTAAATTCAGTCATTTTTTTTTTCTCCTTTTTGTTTGCTTTTTATATATTAAATTAGAAAAAGATCTTTATATGTCTATGTATATTTCAACGAAAAAAGAACAAGAATATTTCCGAAAAAAAAAAAATCACAAATATATATATATATATATACACATGTGTGTAATTACTTCGTATGAAAAAAACAAATAATTTTTGTTTACTATTCTATTAATTTGATGCTGACTAGTCTTTATTTACTATAATTATGTATGCGTCGTGTGTTTTCTTCTTTGCTCACAATCGGTTTCTTTTCTTTTTTTGACACAAATAAATCAATTTCGAATACAAGATTACTTTCTGTTTTTATTTTATTTTTTTTTTTTTGTCATTTTAAATTGAAGTTTTTATATTGAAATAATAGATAATGATGTGTAAAGATAGTTGGTCAACTTGAAATAATCGATAGTGACATGAAATATATGAAGAGTTTATTATTCGCATTTAAAAAAAAAAGAAAATTGACCTAATTTTATTTTGATATAAAATGATTGTTTTTGTTTTTGTTATTTTGAAAAGTAAAATTGAATTTCGATCGGATAATTAACTTTCTATATTGTATTCTTCTTTATAGTTAAAAATAGTTCAATACAAACTTGATCATACAGAGAATGACATCCGAGAAATAACTATGAATAATAATTTAGATATTAATTAGTCATTGTTAGATTTCAACTGTTTCCTTACGTGTGAATGTTATAGTTTTGCTAGATCTGTATATTTAATAAGAAATGATTAAATACACTAATACATGATTATAATATAAGTTTTACTGGCTTTTTTTTTCTCTGATCATTATATTATGAGTTATGGTTTTGATAATTAATACAAACTGTCAAAATCATGCAATTTGATTTATTAGTCAAATTATTTTATGTTTAGAATAGAAGATAAGTTGAAAAGAAAAGACAATCTATATAGAAATTACATGTAGTTTTATTTTCTATTGATTCTTGTTATCTTATAACATCTGGGGGTAAATACATTTTTATGATTATATTTTTATATAAATTATTTTCTAATAACAATAATAAAGAAGCAAAAAAAAATGCATTGATAATTTAAATTATATTTGAAATATTAATAATCAGTGAGTTATTTTCTGTAAAAAAAAAATTGTAATTCTATAGTTACTGATTAATTTCGATAATAGTATAAATTTGAAAGTTCTAGATTTCCCAATAGATTAATGTTCTCTGTATAGTATACATAAATATTTCATATGTATGAGAAAAGATGTCTTCATTTAAAAAATAAAACATTAGATATAATGTTCTTTTGGGAATTAATAATAAAACAAAAATATAATAATGATGAAATATTTTCATACCTAACTAACCAAATGATTATATTTACTTATTAGTTAAAAAAGAAAAATTTTGCAAGATTTTTTTTTTTAAGAATTTCACTGTTTATGATAATTAGCTATAAGTAAGCTATACCTTTCTTCTATATGAAATAATAAAGTATAAATCCTTTTGCGAAATAATCCATTACTTAGATAGAAATAAAAAGAAAAATAAACTTTTGTTTTTAATTTATAATAAGTTTTAAAGAATTACCTTTAAGGTTATACAAAAGTATTAATTATTTCAAGAATAGATTAATCATATACAACTATATTTCTTTCTTTCTTTCTTTCTTTACTTCATCATCTAAATCTTATATTACTCTTTATATAATTCAATTATGAATATCATTCATAATTAAATTATAAGTTCGAAAGTGAACATATATAAATACATTGAAGCGTTTTATCAAATCTTGCGATGATAGATCTTTATTAAATTTATTTTGACGCAAAAAAAAAGAAGAAGAAGAATCTTGATCGATTTTATTTATTAAATTATATCTGACATAAACATGATTTTATATACTTTAAATAATATTGTTCATCGAAAAAAACAATTCAATGACTAGCATCGATTTCTTTTTGTTTATTTAATGTTTTCTTTTAATTTGCATAAATCTTGTAAAAACTGTTCTGTTTACAAACATAAACATAAGCACGAATATAAGTTCCTGAATAAAAAGAGAAAGAAAAAAAACAAACATATGTCATATACATTTAAGTGTATGTACGAGATTCTAATGAATAAAAAATAGCAAATTAATCAATTGTGAAAAGACAAATATATAAAGAGAAAAAGAAAAAAAAAGAATTTGCTTAATAAGCAGATGAAAAATTAATTAACACCTTCAATTAAATCAGTATCCAAATGAAGTATAAGAATTTTAATAAATAACATTTCTTTTCTTGCATTTTCAAATATAACTTTTGCATCTTCAGAATTACATCGAAGAATATTTGGTGCAAATACCATTGATAAATTATTCACATCCATTTTTGTATAAATAACATTTTCCGATGTAGAAAATATCTATTAAATAAAAACATTTTTTTTTTCTCAAAAAAAAAAAAAAAAAATCTCAAGAAAATAATAATTTACTTGAAGAAAACGAATAAGATATGTTAAAACAATTCGATTTATATCAGGTAATGAATTAACAAGACGTATACATGTTTCTACTTTATCACAGTTCAATATACATTGTTCATAGAATATTGTTGGAATTAATGGTTCAGCTAATTCACGATACCAAAGTTTTAATAATGATGCTGGTAAATGAGCATCTTCAAGTGATGGAAGTTGCCATTGATCACATTTTACTTTTAAAGCATTAACACTATCTAAATCACCTGGTACTCTAAAAAAAAAGAAACAAAATTCGAAATTCAAAATAATTAATAAATTTCAAATTTACCGAAATATTCCTTCAGTTTTTGCACCATTTAATTTTAATACTTCTTCAGATAAGGTTGTTTGTATCCATGGTAAACGTCTTTCAGGATATCGTGTTCGTTGCATAGCCATTACTTCTTCAAGAGTACTACCAAACATGGAAGGAAAATGAATTGTATGCTAAATACAAATTTAGAATTAGTCTACAATTAAATATAAATAATGTGAAATTAATGAGAGAGTTCATATGAACTTTTTTTTTACTTATTATTAACAAATATAGATATCGATAATGTTAAGATATTTTAAAGTTTTGTTTAATGTTTTTAATCTCTAACAAAAAAAAAGATATGAATATGAACCTTTACATCTTTTATTTTGTTCATAGAGAAATCTCACTATGTTCAAGATGATATCCTAAAAGTTTTATATAGAATAGTTGTTTCTTCTTATATGAATCTTACATAATAGACAAAAAAAAAAGTGTACTTGTGATCTTTCTCTTTTCAAAAGAATTTCGTTATTTGACTTTTTATTAAAATATGTTACTATTAGATTGGCACATAAGTTCTGAGCGTTTTTGTAGATAAGGTTGAGACTTTGTATCTCGTGATTGGAAAGTGATAGAGGTCTGAAATTTTTAATGTAGATAGATCTCTATGATTTCTACCTATACTAAAAATTTCAGACCTCTATCACTTTCCAATCACGAGATATAAAGTTTCAAACTTGTCTACAGCACAAAAAAACTCTCAGAACTTATGTGCCAATGCAATAGAATCTTAACAAAATTATCATAATCTTATATTCAAATTAGAGAGCTGCGGGTCCTTCCAGACCCCGGTCCGGATCCGGGTCTAAACCTAAGAGGAAAGTCAGACCCGGTCTGCATTAAGTTATGAATGGAAATATATAACAATAACAATTGAAGTTAACAAAATTGAAAAAGAAACAGTCAGAAATAATTTTACACTCATTTGACCTTTAAAGTCTCCAATGAAGAGCTAAACTTGTGTTCCCTTTTCTGTTCATGTACACATAGGGTGTCAAATATTGGTGAAAAGAGGATCGGGTCTAGACCCGGCCGGGTCTGGGTCTAGACTCAGCCGGGTCCGGGTCTGAAAATTTAGTTTTTCCGAGGCCCGGGTCCAAAAAAACATGGACCCGCAGCTCTCAAATTCAAATCCTTAGCATAATTTTTGAAATCTTCTCAACTTCTACTGTACTGACTATTTTCTCGTATATAGGATGTTTTGAAAAAGTTAGAAAGAATCCAAATAGTAATTCGAGTAGAGAAATAAAAATTATTATTCGATTCGCAAAGATATAGCCTTCCGAAAACTAAAATTCTATTCTTTTTTTTGGCACCTAGAACACATAAATATAATTTTGTTTAGACAACATTAAAATAATTCTCTATTAAATGAGACGTCATCGAATTCTCTATGATGCTTTCTTACCTGAGATAAAA
Organism: Rotaria sordida; assembly: GCA_905250125.1. Lineage (NCBI taxonomy): Eukaryota > Metazoa > Rotifera > Eurotatoria > Philodinida > Philodinidae > Rotaria > Rotaria sordida. The sequence goes on from CAJNOL010000239.1 coordinate 155,134, forward strand.
CAATATTATAGAAACCCCCCAAAGTTTTTTTTTTTATTATTATTTCTTATAGAAAAATTATTTTTGAACCTTCAATTAAATTGTTATATCTCAAGTAGCAAACAAACTTGAAGATGTCTCATTTTGTAGAGAATTATTTTAATGTAGTCTAAACAAAACTAGGTCTTTGTTTTTCTGGAAACTCTATCAATCTAATGATAATTTTTATTTCTCTATTCGAATCATTATTTGAATTCTTTTAAATATTTTAAACAGTAGAAAAAATAAACTTTTTCTTTTTTTGAATAATTTTGATATCTAAATCATGAATAATTTATTGTTATTCTCATGTTATATTTTCTATCGTTACATTAAACTTTTAATTTACCTTTGAAAGTTCAATTTCTTCAGTAGTCGGTTTTTTTAAACCTCTTTTTGGACCAGTTTGAAGAATTTTTTCTAGACGTTTTCGACAAACTTTAGCATAAATTGATATAGGTACTTCAAATGTATCAACATTTCTATTTGTTTGTATTAATATATAATTTTCAAGTATCATTTGAAATTTACTTGATGGTGGAAAAAATGAAAGACAAATTGCTAAAGAAATACAAATCAATTCAACTGACAAAAAAAAAAAAAAAATTTTTTTTTTACCCATTAATTCCCAACCACGTTGTAAACTTTCAGGATTATAATTAGAAGTTGTTTGTTTAATTAATTGTAAATAAAGTTCATCACGTATTGATGGTAAACTCCAACCTTTAATTGTTAATTCTAAACATGTATTTAATGATGCAATTTTTTTTGATTTTCTATCTCCCATATATATTTGTATAAGTTTAAATATATTTGGTCCTTCTTTTCGTAGAATTTTATCTAATGTACGTAATAATGGTTTTTTTATACTTTCTTTTGACCATGATAATAAATTATCGTGTGTTAAACGTTTACTAAATAAACCTCGTTTATGTATATTTAAACTTAACATATCATTAAATAATATAGGAGATTCAATTTCATTCATTGTTGTTGTTGAAGATTTTGTTGATGTTAATAATGAAATTCGCTATACAAAAACAAAAAAAAAGAAATTAATAAAATAAGATTGTTTTTTTTTTATAAGAATTACATGTTTGTCAACAGATACTTGAATATTTTTTTTATTATTACATAAACCATTCAAATGAATTGATTCAGATTGTGTTGAACTTGATGATGAATCAATACTACCTGTATCATGAGATTGATTTATTGCTATTATGCAAAAACAATAAAATAAATACTATTTAGTTAATTAATATTCTAAATATTATTTACAATGAGATGCTATTGAAGGTGAATTTGAATAACTATCATAATAAGCAGGTAAAATAGGTGATGAAAGTGTTGATCTACTTGAATTAGTACCATTTTCAATGATCATATTATTAGTAGTTCCACTATTAGCTAGAAAGAAACAAACAGAAATAAATTATTATTATTATATTTTCATGTGATTGAAAATCTAATCCTTGGAAAAAAAATCATCTCTTCCGTTTCAAACTCAATTAAAGAAAAGTGAATTATTCGTCCGGATAATCTCACTCAATTATAAGTTAAAGTAATAGGATAGATTTAGGAACGCATGACATCATTCAGAAATTTACCATTATTAATCATTTTAATTTGTTGAAAATTGTCACTAATAGGATCTATTATCGAATGAAAAACAAATTCTAAAAGAAAAAATATTTATTTATTGATTTTTCTTTACTATCTATCTATCTATTGAAATTATCATAATAAGTTATAAGTTTTTTTTTTACCATCAGTACATGTTATAAATTGTTTCATCATAAGACCTGTTTTATTAGTTAATATATAATTATTATTCATTGATGGTGATGATGATGAAGAATTTTGATTCATAATCATTTCAATTCTTTGTTCTTCATTTATTTTATCAGTACTAATTGTTTCATCACTTGGAAAATATCTATTTGATTCATTGAAATATGATTGAGAATTATATAACATTGAATCTTGTTCCGATGAACTATTCGATGATGATGATGATGATGATGAGATTGTTGATGTTGTTTGATAATTTTGTATATCATTTATACGAATATATGTACTACGTAATGAACCATTATTTGTTTTAACTTGTATATTAACATAATTTGGATTAGTACGTGGTTGTTTTTTTCTTATATTATGACGTTTAATTGATGATTGAAATAAATTCATTGAATTTATTTGATTATTATGATATAATTCTAATGATGGAGTACTTATATGACGAAATATATTTGGTAATTGTTGATGTATATTTGAACATTCATCTATTGATGTATTTTTATGATAATAATTATTTTCATTTGTTATCATTTGAAATGTAAATGGAGATTTTAAATGAATACTTTGAGAACGTTTTGTATTTAATGATTGTTCTTTTAAAAACAAAAAATCAAAAATAAATATTTATGTTATATTAATAGAATAAAGAGAAAAAAAATATTACCTAAAGAATTTTGATGTTGATTAGAAATATTTGAATAATTATCATATGAATTATTGTTAAAATATTGATTAGATTTTTTATTAAATGAATTATAAATTAGACCAGTTAAATTATCATATGTTGGTTTATCATTATTTTCATTATTTAAATTCATTGAAAATGTTAAATCATTAGTTGTTAATGAAGAAAGTATTGGTTGTGGATGAAGAACAGTTGTTGTACGATGAATAGACTTAAATAAAATATTTAAAGGATATAAAAAAAAAAAAAAAAATTTAAAAAAAATCTTTACTCGTTGTGTTGTTGTTGATTGAAATGATGGAGTAACAATTTTTAATTTAGTTTCCTGTGATGGTGTTACATCAAGACCTTGTAAAGATATTTGTTTCCATTTATTATTAATTATAGATTGTGTATTATTTATTGTAGTTAATTGTTGAACCGTATGATTAATTGAAGATGTTGATGGAATAATTGTTGTTTGTTCATCTTTCGGTTCTGTATTATCTTTGATCATCTGTATATACATAAGAAACAAAAAAAAAAAGAAAAAAGGAAATGAATACATTGATAATGTTGACCATGATCATATCAGAATAAGAGAGAAACAAAAAAAAAAAAGGAAAGATTTACATCATCATCATCTATATTGTAGATAGAATAATATCTTTTATGATGAAAGTCAATGATGATTAATATCCTGCACATGTTTGTTTAATCATATTATATTAATATATAAGACAAATCAATTATGTAATTCTATTTGTATACCTGTAGTTTAGCTAAAGGAATTATATCAGCACCTGATGGTCGTTGCCAAATAGTTCTTTGAGTTTTTGCATTATAATAATAATTACGTCTGGTACTTGCATCAAATAATTCCCACCATTGATTATCATCTGTTAATTTACTAGAATAAATTTAGAAGAAGGGAACAAAAAAGAAGAAGAAATTAGAAATAAAATTATGTCTAATATGTTCTTTAGATTTCTTATTTATTCATATTGTGTCATTCTCTATTGTCCAGATATGCATTTACTTTGTTTCTTTTTTGGAAACAAAAAAAAAAAGGCAAACCAAGGTTATATATATACTCTTAGTACATGAAGATTGCAAATAAAAATATATACTGTCAAAAAATTGATTACATTAGAAAATTAATTGATGTTGTCTGTCGAATAAAACACACTATAATATAAATCCATCTGTATGTTAATTGATATCTCTTTTTCTTTATCTATTTTGATTTTAATAAACAATTAGTTGAAATAGACAGATAAACAATAGGATTTATTTCTTTTTTTCTTGTGTCTAGTTATCTTGACACGAAAGCAAAACATCCGTACAAGTAGTAAAAAAAATATTATTGTCGCACTAGTAGTCTCTAATGACATGTCTTTATGTCTATTGTATATGTTCATTCGTACGTGTGGTTAAATTCGTCCTTTTTATTTTCTCTCTCTCTCTCTCTCTTGTTCTACATTGACTTGACCTTTCTGTTTATTCACTTTTTTTTTCTTTTTTTATATTCATAAATGAAATCAAAAGTGAAATACAAAAGGTTTCTCATCATCTGTTCGATTGTCAAAAAAAGAATAATCTTAATTGGTTTTTTCTTTGTGTTTAATGAAATATCATATGATTAAAAAAAATTTCTTTTGTTTCGTAAATTGAAACTTACATTTTTGCACTAGGTGGTGCTTCCCAAACGCATTCACCAGTAACAAGATTGGCATACATAGTATCCTTGGATTTCGGCTCGATGATTTGAACCCACTCAAGTCTAATGAAAGAAAAAAAGAAAGCAAAAAAAAAACGGAGTAATAAAGTGACATACATATTGATATTTCTTTTTTTTTTTTTTTTTTTCGTTTTTTTTTTCTATATAAGAACAATACTACTAATCAATTATTTTACCTTTCTCCCATGTCTTTTTTCGTGTCACAAAGCAAAGATAGATATATATTTATATGTAAATAGCACCTTGACCAGAAATGTAATATTACAATTGAAAATGTATATATGAATACTAGTTGTCATATGATTCTTCATTGATGATATTGTCGCATAATGTATTGATGACAACTATAAACCTAGGTTTTTATTTAATAAAAATCTATTTAAAAAAAAAAACAAAACACAAAAGAAATATATTCATTTATTAGATGATGTAAAACCTTGTATATATGAACAAAGAAAATATAAAAAAAAAAAAAAAAAAACGATGATACTTCATTGATATATTAATAGGTATGGAAAACATGACAAGAAGGTTATTAATGTAATCAATATTTATCAAAAGTATATATATGTCAAAAATTTTCTTTTGAAAAATGACTTATATCCTATTATCAATAGAAGCAAATAAGTGTCAAATTAGGATAAGCTTCAGTTAGAAGAATAGTACAACAAATGTCTGCTTTCCATCATCAATTTATCTGTTCAACCAAACGAGTATAATGATAATTCGGATCTCCACTAAAAAAGGAATTTTTTCTCTCTCTCTCTCTCTCTCTCGTGCTCTTTCTCCTTTGCCGGTCACAGATATAAAGTGTCAGAAAAGAATCTTTGCACTCAGAGTTGCTCAATCGTCACGATCTTTTAGTAACTATATATATATATATATATGCCTGTCGAGTTATGTTAAGCATTAGAATGAGGAAATAGCTAGTAAAGAATAAAGAAGAGAATGAAGAAGAGAAGAGGTCATCAAACCATCGTTTATTTATCGGACATGCGATTACGTTCATCAATCCCTTCTAACGTAATCTTATGACCGACTAGTCTTCCTGTTTTCTTCCTCATCAAACAATAAATCGATGAAAGGAAACATCAAATAACAAGCATACTAATATAAATAAATATGCAACAGATTTTCTCATGTATCAGAAAATAAATGATATGGAAGAATAAGAATCTTTATATACGTCATTAAATCATATAACAATATTATTTCTTGTAATAGTTAAGATTTTGAAAAAAAAGAAAATTTTATATTAAAAACTTAACTATATTCAACATAAAAAAAAAATAATAATATGCTAACGAACGAAAGAATACGAGACATTTATTATACGAAAAAAAAGAGAGAAAAAAATGACAGGAGCAAGACGACAAACTGTCATAGACCAATAATATTCATATCGTTTATATGGTGGCGTTAGAAGCCGTTTTTTAATTATCTATATTTATTATTATTATTATTAAAATGAAAAACAAATAGATGTAATTGAATTACTTAAAATCGTTATATCCGATAGCAGAAAAAGCATTAGTACATATATGACACGTTCGAATATTAATCGATAATCAATATAGGAAAGTTTTCTCGATAATATTATCGTAAACAAACAAACTGACAAAATCAGTATATTTTACTAGTTCGATTTTATATCCAGAAGATAATATCACAATTGATTCAAAAGAAAAAGATATATTATTTAAATTAAAGTTGATTATGTTTGAAAACATGTATATTTGTATTATTATTCTAGTAAAATTATTGTTTGTATTTTCCAATTAAATAATGAGATATACAAATGATCTATGTATGACTTAAGTTAACCAAAAGATTGCAATAGTAATAATGATGACGTACATACAAACAATTAATTCCTAGGAAATTGTTTTCCAATTATTTTCTTTTTTCTTATATTAGAGAAAGCCATTATCTTAATTGTAGTACTCAATATAATGGTGAAAAAAATTCAATTTGGTTGATTAATTTTTTTATTGAATATGGTTGACTAGAGAATATTTCAACTGGATATTTTCATATAAGAACAAAACGACAAATATGATATTAAACAGTGCTTAAAACAAATCAATTATATCAGAATGTATCATAATTATTTTACAGTCATAGTATTCGATAATTGCAACAACAACTAGGTCATTTTTAGATGTTCTACTTAAATGATAATTTAATCTATGTATTAAATATTGTGTTTGTGTATTTAGTTAATACTCGACTTTCTTTTGACATTGATAGGCAAATTTTTTTTCCTGTTCGTTTGTTATATTAAGAATATAATACTTAAATTCGATCACTTATGTATTTCTTTTTTTTTGTTTATCAAAGGAATAAGAAATATTGCTGATAACCAATATGTTTGTTTTCTTGTAGGTTTCAGCATCATCGACCTTTTGACAAAGGACAATATACAGTGACTATTTCTCTTCTTTTTTTTTTGTTTCATCCATTGAAAGTATAAGAAAAAGTAAATAATACAAAAGTTCATTGCTTTATTCTTTGATCATATTGAATAGCAACATCTTGACATTTACAAACAGATTTTTTGAAAATGTGTTTCTTTTTTTTTTTCTCTTTGAGTCAACAATAGATTTAATAAATGAATGAATAATATATAGATAATAATCTTAATCTAAATAAACTAAGTTCTTTTATCATTTTAATTAAAATGAACTTTAATTTTTATTTACTGAACAAGATAATTAAATATTTATATTTTCTTTTTTATTTTATTACAATTAATAGAATAATAAATTTGATTATATAAATTCATTGATTAATTTCTCTAAAAAAAAAAAACTCGACTAGTTATAAGAGTATACAAAGAGAAGTATGAGTACAGTATTTTCATGATATTCTTAATAAGAAAGTATTATTGTAAAATGAAACGCTTCATATTTCATTTTAAAATATAATGACCATACCCAATGATTATCTGTCATGACAGAAAAAGAAAAATATAAAAGTAACCTTCATAATACAAATCATAGAAGATTTCAATTTCTATTATGATTAAACCTAGAAGAAGCATTACAATAACAAAAAAAAAAAAAAAAGAAAGTCAAATCAGGTTTCACTTTACTTACCAACTCGAATACTCTCGCTGCTAATAATATAAGATTTGTATCGTCTAGTATAGAAAACTTTAAGGTTTTCTTCTTTGACCTTTGAAAATATATTATAAAATAACTGATTAATATAACATAAAGGAAAAGAAAAGAATAATCTGTTTTGTTGTTTTTTTTTTTCGAATTCACTATTTTTATTCTATTACATAAAAAAAGATAAGCATTCAAAATTTTCAATAAGTTTTTATTATTCATATTATTTTATCGACAATAGAAACAATGAATTTGATTAAATCTATCTATTCTTGATAAATTATTGTTTTGAACAAAGAAAAGACATGTTTTATATATTTTCTAGTTTAAATAGAAGTATTTTTTTCAAAACAAGACGTGCAAAGAAAAGTAAATAAAAGAAGAATGGAGAAATATAAATAGATAGACTAGTGATATAATGATCAGTCAGAAAATACTTATATGTATGATTATATAGATATTTATAGATACATTGAAAGAAAGAATTACAACATAACAGACGTATGCATATTGAATGAAACTGACTGAATGTTTGGCAAATAATATTAATCTTTATTTGAATTAAATCAAATATGTCGAATGATAAACTATCTACATTATCCACATCTACAGAAGATATTGATGTTACAAACACTCGTCGAGTAACATTAACTCGTAGTGGTGTTGCCGGTCTATTCGCTCAATCATCTTATGATACTGGTGAAAAAATAGCGACAACAAATTTGACACGTCCTGCTCGAGAATATCGGCCTCCACCACCAGTCACTCATTCATGGTTAAAATCTACTTCAACAACATCGAATAATACAAATAGTAATTCATTTTGTTCTAAAGGTCCAACTGTAGCAGCACAACGATCATCTTTATTTCGATATGTTATTCAACGTTCATCATCATTTGCTACAACTGCTGTTTCACAAGTTATGTCAAATACACGTCGTCATACATTAAAACAAATACGTTCAATCTGTAATCAACATGATAAAGTTTCATCAATTGATACAGATTTTGAACCAGTTGCATCAATAACCAATTGTTTAGAAGCACCATCAATTGCTGCCGTACAAATTTGTCGTTCTATATCAATGCCTAATGCAACTGATAAATATCGTCAACATTATAAACAACAACAACATCTATTAGTTAAAAGTAGCGGAAAACCTATATAAATTATTTATTTTCTTTTCTTTATATGATAATATATAATATATAATATGAATTGACATGTATTTTTTTTTTCTGCTTAACTTATTTTCTGGTTTTTTTTTTCTCTTTTGTCTTGTTGTTATATAAATAATTGAACTTTAAAAATAAAAACAATATATATTTATTTATGTATAAATTATTTATATATATATGTATAAAAACAAAAATATATCAAAGAATATGAAATGATATATGGATGATGAACATAGAAGTTTTTTTTTTTTCTTCTAAACCTTCTATGTTAAACTTGTAAGGAAACGGTCTAGTTCCGGTTCTGATTCCGTCAAACGGAAATCGTCAGCGGAAGTTTTTCGGACAAAGACATATAATCTATATTCAATCAAACTTTAATTTGACAAAATATGATTTCATTTCTCTCTAAAAGTTAATAGGTTGTTTTTGTATTGGTAAATTCAAATTTTAATCAAAATCTATTTGAAATCAATTTTATATTAAATTTTATTAAATTTTCATGTAAGAATTTATGCTGGAATTATATTTTGCTTGACTAATATCATATAAATAAAAGACGTAAAAAAAAAATTGTGCTTGAATACATTTCTCACAACTATAGAGAACAATCAAGGAAAGACACACACACAAAAAACAACAACAAATAAAACTCATCTAATAATCTCATCCGACAAATCTGTTTTACAGAATAAAACATGAAAAAAAAAAACATGAAAATCTATTTATTCTATATTCTCATAGACACGTACAAGACCATCACGACAAATTGAATAAACTTTATTGTTAAATACTTTTCCATTCAGAATAGATTCATCTGCACCTGTAAAATCACGAACATGAAATTGTTCTACATCCGACATTGATTTTAATTCATCTTTATTATATTCAAAACAACTACCATCAGTTGTTGTTATTAATATACCTTGTTGATCACGACTAGGAACAATACATGTTATTTTTCCTCGTTGTTCTTTCCATGTATGAATAGGTATATCATTTAATTGTCGTATATCATAAATACCAATTATTGATTGTTCAGTACCATAAATAAGTTGATTTAATTCTGACAAATAACAAAGTGTACTAATTGGTGAACCAATTGTAATTGTACTTATTGTTTCTTTAGAATTAATTTTATTTGAATTATAAAAACGAATTGAACCATCACTACAAGCACAAGCTAATAATGATGAATCAATTAAACTGACACAATTAATACTATTTTGTTGTAATTCAACTATTTTATTTAATTGTTCATTTTTTTTAATATCCCATAATATAACAGTACCATCATTTGATGCACTTAATACATGTTGTTGATTAACTGCATGAACATCATTAATACGTGAATGATGTCCACTAAATGTTACATTTTGTATTTCTTTATTATCATTATCAAGTGACCAAACTTTAACACGCATATCAGCTCCACCAGAGACGACAGCAAAATCTAAATAAAAAAAGTTGATTAAGTTCAAATATATATATAAAATAATATTACCTGATGGAAAAAATCGACTTACATAAACATCTTCAACATGACCTTTTAATTTACGTCGTATTTCACCTATAAAAAATATAATTTAATATATTTTTTAAATAAATTTAATTATGAATATTTACCATTTTCAATATCCCAAATAGTAATTTTTCCATTATTTAATGCTGTTAAACCAACACCACCAGAACTAATATCAAACCAATGAGGATAAACTGATAAATGTGGTTGCTGTGTTTGATTTTTAGGAAGTTCAGGTACATTAATTAATGGATCTGATTCATGATTATTTTCATCATCATCATGTCTACTCGTTGTAGAAAATGATTTTATTGGTCCTAAAAAAAAAAAATTATATTATTTAAAATTTAAAAATAAAGAATAAAAAAACCAATATTTATTTACCTTGAAATGTATGACTAAAATCCGTATCTCGAATTTTAATACGTAATTGTTGTTGATTTCTATCAATATCATTCAGTTGAAAATTATCACTTGTTGATGTTTTGTAAATTTTAGCTGCTTCATCTGCTAAAGCTTTTATTGAACACACACCATGAATATTTTGTGCTATACGTGATAGACTAGCACTGCCAGATTTAAATTCAAGCCAAACATCAACAGGTAATGTTTTCATTTTTAGATTAGTAGACCAATCATGTTGAATAATAATACGTGGATGTGTTACTATTTTATTTAAAGCAGTTAAATCAGCTGGAGCAACCATTTTTTTTTTTTTTTGGGGTTCAAATCTAAAGATATGACAATCAATGTATGATAGTAGTTTCAACTGATGTTAGTACACCATTCTTTTTAATTTTTACTCATAAGATAATCAAAAAAAAAGAGAGAGAGAGAGAGAGAGAAAGAGAACAAGAGTATGTCTGACATTATCCTGTAAAAAAACAGCAGACAAAAGTAAGAACAAAAAAAAGACAATGTTGTTTGTCATGATGCAAAAAAAAAATGACAACAAGAAATAGGACAATACATACAGGCTAAGTATGTGAATGGTTTTTCGTTTTCTTTTTTTTTTTTTTTTTTCATGTACATCAAACAGTCACAGTACGAACAAATACAAAAAGAAAAACAAAACAAAAAAAAAAAAAACGAAAGAAAAAAAGACAATCAAATTGATGATGTACTTCTATATCTACATCATCAAAGAAGAAGAAGAATAAGGAAAAAAAAACCACGAATCAAGACAAGTATAAGAATCAAAAACAAAAACAAATAGCGCAATACTTTTTTTTTTTTCCTTTAATGTTTATTATTACTCGATGGATTTTTCCAGAAAAACAAAATTTAAATTTTTATCTATTCTTCAACTTCAGATTCATTATCATCATCATCATCATCACCATCATCATCATCATGTTGTTGTTCACCATTATTATTATTAGTATTATTATTATTATTATTATTATTTGTTGAATTTGCATTGGCTGTTGTTAAGGTTTGGTAAGTCTAATAAACAAAATATTAAAAAAAAAATAAAAGAATAAGTTGTTTATTTTATGTTTACTTGATGCTGAAGATGTTGTTGTAATTGTTGTTGTTGTAATGCTTGAAATTGTTGCATTTGAACCTATATAGAAAAATATTTTTATTCTTATCAATTAAATATAAAGAAACAAAAAAAAAAAAAAGTTCAAAGCTGCAAGTATAAGAAGAAGTAAGCACACACGTATATGTATATATATATATATATATATTCGATACAATGATAAAAGACGAAAGAAGCACAGCAGTATATGAAGAAAATTAAATACTTACCAATAAGTATAATTATATTCATATATTTAATGAGTATAAAAAGTTATATTATGGTTATCAATTTTTTTTTTCTATCTATTTTTTTTTTTTTGATTTGTTATGTTTACACAAAACAAAATGGAACAAACAAAAAAATAATTGACAACAGATCTTTTTGTTTTTTTTGAAATTAAAAAACAAAAGCAGAAGAAAACAAAAACCGGAAGAAAAAAAAATGCTGCTCTTTGATGTCGATGTACCAATTATTTATCAATCATAGTTTATCTTTATATATATACATGCACACTCTATTTATCAGATTTGTAAGACAAACAAGAAAAAAACGGACACAAACAAACAAAAGAAAATAGGAATAGAGAGATTCATTTGTCATATACATATATATATCTTTATATATATATACATATGAATGGCAATAAATAAAAATTGGTGACTGAATTGTTTTTTGTATAATTTATATTGAAAAGAAAGAAGAGTGGATATGAGTATACATATATATATATATGTGTGTGTGTGTGTGTGCATACTACTGCTAATGCTCACTCATATCCTACATTGTTATGTGGCATTTGTAACGAATAACCATTATAATGAGGAAAAAGCGAGGCAGCTAAACCATTATCTTGGAAATTGTTCATTTGAGCAAAAGCCTGGAGAGAAAATTGTAAATAAAATTAATCAATCAATCAATTCTATTAATTACTTGTGGTTGAAAAGATTGCATTGGATTGAACGGCGGTAATTGGTATGGTACAGGAGAGTACTGTTGTTGTTGTTGTTGTTGTTGCTGCTGTTGCTGTTGTGACTTGATAAAAGAAAATGAAAAAAATTTCGATTTTAAAAAACTTAATTTACATCTTGATGTATTCTGACTTGTTGATCGGAGTGATGTGTTGGTTGTTGTTGTTGTTGTGTTAATGCCTGAGATGATGAATTTGATTTAGCAGCTTTTTTATTAGCTACTCTAAAATCATTCATTTCCTAATAATAATAATAAAAAAAAAAAAAAATAAATAATATTAAAACAAAATCAACCAATCATAACTGACTTTTTCATATCTTTCCTTATCTCGTTGTGCGGCTTCTTCATAACTTTGTTTTCCATCAGGTGCTGTATGATTCCATCGATCACCTAATTCTTTAGCTATTTCACCAACAGATAAACTTGGATTTACTGCTTTTAATTTAGGACGTTCTTCTTTACAATAATGAAAAAATGCCGATCTAAAGAAAAATCAATAGGAAAGTTTTTTTTTTTTTTTTTTTGATGTTTTCAAAACAACAAAAATTTTACAATGGCCGTTTTGGTGCCAATGGATCTTTTTTTTTCTTTTTTCGTTTTTCACCGGGTTGATAAGCAGCCATTTCACGTTCAAATCTTTGTTTATCTATTTCAGCTTGTGCAGCAAATTTAGATTTTTCAGTATCAGTCATTGTCTATTAAATAAAGAACAAAAAAAAAAAGAAAAAAATAATAATAGTAATAATAACGTTGTTTTTTTTCCCCTCCTTTTGTTCTCTAATGCAGCTGTTCTTCGCACAATCATTCACTTAATCCTATATAATTTTTTTTATTGTTTGTCCTTGATCAGAGAAAGTATGCAACAAAAAAAAAAAAAAACGAAGATGAAGTATAATAGAATTGATCGAGAAAATGAAAAATGTACGAAATAATCATTTAATTATATGAACAGAAATTGATGATTTTTTGATTAATTCTATTATGATTTTAGTCTGACACATTTCATCTAAATGTCTATTTGTGAATCGATAGTTTTAGATCTCTTATCATTTTTAAGCTAAAGTCTTTCATCTATAAAATTGATTAATTTTTTTTTTTTTTGTTTGTGTTTCTTATTTTTTGATTAATCTTACCTTCCATTTTTCGGCACATTTTTTTGAGAATTCACTAAAATTAGCATTCTCATTTGGATACGCTTTTCTATGTTCATCTCGACATTTTTGTACAAAAAATGTATATGCACTCATTCGACCTTTTGGTTTATTCATTTCTTTAGGTGGATGAGAATGCTGATGATGATCACGATTTTGTGTTGATGCTGCTTGTGATTGTGGAATTAAATGATGAACTTGTTGTGCTTGTGACATCATATGTGGTAATGATGCCTGTTGTTGTTGTTGTTGTGGATGATAACTAAAAAGAAATTAATATATATATATATACAAAAAAAGAAAAACAAAATCTATATGCGGAATTTTAATAATTTGAAGAAAGAAAAACTATTTAAAACAAAAAGTTCTTTTGATCTTTTCATTTTACTCACTACATTTGCATTGGTTGTTGTTGTTGCTGTTGCTGTTGTTGTTGTGGCACTATCATCGATTGATAATATAGTGCAGAAGTCATTTTTTAAATTATAATTATAATGTATTACATTGATAATTATTCGATCTGTAATCGAAGGATCGTTTTTATTTAATATTATCTTTATTATCAAATCGACCATCATCATCATTATCACTCAATATCCGTGTATAAATGGAAAAAACTTAAGCAAACGACACCATCCATTACATTCTCTTTTTCTTCTTCTTCTTCTGCGTCTCCTGATACATATGTGCATGTGGCAATGATGATGATGATGGGGGGCACGCGTTATACATGTGTATTATAGCAACGACAAGGGGGAGAAAAAAAAGCACCGGAGAACACGCGCAGACCCAAATGTACGTATTTGAAAAAAAAAACAACTCATCATACTGTTCGCTTTGATAGAAACACAAAAAAAAAACGAAGGGAAAAAAAAACCGGCAACTTGAATGACGGCATGGTAATATGTATGTGGAATGCGACGACGAAAGGTCCCCTTCGTTTTTTTTCTCTCTCTCTCTCTCTCTCTCTCTCTCGCTTTTCTAATCGCTTCTTCTCTACTTCTCTTTCTATGTTTGTGCGTTAGCCGCGGCGGCTACATCAATCTATATAATTATTTCTTGTTTCGTTCGTTAAGAGAAAAAAAAATCGATAGCACAAGAGAGAAAAAAGAAAAGAGATTGTTCTGTTGTTAGCAAATCAAGAATATATGCCCTCTCTCGTTTTTTTTTCTTCTTTCTTTTTTTTTTGCTTTTTCTCTTCGTCCGACAACAGAACAGAGAAAGAAAAACTCAATTAATCGGAGCGCATATACGTATAGATAGGTTTGAAATTTTGTCGGACATGTTCGCCAAGGGTCAAGTAGAGCGAGAATGACGAGAAGAAAGAGTACGAGAGAGAGAGAGAGAAGAGCAAATAGATGAACGACCCTGATGATTTATCGCCTATTGATTTCGGGTCAGGCATTAAAATAATTTTCTTTTAATATTCTCTTCTGAAAATTAAGCAGAACAAAGAGAAGAGGAAAAAAAGAACAGCAAACGCGAGAAATAACCTCAAATAACGACAAACAATGATTATAAAAGTGATGAGCAACGACAGCCGATTGTCAGAAGTAATTCCATTTAAACTACTATATTTTTTTTTAATATTTTCAACGCTCTATTGAGAAGAAAAAATGTCATGGAGAGAATGTTGTTAATGAATCGAAAGGTTATATGAAATGTAAACAATGGAAGAAAACGCACATATATATATATACATATATATATATGTATTAATATCGATCTTAAATATATAAAATTCTTTTTTTTTTTAATATGAATCCAATTAATAGTGACAGCTACTTGACAAATGCTTGTCAAAATCATTTATTGTATGAACGAACATTCGTTATTCATGATCAACTAAAAGACCTATTTCATTTATATTGTACGTATATCCGAACACGTGAGAATCGTATTTTTTTAAGTGTTTGACATAAGAAGTTATGTCTTGACGAACAAAAAAAAAAGGAATGTCAAGTAGTAAGATAGATAAAAAGCAAAAACAAAAGGTTTTCAAATCAATGTTATCCTTACCCAGTTGGTATTTGCATTTGTTGTCGATCAGGTAATTGCATAAGTGGAAAATGTTGATGTGGATGCATACCGTCAACAAATGGTGAGAACATGAAGATTAGATGTAAAAATCAAAATAAAGAAAAACAAAACACAACGAAGAAAAAAAAAAAAGAAAAACTTTGTTTTTCTTTATTTTTAATAATCTAAATATAATAAAAGATAAATTTTTGTGTAGAACAAAATATTATTTTTTTTTTTTTTTTGTTTCTTTATTGATTTGATAACAACAAATCAAAACTATAAAATTGTCTTTTTTTTTCTTTCTTTATTTAAACATTCAGTTCATCTATTTTCGTTCAGCATAATTCTATTGCTTGAATGAAATAACCAATGAAATGAAGATAATCAAATGCATAACTATGATACTAAATAAATACTTTTTTTTTGTTAAAATTTTATAATTAAATTCTTAAATTCTTCTTTTTTTCAGACAAACAAAAGTATTCAATGAAATAATCATATTATAGGAAAAAATAAATAAATAAATAAATAAACAATTATTGGTATTCTCTTTTAGTCAACATATTTACGCAATAAACATTTCAACAGAAGACTGTTCTTACTCTTGGTTAGTATTCAATAAAATACACCATGAGTTCAAAACATGATGGTAAGAAATTTTGGTTTTTTGTTTAGAAAGATTTATTTAATTTTTTTTTATTGTAGCAATCGAAGCTCAATCGAAAGCTATGCGTGATGAACGTCGACGAGAAGACGATGAAGCTCGTGGTACAAGATTTGGTGATCAAATCCTTGATACAGATGTTTATGAAGAAAATGCACGAACTGGTTATTTTAATTATGTACCAGGAAATAATGATGATGATGTATGTTGTGGTTTTTTTTTTGTTCTATGATTTGTTTTTTTCTAATAATTAAATATCTATTTCTTTAGGATGAAGATGACGATTATGCATCATCATTACCAAATGTAAAACCAAAAGCATATGGACCAACAGCTGATATTTTACAAAATATTCCAAATATTGATCGAGTAAGCAGAAAATGAAAAGAGAAACTACATGATCCTTATTGGGAAAGTTGACTCCTGTAATTTGATTTAATGGAATTATAAGTATTGAAACATGTGAAACTCTGAAAGACAGAAAAAACAAAAGGTCATTTCTATTGTTCGCCTTATATATCTGTCATTCTTCTAGAATTTTCTCTACAAGATGCACTATATTAAAGTTCTGTTCCGATTATGTAATCATTTTGAAAGTTGGCATTATATACTCTTTCAAATGAGATATTGCTTAAATAAAACGGATGAAAAATTATGGAGATATAAGCCGAACAATGGCGATGACCTTTGTTGTTTCAACATTTATAACTCCTGTTTAATGTTTGGTCGACTAGCGAAAATCTATCTTAAATATTTGTTTTATTTATTTATTTATTTATTTATTTGTCTTTAGAATTATGATCCATTAGCTGAACATCGTCGACCAACAATAGCTGATAGAGAAAATGAATATCAAAAAAAACGACGTATGATACCAGGAAGAATTTCACCTGAACGATTAGATTATTTTGCTGAAGGTAAATATACAAAGAAAAAAAATATTTTTTTTTAAAGTTATTTTTCTACAAATTTTGCTCTCAGTGTAAGAAATTTAAAATTAGTAATTTTTTTTTGTTTTTTGTAAAATCATTTGAGGTGATTCTGATATCGAGTTCATTTTTATAGGCGTTTGGCTCCATGGATATACATCATCTACATAAATGCACTATTAGGTGTGATTGAATAGTAAAACGCCTATTTAATTAATTAGAATCTTAGCTTATATTTTAGACTTTAAACGATTATCAACGTGCTGTTTCGATCGCAACGTTGACAATCATCTTGCTTGAAATGAGCTCGAGCATGGTACAGATATATATATATATATGCTATCATAAAAGAATATAAATATAAATATAAATATATTTTTATTAAGAAATATTTCCTTTCTTTTTTATTCTATAAAATATTCTCTTGATATTTATATTATTCAATGTCCAAAAAGAAAAGAAAAAAGAAAACGAGGTAGTATTTATCATTATAATGGTGGGTCTTTTTTTTTTTTGTTGCCTATTAAAATTATTTAGTAAATCTTTGTCTTTTCTTATTTTTCTTTCTATTGATTATTTTAATTTAATTTTGTTTAGGTGGAAAAACACCGGATCCACAAGCTAAAGGACGTAGTTATGCAGAAATTATGGGTGAAATTGCTATACGAAATGCAAAAGTAAAATTTACAAAAATAAATAAAAAAAAATAAAAATTCGAGTTTTCTATTTTAGACTGATACACGAAATCAATTGGCAGAAAGAGCTAAAGCAGCTGAAGGTCAAAGTAGTACAACAGCTAATGGAGGTGCAAGTGCATCAGGTGAAAAACGTCGACGACGATGGGATCAAACAGCGCCTGCTGATGATAATGATCCAAAAGCAAAAAAAATAGCTTATGATGAAGTAAAATACTCAATGTTTTTGTTTTTTATTTTTATATAATTTAATATATAATATTCTAGGCAGTAACACCAGCTCATCGAATGTGGGATGCTACACCAGCACCTGGTCAATCATCATTTGATGAAACACCTGTGGCTTCACGTACACCTGGTGCTGAAACACCACATCATTCAGCTACGCCATCAAATAAACGTAATCGATGGGATGAAGTAAGTTTATTTTTCTATATAAATTCTTATTTAATTAATCAAATCTTTCTTGTTTTTAGACTCCACGTACGGAACGAGGTAAATATAAAAAAACAAAACAAAAAAAATTTTTTTTTTATTATATTTATTGATTTTTTTTTCATAGAAACAACAAATTCTGGCTGGGCAGAAACACCAAAAACTGATCGTGGTGGTATGGATGATGTTGATTATATTATACGATCAACACCAACACCTTCAACTGATAAACGTCGTTCACGTTGGGATGAAACACCAGCAAATGCAACAACAAATGGAGGTAGTTTTACACCTGTTGCAAAAGAAATTGGCGTTGCATCAACACCACGTACATCTGGTAGTTTTACACCAGGTATGACACCAATTATAGCAACACCTGTTGGAACACGTGCAGCTAATATGGCAACACCAACACCAAGTCAAATTCCAATGACACCTGAACAAATGCAAGCATATCGTTGGGAACGTGAAATAGATGAACGTAATCGTCCATTATCAGATGAAGAACTTGATGCGATGTTTCCACCTGGTTATAAAATTTTACCACCACCAGCATCATATATACCAATACGTACACCAGCACGTAAATTAACAGCAACACCAACACCACAATCAACATTTTCAGGTTTTCATATACAAGAATCTGCACATGGACAAAGTGCACAATCAAATCAATTACAAGAATATCAACCATCAGGAAATTTACCATTATTAAAACCAGATGATTTACAATATTTTGATAAACTATTACAAGAAGTTGATGAAGAATCATTAACACCTGAAGAACAAAAAGAACGAAAAATAATGAAATTATTACTTAAAATTAAAAATGGTACACCACCTATGCGTAAAGCAGCATTAAGACAAATAACTGATAAAGCACGAGAATTTGGTGCTGGTCCATTATTTAATCAAATTTTACCATTATTAATGTCACCAACATTAGAAGATCAAGAACGTCATTTACTTGTTAAAGTTATTGATCGTATTTTATATAAACTTGATGATCTTGTACGTCCATATGTACATAAAATTTGTGTTGTTATTGAACCACTTTTAATTGATGAAGATTATTATGCACGTGTTGAAGGACGTGAAATAATATCAAATTTAGCTAAAGCAGCTGGTTTAGCAACAATGATATCAACAATGAGACCTGATATTGATAATTTAGATGAATATGTACGTAATACAACAGCACGTGCATTTGCTGTTGTTGCATCAGCACTTGGTATACCAGCATTGTTACCATTTTTAAAAGCTGTTTGTAAAAGTAAAAAATCATGGCAAGCAAGACATACAGGAATTAAAATTATACAACAAATTGCTATTTTACTTGGTTGTGCTATTTTACCACATTTAAAATCATTAGTTGAAATTATTGAACATGGTAAGAAAAAGAACACAATAAATAAATAAAAACTAAATTTGTTTTTGTTTTGCTATTTTTAGGTCTTATTGATGAACAACAAAAAGTACGAACAATTACAGCTTTAGGTATTGCAGCATTAGCTGAAGCAGCAGCACCATATGGTATTGAATCATTTGATACTGTACTTAAACCATTATGGAATGGTATTAAACAACATCGTGGAAAAGTAAGTTAATTAAATAGTTAAGAATAAATTAATACTTATTGTAACTAGAGATGATTCAAATTGATGAGAAAAAAGAAAACAATTAATAAAACTTTTCTAATATGAATACAATCATAGGACTAGACAAAAGTGTTCATTTTGATGAAGATATTTTTCATTATTGTGAAATTTATTTTTTAGGGTCTTGCTGCATTTCTTAAAGCTATTGGTTATTTAATACCATTAATGGATGCTGAATATGCATGTTATTATACACGTGAAGTAATGATTATATTAATACGTGAATTTCAATCACCTGATGAAGAAATGAAAAAAATTGTACTTAAAGTTGTTAAACAATGTACAGCAACTGATGGTGTTGAAGCTAAATATATTAAAGAAGAAGTTTTACCATCATTTTTTAAATATTTTTGGAATCAACGTATGGCATTAGATCGTCGTAATTATCGACAATTAGTTGATACAACTGTTGAAATGGCAAATAAAGTTGGTTCATCAGAAATAATTAATCGTATTGTTGATGATTTAAAAGATGAATCTGAACAATATCGTAAAATGGTTATTGAAACAATTGAAAAAATAATGACAAATTTAGGTTCAGCTGATATTGATTCACGTTTAGAAGAACAATTAATTGATGGTATACTTTATGCATTTCAAGAACAAACAACTGAAGATACAGTTATGTTAAATGGTTTTGGTGCTGTTGTTAATTCATTAGGTAAACGTTGTAAAGCATATTTACCACAAATATGTGGTACAATATTATGGCGTTTAAATAATAAAGCAGCTAAAGTACGACAACAAGCAGCTGATCTTATACAAAAAATAGCTAATGTTATGAAATTATGTTCAGAAGAAAAATTAATGGGACAATTAGGACTTGTTTTATATGAATATCTTGGTGAAGAATATCCTGAAGTTTTAGGAAGTATTCTTGGAGCATTAAAAGGTAATATGAAGATTTTTATTTAAGATGAAATACTTTTTTTTTTTTATTCTTTCTAGGAATTGTTAATGTTATTGGTATGACTAATATGACACCACCTATTAAAGATTTATTACCAAGATTAACACCTATTTTAAAAAACAGGTAAAATTTTTATTTTTGACATGTAATAGAATGAAAACTTTCGACTATGATTTACTATTTTCGAATATACTAATGATATAATCTGATGTTCGACTTTTCTAGTATAGGATAATTTTGATTAATTATTCGAGTAATAAAACAAAAGAAGATGTAAATACATTTTTAATCACTAGTAGGCTTCTTCATTAATCTATATTTCACAATAAGTCTTAAAAAATTCTACTTGTTAATAGTAGAGAATATTTAGAAAACGGAGCAATGAAATGAAATGTTCATTCGTTTTATTAATCGATAGTTCATGTGTAGTTTACTATAAAATATTTTTTTTGACGTTTTGGAAATTCTACCGATCGTTTAGTTTTTAATAGTTCTTTCAGTGACTAGGAAAATAAAGTAAAAGTTTAAGAAAAAAAAAAACTAAACTCTACATAATAAAAAACTTTATAAAAAAATTTCTTTTTCTCTTTTAAAATAGACATGAAAAAGTTCAAGAAAATTGTATTGATCTTGTTGGTCGTATAGCTGAATTAGGTGCCGAACATGTACCAGCTCGAGAATGGATGCGTATTTGTTTTGAATTACTTGAATTACTTAAAGCACATAAAAAATCAATTCGTCGCGCTGCTATTAATACATTTGGTTATATAGCTAAAGCTATTGGTCCACATGATGTTTTAGCTACATTATTAAATAATCTTAAAGTACAAGAACGACAATTACGTGTTTGCACAACTGTTGCTATAGCTATTGTATCTGAAACATGTTCACCATTTACTGTTTTACCAGGTAAAATTGTTTTGTTTTTTTTTCAATTTATATTTTGTTTTTATTTCTTTGAATAGGTCTAATGAATGAATATCGTGTACCAGAATTAAATGTTCAAAATGGTGTATTAAAAGCATTAGCATTTATGTTTGAATATATAGGTGAAATGTCAAAAGATTATATATATGCAGTAACACCATTACTTGAAGATGCTATGATGGATAGAGATTTAGTACATCGTCAAACAGCAATGACTGCTATTGGACATATGTCATTAGGTGTATTTGGTTTTGGTTGTGAAGATGCATTATGTCATTTATTAAATCATGTTTGGCCAAATATATTTGAAACAAGTCCACATGTTATTCAAGCATTTATATCTGCTATTGAAGGTTTACGTGTTGGTCTAGGACCAGGTCGAGTACTTTATTATACATTACAAGTAAAAATTTATTTATTTATTTATTTTTTCATAATTAATTAATATTTTATTTTTATTTTTTTTAAGGGCCTCTTTCATCCAGCTCGACGAGTACGTGATGTTTATTGGAAAGTCTATAATACATTATATATTGGTGCACAAGATACTTTAGTTACTGGTTATCCACGTATTGTTGATGATAATATTCGTCCAACAATAGATGAAAATGAATCATTACAAAAACGTATTGAAAAACCACGTAATGATTATGCACGATATGAACTTGATTATATTATATAAAAAAAAACAAACTATCATCATTGTTCATATATATATGAATTAAAAATAAAACCACAAAAAAAAGAAAAAACATTTGCATAGTAGTTTGTTATCTATGTTTATTCTTTTCGTTTCATCTTTCGATATGTATATGTACGTCGAATATTACGTGCTATATACTAATATACATTTAAAAAAAAAATAAGAGACTAATTTTAAACAAAAAAAGAAAAACCAACTGAAAAAATTTTTTCGTTTTTTTTCTTTTCTTTTCTTTAATGTATGTACGTTTATTTGTTTTCCTTTTTTTTTTCTGTGCTGGTTTTTTTTTCTTTTGTGTTCGTAATAAAAAAAAAAAGAAAATAAAGACATATTCAACTACGAAGAAAAACAAATAAGATCAAAATACTACTCAATAGAAAATGATTAATCTAGAATCAAAAAAATTTTGAAAAATTTGCTCTGCTTTTTTTTGTTAAATCTGCATCAAATATTACGATCGATAATGAAAGAAAACTATTTGAGAAATCTAATTTGATAATTTTAAAAAAAAAACCTATGTATGCAAATATTGTTATTTTTAGACAAGGAGAAGTGTTTATCAACAACGTAGTTATCTTATATGAAAAAAGATATGATGAAAATATAAACTTTTTCTTCATCACACCATAATAAATAGTGACATAGATTTTGTATTCAGTATTGATGTACTGAGACGAAAAAAGAAAAAGAAACATCTGACGAGAGAAGTCCTCGAACTAATAAACTGCTTTCGAGTCAAGACTACTGCGACGGCAGTTTTTAGAAGAATGCTGTGACCCTCTCAGACA
This sequence comes from Rotaria sordida, assembly GCA_905250125.1. Lineage (NCBI taxonomy): Eukaryota > Metazoa > Rotifera > Eurotatoria > Philodinida > Philodinidae > Rotaria > Rotaria sordida. The sequence goes on from CAJNOL010000239.1 coordinate 178,550, forward strand.
CACTAGGAAAACTGATTTTCGAATTTCGACTTGAAACTATACATAGAGATAGACCTTGATGAGAATAGTTTCTTGTAGAAGTTTCAAATCTTTTCGTTGTTTCTATTTTAAGATTAGGATAGAAGCAAGCAAATCAAAAGCCTTGAAATTTTTACAATAAACAATTCAAATTAAGGTCTTTCCTCTGTATAAAATTTTAGACCGAAATTCGAAAATCAATTTTTCTGGTGTTTCTATGGGAAACTATGGTATTCATAAAAAGTAACATCGTACAAATGTAGTTTCTATACAGTCATAAGCTATGAACACGAACTCTTTTCAAGTTATTCATAACTCATTTGGATCTACATAATGTACATAGACTCGACTTAAAAGTAATTTATCAGTTAGAGGAGTTTCCTCGTAAGCTCTATTTTGAATATGAATTTATAGGAATTCAAAATCATTAAAATATATAACAAAGAACAATAAAGTTATAAAATTATTTTTGAAAATCGAACTTTTTTAAAAGTAATTTATGCATTGTATAATCAGATGTTCGGATGAATGGTGAATCAATATATAGATCATGTTAAAACATTACAAATAAATATAATTATATCAATTATTTGCTTTTTTGTTTATGTCGCAATCTATCTACTTAGAAAATAACAAAAAGAAAAAAGCTACATATGTTATTTAGACTTCTAGAAGATGTTTTATCTCTTTTTTTAACGTTACTCACATTGTATAGATAACAAGAGCATAAAAAAAAACTAAAAGAAGCTTATTTAACTGATGGTGTAAAAAGAAGCACAAATGAGATTTTCACAGATAATAGTATCTTCGTTTGTTTCTTTTTTTTTTAGCTCTTATCTTTAAAGTTAAAGCAAATAAAAACTAAAGACAATAGTTATTTTGTTTTTATTATTATCATTTTTCATTACTGGTATCGTTTGATGCTACTACTCTAATTTACACGTAAGAGTATAGCAAATATACTTTTGCAAAATGATGTCTAGATTTATATTTCTTATTTTGTACATATTACAATATATTTCTTTCACTAATGGACAAAAGGTTATATCAATGACTCCAACGGATTCATGTGTACCATCAACAATTAGTCTTCGTTGTCAACCGAATTATGTTGTTATTGTTAGAAGTGCTTCATATGGTGTTGCACAAGTATCTGGTTCATGTAGTTATACACCAGGTGATTGTATTGCTGATGCTATGAGTATAGTAACATGTACAACAGATACTGTTCAATGTGCCATGTATGCAACCAAAAGAAAACTACCACAATGTAATGATCAATTTAGTAGTTACGTTCATATTGAATATGATTGTGTACCAATATCAATGGATGATTCAACAAAAGAATATAATGTTTGTCAAAATGGTACAGAAATAACAAGTGATTATGGAATAATACGAAGTCCTGGTTATCCAACACAATTTCAAACAACAACAGCTGAATGTTTTCGTGCAATACATATACCAAGTGATAAAACAATTCGTCTGTGGTTAACTGATCTAAGTATTGGTTCAACATTGGCAAATTGTGCTAAAGATCATGTTTATGTTGTTGATAGTGTTCAAACATATCAACATTGTGGTCGTTTACGATATGCATATCCATATTTATGTTCATCAACAATTATTATTCAATATTATGTTACATCACAACTTTCAATCTATCGTGGAATGAGAATGTATTTTGAAATAGTTGATCGACCTGCGAATGATAATTGTCCAAATCCAAATGGAACAGTAACACCTATACCATCTACAACACCAACAATAACAACTATTGATTCAAGTCAAACTACACCTACACCTCCTTATGTTATATTTGGTATTGCATCACCTGTTCGAAGTTTTCAACTTTGTAGAGGTAAATCATTTTATTTATTGAATATCAAAAAAAACAAACAAACGAAATTCTAAATTCTTCCTTTTTAGGACAATCACTTAACATTGAATGTCCAAATAATTATGGTATAGTTATTACTACAAATATATTTGGTGTTACTCAATCTGATCAATGTGAACCACATGATGCAGTTAAACATTGTGTTGTTGCAACAGCTCCAACATATTCATGTCGTCGAACTTGTATGTATTTCTATCCAGGAAATCAAGCTGTTCCATCATGTGGTAATAAAACTGCTGCTTATCAATTTGTTGAGTATCAATGTATACCAACAAATACTGAAATTGTTTCACCAAATACTCCATGTCCATTAGATGGTTCAAAAATTCCAGTACAAATTAATCGTCGTGGTCGTTTTCAAACATATAATTATCCAGTTTTTAGTAGAATGAATTGTACATATCGAATAAAAACTAATATAGGTTATATTATGAATTTTTATGCCCTTGATATTAGTTTAAATGATTTTTCAACTGAATGCAAATCAAATAAAGTAACATTGATTGAAGATGGTGAAAGTCAAGGTTCAGATTTTTGTGAACAACGTTCATATGATTTAATTTATTCAAGTTGTTCAAATGAACTTGATTTACGTTATATTGTTAATGATGAAACAACATTATTTTCTAGTGGTGCTCAATTATATATTGAAAGTCATGTACCTCCATTTGATTGGGCTTGTGGTAAACCGGTAGTAACATCACCTCAAACAACTATTCGAACAACACCATTTATAACACAAACAGCACCACCTTTAGCAAATGAAACAAATATGTTTGCACGAGATGAAATGGAAAATGACATTTGTTTCAGTAGTTCATTAACTTATAGTTGTCCATCTGGTTATACATTTATTATATTAGGTGCTTTTTATGGTGTTAAAAAACAATCATCAAATAAATGTGGATTTGTTCAAGGTGATTGTACTCAAGAATCATTATCAACAATAACACAATGTCAAAATGATTTACCTAGTTGTTATATATTATATTCAACTAAACGTCGGCTTGCACTTTGTGCAGATCAATATGCTGATTATTTACATATAACTAGTCAATGTGTACCAAGTAAGTCAGTTGGAACTGTATCGAGTATAACAACATATGATATTTGTGATACAAATAATCCCATTGGAAATATACATGGAGTTGTTACTAGTCCAAGTTTTCCAACTTATAAGCAAACAACTAATGAATGTAGAAGAACAATTATAGGTATACAAGATAGAATATTAAAAATTTGGATTAATGAAATGGCTTTATCAAGTGGTGGACAACGTCTTTCCGATGGTATGAATTTTAGTATAAAAACTATTTCTTTTTTTTTTTTTTGCTTTTCTAAATATTAATATTGTTATTATTTAGAAGATTCAAATGAACCTGATCTAGTTATTTATAAAAATGATAATAGAAATAATTTAAATGATTTAGAACGAATGCATCCATCTCTTCGTGATACTTGTATAAATGATTATTTAATAGTAAATACTCCACATGTAGCTTATGTTTATTGTGGCAAACGTAAATTAGCTATTGCTCCAATTTGTGGTGCAACTATTGATATTCAATATAAAACAACATCACCACCAAATCTTTTTTATAAAGGCTTTAAATTTTATTTTGAATGGATTCCAAGACCACTGGATATAACATGTGGTAATGTACTACCATCATCAACAACACCTATTAATGAACAACTACCGGATTGGGCAAAAAATTTAGAACTTTCACCTATACTTTCTGCACATATTTGTCTTGGAACAGCAACAACTATACGATGTCCTCGTGGTTCTGATTATGTTCTTTCTATCATTGAATCAAATTATGCTGTAACAGGTACAGGTTTATGTGAAATTCCATCGCCAGGTCATTGTCATCAAGAAGCATCACTTGGTTTAACATGTACACAATCATGTTTTATTGAATATGATATTCCAAAACCACTTATTCAATGTGGATCACAAAATGCTGATTATCTCAATATAGATTATGAATGTATACCAACACGTTTACCAAATAATGAAAATCCAATTGATATATGTGGATCAACAACAACAGATACAATTGCACTTAATACAGTTATGATGATTAGTCCACAATATCCAACATTACCTGCTACTATACGTACTTGTTCAAAAAAAGTTGAAGCACCAACAAATAAAATATGGATGATTTTTATAGTTGATCTATATTTGGAAGTTGGACAAAATGATAATAGTGAATGTGATGCAGCATCATTAACTATTTATGATGGAAAAGATAAAATTGCACTTTGTGGTTTACGACAACCTGGATTAGTTTTCATTAGTTGTTCAAATATAGTTGAATTTAAATTTGTTTCAACTCATCAAGCACTTGGTTATCGTGGTTTTAAAATATATTCTCAAACTATTGATGTACCTATTGGTTGGAATTGTGTACCAGATGGTTTTACAACAACAACACCAAGAACAACAACTCGACCTTCAACTACAACAAGTGTATTACCACCTAGTTCTCAAAGTAATTTATATAAAAAAAAACAAATTCTATTTTATAATTTTTGTAAATAAATTTATTTCTAGTTGCTGCTTATGGTGGAACAACAGGTGGTACACGTCGATATTGTGTATTCCCATTTACATATCAAGGCAATCAACAATCAAATTGTTTAAACATTGATCCACCAAATTCATCATCAGGTCAAGGTGCTCAAGAACCTTGGTGTTCATTAACAAGTAATTTTGATACTGATCGTCAATGGGGATTTTGTGATTTAGGTGTTACTGATTCAACATTATATGATATATGTCGTGGTCAAACACAAATACTTCGATGTCCATCTGGTTATATTATTGATATAATAACAGCTGATTATGCAGCTAAACCTAATGGAAATATTGGTGCAGATGCATGTGTTTATAATGTAAATGATTGTTTTCAAAATGATGCATCAACATTTCAAAGTGTATGTGCTGGTAAATCATCATGTACAGCATATCATAATAGTAAAACTTTAGCAACATGTCAAAGTCGACCATCAGCTTATTTACATATTGATTATAAATGTGTACCAAATGATGTATCGGGTATAACAACATATGATATATGTAATAATAATTTATTACCACAAAATAATACTCGTCGTGGATTTATAATTTCACCAAATTATCCAAATACACAAAATAATATTGATTGTACATTTAATTTACAAACATTAAAACCAAATCAAGATATTCATATTTATGTTGTTAATATGGATTTAAGTGCTCCAGATTTACTTGGACAAAGTTGTAGGAAAGATCGTTTAATTGTTTCAGCTGATAATAATAATATGGAAATGTGTGGTAGATCATATACAAATTTTTTACTTAATACATGTCATTCATCTGTATCATTACAATTAATTCGAACACCAGATGCACGAGGAACTGGTGTTAAGCTTTTTTTTGAATTTCGAGAAAGATCACCACAAACAATATGTCCTACATTAGCGACTACTACACCACGTCCATCAACAGTAACACCACCAACAGGCACAACAAGTGCTTTACTTCCGATTTATTTTCCTGGTCTAAGTCCTCGTATGTTTAAAACTTTATGTTATCCAGATTTTTCATCTTTATTAGGTTCAAATTTTCAATGTCCATTAAATTATGTGATTGTTATTCATCGTGCATTTTATGGTAAAGGTAGTCGTTGTGATTATATTGTTGGTGATTGTACAACTGAAGCTGACAATGTTTATCGAACATGTTCAGGAAAGCAAAAATGTTCAGTTTCATTTTTAAATCAAGTTCCTTTACCAGAATGTAATAATATTTTTGCTAATTATCTTTTTGTTGAATATCAATGTTTACCAACACCAACAATTGTTCCAAATACTGTAGATTTATGTACAGGTCAAATAGAAGATATTGCTGGTAATAGTGGTATATTTAAAAGTCCATCATATCCATCTTATATACAAACACAATGTCCTAATGTAACATTAAATACATATGATGGTTCTGAGCTTATTATATTTATGTATTTACTTGATCTTGATATTGGTATACCTGATCCAAATACAGGTGATTGTACAAATGATTATTTATCATTATCTTATCAATGTAATAATCAATTATATACTCGAAGTTTATGTGGTACACGTTCAACCGAACTTTTATTTAGTACATGTTCACCAACAGATAAAATTTTTGCTTCATATAATTTATTAAATCCAAATCCACAATTTCAACGTGGTTTTGCATTACTTTATCAACTTGCATCAAAATTTACTCTACCTACAACTATTTCAACAACAACAACAGCACCAACAACATTATCAACAACACCATCTGGTCTTGGTCCAATGAGCACATATACTCAAATAGCAACAACATGTGTTCAAAGTCTTTTATCATTACGATGTAATCAACCTGGATATGTTCTTGTTTTACATAAAGTACAACTTGGTGCAAGTAAAACAGGTAGTTGTACTTTTGCTCCCAATGATTGTTTTGAAGATCGTACTCATTTACATACTACTTGTGGTGGTAAAGCATCATGTTCTATATCTGCACCTGCAATGGCAATGAAATCATGTAATGGTTCTAGATCAAATTATTTATATGCTGAACATCAATGTATTCCAACAAGTCCAAAACTTATACGTAATATATGTTCATCAACAGGTTCAACTGAAAAAGTTGATGGTGGTGCAATAATTTCATTATTAAATTATACATCAGAATCTAGACAATGTAAAATACAATTACAAGCAAATCAATTATTAGGTGGTGGAACTCATAAATCATTTAAAATTTATATTCTTTCATTAAATTTACCAACACGACCAACATTACGTGATCAAGGTGCACAATGTGGTACATTTGATCCATCGATTGAGATTGCTGGTGTTGAATCAGGTGTAATACGTTTATGTGGTAATAGTCATACACGTTATTTACTTGAAACATGTTCAGATACAATTGAAATTCGTTATAATAATTTAATTATGAATATAGGTACAACAAAATTTAAAGGTTTTGAAATTTATTTAGAATCTGTTCAACATGACATATGTCGTCCAACACCTCCACCTTCAACTCCAACACCACCGTTTAATATTACAAGTCAAGTTGCTTGTGGATTAACAAATGGACGTGAAACTGTTAATTTTGCTTGTACATCTGATTATGGTCTAGTCTTTTTACAATCATATCATTTTGTTACAAAACAGCCTAATCAATGTGATGTAACTCAATATACATGTTCTTATTCAGGTGAACAACCACAAGCACAATGTTCAGGTCAACAATCTTGTTCGTATACTCATCCAACATCACTTTTATCACCATCAAATGCATGTCAAAATAGTAAAGCTGATTCAACACAATTTTATTATCAATGTTTACCAATGAGACCATCATCACAATATTCAACACTTAAATTATGTCTTAATTCACTAACATCAACTAATATGGGTTTTATTGAAACACCTGATTATCCAAATACTTATCAAAATGGAAGAAGACAATGTTCATTAACTATTCGAAAACCAAATAATAATGATGGTAAAATTTATTCTATTTATCTTTATATAATTGAATTATCTTTACGTGATACATCAACAATAAATCCAGTATCAGCTATTGAATGTTTTGATTCAATAAAATATAGTGATGGTGATAGAACAAACTCATTATGTGGAAAAATTGATCAACCTATACTAGAATATTATACAGATAAACAAGAACTTACTGTAATACTTAATATATCCGAATCATTACCTTTTAGTGAATGGAATAATTGGCAAGGTGCACGATTATTTTATATAATTGGAGATCAATCTCTACCATCTCCACCAACATCATCAGGCATACCAACAACGAGAATAACAACAACGACAACAACAACAACAACACCTTTAGTTAATACAGAAAAACCACCAGAAAAAAAACCAAATCATGGAGGTCTTATCGCTGGTATTATTATTCTTATTGTGGCTGTAGTAGGTATAATTGGTTTTATTCTTTATCGTCGTAAGTCATTATCAAGATCAAGTAATGCACCAACTGTAAAATATGATGCTGATATGGTTACAGTCGATGGTGGTACAATGAATGGAGCAGCTGAACAACGAACTAGTATTCCAAAAGCTTCATTATCAGGACCAGCAACAAAAGCTTTTGTCAGTCCATTTTTTAAAAAACCAGAAACTACTGAAAATCAAGAAACAGAAAATCAAGAAACAGAAAATGCTCCAGATGCATAAGACTATGTTTCAATATTATTTTTTTTTCTACAGCTTTTTTTTTTTGTAAACATTAAATTTATTTATTCATTGAAATAAAAATTAAAACAAAAAAAAAATCTAAGATCTTTTACATGTGTATTAATTAGTAGTGCATTGTTCTTTTTACTTTTCGAAATAATTCTACTTCTTTTTTTTTTTGTTTTTAGAAAAGTTTTTTTCCTTGCACGATTATAGACAAATGAAAAATCAACGATATTTATGTATTGTTAGAAAGAAAAAAAAAAAAGAAATTCTTGTAAATTATTTCATATGTCTAATGTATGTTTTCCATTACTATCATATAGATCATCATATGTAAATGAATGTCTTTATTTTAATTAAGATATATATATATATATATAAGATGAATTTTCAAAGATTTCTTCGAATACTATTTGTTATCGAGTATTATTTTTTCTTCCATTATATTAATTGCAAGAAACAAAATTACTTTGAAATATATGATAGAATTACAAGTTAAAAACGATGATTTATTGTTTCATTCATATAAAAAAAAACTTTCGAATATTTTATTAAATTTTATATTTTAAAACTTTCTTGCTTATATGAATAAAAATAAGAGTAAAAAAAAGTTTAAAAAAAAAAACAAAAAAAAAAGCAAATGAATTAGTCAACAAATTTATTTCTATAATAAAAATATTTTCTTTTTACATACTGTTTATTATATTTTAAAAAAATTGTTAATATATATGCTAATTAAATACAGGTTTTGACGACAACGAACAAATCAACATTCTATGTCCAGATTATCAACAAAACCTGCATTTATAGCCTATAATAATATAGGACTTCTAAATATTTTTTCATTTCATCAATTGGATGACATCAGCTTGCATAAAAAGAGAGAGAGAGAGAGAGAAAGCGAGAGTCAGTTTGTTTAGTTGTCATTTGATGAGTACTTGCTCGTGCTATTCAGCTGTTGAAATTTTTCTTTAGAATATTCTTCATGCAGTTGATGACTATAGGAAGTTATTACATTTTTATAAATACAAACGTTCCATATTATATATTGCATCACCAGAAAAAAAAAACCTGGAAAAAAAAAAAGAAAAGAAAAATCATTATAAAATAACATATCCTTCTATTTATGTATTTGTTTGTTTGTTTTTTCTCATCTATTCATTTTTGGACAAAATAAAAGGAAAGAAGACAAAAAAGAGAAAAAGTTATTTTATTAAATAAAATCAACACTTATTTATTTTCTTCTCATCATCAGCTAGTTAGAGTTGTAAAATCCTCATAAAATGTTTGCATTTGTCGACATATCAAATGTCTAATAGTCGGCACAAATCTAATTTCCCTTAGGCTGTTCTCGTGTATAGGTGTTATGTTTGTGTGTGAGTAACAAAAAGAAAAAGTATCGCTTCTAGTTATAACTATGTGATGTGATAGGTAGTCTAATAGAAGAGAGTGAGAGTAAGTCTTTTGGGGAATCGTCATTTATCGTTAACACTCGTTGTGACTATAAAAATGAGTTTCCGTTTCTTCTTCTTGTTCTTTTTTTTTTTTTTTTTTTTTTTTGTTTCTTCTACTCTTTCTCATGTCGTCTTACATACTCAATTCTTCACGTATTCTTACTAAAGTTTTAACATTTTAAGATGGTAATAACACAAAAAAAAAAAAAAACTGAGAAAAAGAAAGTTTCTGCATGATAAACTTGCCCGTTTTTTTCCTTGTTGGTTGATCATAGTAATGCTTGAATGAAATAAGAGTTTCTTTTCTTCTTTGTTTTTTTTTTTGTGATCATTACTTTCAACATATTCACTCTTTATATATAGATGAGCGGTTGTAATTTTGAATAAACTTTAATTTCTTTTTCTTTTTCTTTTTTTGTTGTTTCTTTTTCTTGAAATTGAACAAACCTAATCAAATCTATATACATTCATTTTTCATCTTTACTTTAAGTATCATGATAATGTTTGGTGTATTGACACTTGACAAACAGACAAGAACTGTCGGCATGTATATTGTATGCATATAAAATAATGATATATTATTGAAGGTTCTTTTTTTTTTTCTTCTTATCGAATGTGTATAATAGAGACTATCTATTTGCTATTTGAAAAAGAAAATGAATTTTCGTTAGACAATATTTGCAAGAAAAAATGAAGTTTGATCAAGAAGTGTGGAGGAAGAAAACGAACATCTCATTTTTTGTTGTCTTTGGTCTTATTTCTTTTCTTTTTTTTGTTCGTTCCATGCCCTGACACAAATTATTTGATAATTGTATCATTCAATTTTTAGTACAAATGTTCTCTTGTATATTCCATTATTTGCTGTTCAATATTACTGAGCAAATAGACAAAAGAAAACTATTAAGATTATAATTGTTATAGCTTAAGTTTATAACCATTTCATTTATATGATTTGGATGTCTTGCATATATATATGATGATACAAAGACGAAAATGAAAATTATCATAATTTTGACGAGAATAAAATATTCTAGCGATAAATGGTATGAATACTTGGAAGATACTTAAAAGTTTCTCAAGTGAAATTCAAGTACATGTTTTTTAGGATTGTAGGCGTTAATGTTTGTTTCTTCATTTGTCTTTTGATATATGTAAAGTAAAAAAGTAAAAGGCAAATTAGATAACTACTGCTCATAACAAAAAAGTCAAATAATTAAAGATATTCTACGATCATGATCATATTCTGTTGTAGCAGATTCTTCATAATTATGACGATTGTTCTCTCTCGTAATAATCATTTCTCTATCTCTTTTTACTTTTAATTCTAGATTAAACATAATTAAAACAGTCTTGATCCGATTGTGATAAATTTGTTTCAGATTTCAAGCTTAGCTAAAATTTTGTTTTTGTTGACGTAAAAGTCAATATTATTCTTTGCTCAAGTTGATAAGTTCGAATTTCTTGTTAATATACTCCGTCATAAATTTATTGCTTCTACAAGAGCTTTTTGGTTCCACTCATATCTATACAAAACATGCAATGCAAAACTTTTAATCGAACTATATTCATATTAAGTGTCTACGTAGAACATACCAAATGTAATGGCAGTAGTACTATAATAATACCTGATAGAAGGCTCGAGAGAATATTCTTTCTATATATACTGATAGATTATAAATTTAAAATGATTATCACTTGTTGAATATCGAAATAGCTTATCTTAATGGTGATCATGAAAGATATAGATCATACTTCATCTTCAACCTTTTTTTTCATCATCTTTCAATTGTTCGGACAGATGAAGTTTGGTCAACAAAAAATAAAAGATAGTGCAATATGAACTTCAATGTAGAAATGAAAGTTTTCCTTAATGATCTAAATCAGTGGTTAACAGCTTTAATCGAAATTCGAATATTATAATACTAACTGAAGAATTATGAAATATTATAGAATTCTAGAGGATTATTTGAACAATTAGTATATACAGAATAGACCATAAATAATTTTTCAATCATCTATTTTCAAATATGAAGTTGTTCATAGATAATTTTCAGTTGTTATCTAAACGAATCAGAAGAAGAAATCAAAACAAACTTTATAAATGGTACTATTTTGATTCGCATAGAGTTAATTTTCCAAATTAGTTCGTTTAAATATTGAAATTTGTACTTCGCCGCAATTCTTTAAACACTAAACCAATATTTCATGTTTAAAAATTCAAAATTCTTTTTCGAATAAGACCAAAAAATCTAACTGAACAGTAGCATTTATTTACGTTATCTGTATGAAGAGAACAAACTTTTACAACTAAGAAAAAAATCAGTCCATTCGATTGGATCAAAGCGAAGATATTTCAATTTTTCTATCGTAGTACTATTTATGATCTATCCTATATATAGAAAACATGTTCTCACATCTTCTATAAGATGTTATAGTGCTCCTGCTACTACGTTTAGTATATCCTAAGTATATTTGAAATCATTAATATACAATCATTTCGTAAGTCATATTCTCAATTCATTTGATTTAGTTCTATTAATATTCAACTTATAGATTTACACAAATATCAAACAAATATTTATACATATATCTGATATTTTCTATTTGATTGATAGAATGAATGTTAACTTGTTTTTCTTTGATTGAATTTATTTTACTGAATGCAAAT
>CAJNOL010000240.1:4873-25078 GCA_905250125.1 Rotaria sordida
TGCATTATCATTTGTAATTAATAGGATAACATTTTGACATGCTGCTTATCTTGAAGTATAGATTATCAACATAGTAAAATCACATCTCATTCAAGGATTGAATATCTTGAAAACAACCGAAAGCTTGGACAATAAACGTCACACAGACATCATCTAGCTTTTATGTATTATCCTCATGTAAATTTAGTTTTGAGAGAATACATTGAATAAATTGTGTTCTTCAATGTTATACAATACATCTAATATAATCATACCTACCTCATTTTGAGAAAATCTGAAAAAGACTTAATCTATAATAGCAACACGAAAGAACAATAGCTGCTTTGAAGAGCAATTTATATACTTGCGCTGCTGTTTCTCATAGTTGACAAGAATACTTTGCTTACAATCTAAGTTATTCTATCCTTTTTTCGTAGACGGATGTCGTTCACAATATAATCGACAGTCACAAGCCACAGCAAAGACAGACCTCTTCTTCTAATCAATCAAATTCACTTCCAAAAACACACACATGTATAGATCAGCGTTTGTCCAACAAAAATCCTTCGATAATCATGATTACATGCGAGTTTTGCAACAGCCATTTACCCGATCTCGGTAGATTTATTCATGATCAGGTTAGTGATTTCGTATATTAATATGAAATGATTTAAGATAATTTCAAAGATAAAGAATGTCATTTCACGAAGTCATGAAATGAAACAATTATCTAAGTAACGTCTTGCTACTTCTTTTGATATTCCATTTATTTGACAATAAATACATTTGTTCTCACCCTTATCGGACGACAGGCAACAGAATCCCCAAAATAGTACTGTCTGTAACGATACTCGGATGTTTTGGTATAAGCATGATGCCATCTTGATGTCCGGCACATAATCCGAATAAAGTTTGATCCTTTCCATTATATTTTAAAAGCTTATAATAATGCCTTCTATCATATTCGTTCGTCTGATTGAATATAAAAGTTGATATTCATTGATATTATCTCGATAAATGATGGTGTCTTTCATCGGAACATCTGAATTCAAGTTTTTCAAATAGATTCTTCTTCATTTCTGAAGTTAAAGTTTTGTCACTAAATAAAACTACCATCTTAGCTTACGATCATAGCATATATGTGCAATAAAGAACTTATATCAACAAGCAGAAAGATAAACTCTCACCTACACCATGATAGACAGTAAAAACCTTATAGTTTGCTACATTTCTATATTATTATAGGAATTTATCAAATCATGGTTATTTCGAAAGAAAGATGGTGTAAATAATCCCTACATACTAAGTAGTTTACAATACATTTCGTGAAATGACAAATAAAAAAAAGGGATTGCGTACCCTATCACATTATGTCAGTGGCTATGTAGCAAATAAATTCTCAATTGAGAAAACCTTTTTCATCCATTCAGTAATGTATAAAAATCATAGGACAGTCAAAAAGCTCTTGCACTTTCTAATAATTGTATGAAAAACATTTTGGTTATGTATTTTCAGTAAATATTCGAAGTCATCTCATAATGTTCAAAACAAAGTTTTATCCTTTGAATCCATTTCTGCAATGTCTCCTAGTATACACGAATAGATATTGAATGGAGCTCCTTGCTTATTGCTATGACTAAGCATCTAATATCTGGATATGTATCAAGTTTATCTTTCAAGCAATTAAACAACCAAAGACCTGAAGGAGCAAGGTCAGGAGAATATGGTGGACGAACCATAACTTAGGTTTTTTCTTCTGCAAGATTATTAAAAATAATATCATTCATATATGATCCTACATTATTATGATATAACTTAATGCCTTCTGTTGTTGATAATGTTTTTTATGCAACCTTTTGAATAATCTTTTTAAATACATCTCACAATAATATATGGCATTGAATGATATTCCAGAAAGTAAATTATGAAAAGTAATAGTTCCTTTGTCATAAAAAGCATTAGAAACATTTTTTTTACAATGATTGTCTTCTCATTACAGTGGGAAGACTTTCTTCTTTTGTTATCCATTCTTTATATCACTCGTCTAGTTTATTTTTCCGTTAATAAATTCAAGTTTCATCTCCCATGACTATGTTACAGTCTTCAGATGCCATTTTTCAAACTTCTGTCAATTTTCAATACAAATATCGGCACATTGTTGTTATTACTCTGGAGTTCATGAGGCACCCATTTTCACGAAAAAGGAGACAAGAACGTGTAAAGATATATTCACGTACTTGTACGAAAGAGGACGAAAAAAGGATTTATAGATATTTTTTTAATATAAGATTGATATTAGTTTATCAACATAGCTCTTGTCGGTGACGACAACAATAGCTAAATCATTCAACATCGTGTTCGTCATCATCATCTTTTCTACAAAGGAAATTACATAAACGTTGCTTTCTGCTTTATATGTCTACTAGCGAGAGCCCGTGCATACTGCACGGATGCTTTTTCCTGTAAAGTTTCACATCCGTTCTTTATCCTTGATTCGGTAATAGACAATCAGACAGGTCGCATTATATATATAGAGAGGCCTTATATCCTCGTAGCCTTACCCCCTTGTAACCTTATACTCTTGTGGTATTACCTCTTATAGTCTTATTCCGTTATTCGCTTATCACTTAGATCCCTTGCAGCCTCATCTACTTATCCTCTATACTCTTATCTCCTTATACTCTTTTAGCTTTATCGCTTATGCCTCTGTACCCTTAGCCTCTTATCTCCTTTACTCTTATATCCTTATCCCCTTACCAGCTTATAGCCTCATATTCCTGTAGCCTTATCCCCTACCCCTTATAACCTTATAGTTCTTGAGGACATATGGACACCTCCATATAATAGCCTCTGGCGACCTATGAGTACCCCTATATAATAGCTCTTGAGGACCTGCGGGTACTCTCATATAATACCCTTGAGGACCTATGGATACCTTCACATAATAGCCCATGATGACCTTGAGTCCCCAGTAGCCTTTGGCGCATTTTCCTTTACAGTCTTATTTGACCCTTGACCTTTAACCTTTGACTCTTGATCTTTGACCCGGCACAGAGAAACAGACACACACTGAACATTATATATATAGATGTGTGTTTCATAAAAATAAAGAAAATATGCATGGTGAACAAATCTATACTACGTAACATACGATTGTTATATGCAATGAGTAAAACGGCTACCATGCTGAATGACATTAGAGAGCTTTGTTCAAAAAAGATTTTCAGATATTTTATTGGTGTTAATTACTCTGACGTGGCAAAATCAACAATTGTTGTTGTACGTTATAAATTGTAACATGTGTACGATGATATTGATAAAAAAAGAAATGATTGATATCCTCATTAACAAGCAACATTCTGTATCTTATACCAAATGGATATATATATGTTCGTAATCGACCAAATTCACTTCAAAAGTCGATTGTTCGAATAGCAAGACTTTAATTTTCATGTGTAGTTTGTATCTAAATTAATTTTTTTTACTACAGTTAATATCCTTGGGATAAAAATGTCTTTATTTTCTAATCAAATTGTTGCTTTTCTTGTTGAGACAAATTATTATAAATCTAATTTCTAATCAAATATCAATATTTAGTTAGATTTATTTATATTCATCAAGCTTATATTCAAATTCATAATCAATATGAACAAAAACACGTTCCATTTCAGCCAATGACTAAAGTTTCATTTGCAAATTAATATCAATATTATGTGCTTGTTGTATTTGCATATTACCCAGTAAACCAATATCGACTAATTATACAATAAAAATGAAATTAGTTTTAATATAGATTTGAGTTTCACCTTCAACGAGAAGATTAGTACGAAAATGAAAAGCTTTTACCACAACAATTTTTGTAAGATGTGGTGAAAAATTAATAGCAATCCGTGTTATCAATTTGAGAAAATCTGGATCAGCCATTACACCTGTTAAATGACGAATACGTACTATTAAGAATTAAATATTTAGAATTTTTAAGGAATATGTTGTTGTGTTATAAGTAGCTTGAAGAATCAATGAAATAAGAATATAAATAGAGATGATTATTGCTCCAACTAGATAGAATATTACAAAAAAAAATACATTTAATTATTTATTCTTACGTGGATCAACCACAACAAATCATATATCAATTTGTCGTGAAACAGCTTGACCAGCTATATAATAAATTTCAAAGAAAATTTTTCATGAAAATTCGATTATAAAACTTACCAAGAAGGCCAGAAATGAGTGCTATACAATTAAATAAAACATCATTACGATGATCTAGTGCTAATGCTTTTATCGTTGCCATTGGAACACCACGGCAAAAAAGTATAAAATGGTTTTAAGCATTAAATAAGAGAATATATTAAGTTCAAAATAAATCATAGATAAGAAAAAAGACTGGACATCCTATTAGATGGTTAGATCAAATTGTTGTAGCACACGAATGTAATTGTGATTCATTACATTCATCAATTTAAGTTACCGATAGTTATACATATAACAATAACTGTCATTGGTTGTTTAATATTCATATTAACTTCAGGTATTTCATTTAACTATCTGAAAGAATACTAAATCAAATCTAAATGTACTAATACACTACAGTCCATAAAAAAAGTAACAGCTATTCTGTCTTTCTATTTCTTTTACGTTTTTTTCTGTTTTTCGGTGAAACAAGCAACACATTAAAGTTAATCATCACCGGCAATACATCACCAGCAACTGAAACACCGTCCGGCCAGTTTAAACCTATTGTTTCTTCGATGAAACGTCGAGCAAATTGTTGGCAATTTAGACTTGCACTCCATTTTTGTTCATATAGTTCAGCCATGTGAGAATATAAAGAACTTGTCTAAAAATTAAAAAAATAACAGTAGAAAGTGATACAAATAATAAACCTTACTAAAAAATGAAGTAATGATTGTTTATAAGCAACTGCAATTTTAGGATTAATTAAATGTTGATGAATACCATTTTGCATCTAAAAAAAATATTGTGCTCAGAAAACTAAAAGACGGTTTATTTACCCATGGATTATTGAGATATTGTGGTAATGGCTCAACACCACCTATATACTTACTCTCTGCAAGATTTCCAATATATATCAATGTTAATCGTGATTTTGGTGACTCCCAATAATCACATTTGAAACTTGTAGAATGAGGAATTTGACCATCATTAGTGTTAGCTACGACATGACATAATACACCTTCAATGTTGGTGGCGGTTGATGTACCAGCTACATCAACAAGTACACTCGTGTGAGCATCTTTTGGGCCTGTTGGATCATGCTTTACTAAAAAAACTTGATTTGTTAATTGTTGATCTTGAAGGTAAAGTGGAACAAAATGAGCTATCGAACTAAATTGTTCAAGTGCAGCTATTCCCATCAAACAAGATTATCTTTTGTGTGAATATTTTAATCTAAACCGAAAAGAAAGAGAATGTTAAAGGAGGTGAAATAACTAATAGTTAAAAGAAATCGATTGGTTATGTTTTATACAAATAAATATTCGATCACTTAAAAATAAACATTGAAAAATAAATATGCTGTTGTCCAATCATTTCTTAGAATTAGAAAAAAATTCTTTTAGCTTTAGTTATATTTTATGAGAAAATTTATTTTAAATTATTTTATCAAAATTTAATTTAATGGAAGAACGTTTATTATTTCATTAGTTGATTTGATTGACTAATCAAAACAAAACTGAAACGATATATGATGATGATATGATATCATTGACATTGTTATTATTTCTTTTTCTTTTCTTTAAACTTCTTTTATTTCTATAATCATAAATATATATTAATTATATAGATTGTTTTCAAACGATTCTCTTTTGAAAAGTCGATAGCATGGTTAAGATCTTTTAATAGAATAAAAAATGAATTAATCTATTTAAAGATATATCTTGATAAAATTCTAATCGATCAATAAGCGATGAGTAGTTTTTTTCGATATGCAAACTTGATTCAAGCATAAACAGCTTAATGCTACAATGTCAATATCGAACAGAAACTTTGATAGTGACATCATTCTTATTATCATCATCAAATACTGTTATTCTATAAAAATAATCGAATTGCGTTGGATGATACGGGTGCCCTACCATCATTGGATATTGATCGTAAGCGTATGTATCTACACATTGGTAACCATGGAATTTTTAGTTAGAATTTGAAAGGAAAAACTAAATATATTGATGTGGTTATATTTCCTTGTCCAAGTATTCGTATTCGTTCAGAAGTTGATATACCTGAAATAGTTGAATAAAGTAAAAAAAAGAACAAGATGATTGGAAACATTTATAAAATGAAAAGAAACAACGACATATAGTTAAATTTTTCTATTTTTAGTCGAATAATTTCTTTTTTTAATTTTTAGTCTAGCGTGTAATTTTTCGTCAAACACTCAAAGAATTTTTATGTCCAAGTGATATCTCAAAATAAATATTTGAAATTGAAGTATAAGTTCTTGTGAATATATACATAATTGACTACTTTGCCAACCATTTACAAATGGTTCATCATGATCTAATTCATTAGCTTGATGTTATTCATCAGCATTGGAAGAATAAATAAGTTGAAATTGATTTTTTCTTCATATTTGTTTATTCTCATAATAATTAAATGAATCGTTTATACCGTTTAGACATTAATTAAATTTAAAAGAATATTATTGCCTAGTTTTATCCTCTATCATTTTCACAAAAGTAAATATTAAAGAGGTTGTCAGCAGATTTTTTATTTGTTTTTTGATGTTATTACACAATCAACCAATAATACCATTTGGTTAAAAACGTGGTTTTTTGAGAGAGAATATTATAGTTTAAGTTGACGGAGATTTTAAAGGATGGCTCAGAAATGGTGACTCGATTTGTGTAATAAATTTTTCTTTAGTAAAACGCGCGGTTGAAAATTTGTGTCTACGAAGAAAAGATGCAGTAAAAGACGGTCTATAAAATGACTATTGATTGACTTCACTAGCTCATCTAGTAAGAAAGTTATAGACTTAGAAATGTGCTTCACAAAAAAGAAAAAATAACCGTGATTCCAATTTCGGTATTCGTACTATAACTCTTGTTCCTTAAGTCCCCTAAAACAAATTCTTTGTTAGATAGAAGCGCCGTGAAATCCTCTACAAAATTATACCTGAACTTTAATTTTGGAACTTCAATCAAGGGAATTGAGCAAATTATACACGAGGCGAAAAAACATGAAAACTTTGTAAATTTGGTTGTTTTTCGATTTGAACTTTTTCTTCTCCTACTATTTTCGTAGAAAATTGTACCAAAAGTGAGAACTCAGTTTGTGTTTAGCACTTTCAAATGTGTTCTTTCTCGTATTCTATAGAAAAAAGTTTTTTTTAGTGCAGATGCAGTGCTCAAGAAGTAAGTTTCAAACATACGTCAAAAATGGACAATTCCATTTCCAACAGTGTACCCAGCAAGAAACAGAAAATGGGATTGAACTTTTGATCTTGCAGCTAGATAGACAAGAGCAATCATTTCTGATCAAAACAAAACAAACGCGATCGAAAAACCTTTTGTTTTGATGAAGTTATAGGAGTTTTACTGAAATCGTTACTATGTAGACCAAGTTCAAGGTTAATTATCCTTTTTTGTGAAGCACATTTCTAAGTCTATAACTTTCCTACTAGATGAGCTGGTGAGGTCAATCAATAGTCATTTTGTAGAGCGCCTTTTACTGCATCTTTTCTTCATAGAGATAAATTTTCAACCGCGCGTTTTACTAAAGAAAAATTTATGATACAAATCGAGTCAGCACTTCTGGGCCACCCTTTATACCAACGCAACATCATCAGCAAATAAGTGCGATAATAACTGAGCAAATATTTTTGGTAGAAAATGAATACGTAAACGAAATAGAGTTGCGGGCAATACAGAACTTTGTGGTGCATCACAAAATATTTTTATGGTTTTAGATATTGAATCTCCATGATGAATTGCCATTGTTATACCTTATAACCATTGATATATCCAACGAACTAGATGCAATGGCATTTCTAATTCAAGAAGGTTTGAAATGAGGAGGGTGTGGGTGAGTGGGGTGGATGTGGATGTAGGTGTGGGTCTTACAATGGAAGGGCGGGGAACTGTTGAGCGAATATATTGATCATATTCGGACCAAAAGAAAGCTTTCAACGAGAAACTAATGAATCTAAAATATGAGCTGCAGATGGCATACCTGGACAGAGATGTTCAATTTTTAAGTTATGCACAAACTGTTAGTTGTTTAAAAGTCAAAGGTCAAGGGTCAAAGGTCAAAGGCCAAACATTAACGGTCAAAGATTAACGATAAAGATCAGCGGATGATAAATGTCTCAAGCCCAAACTATACAACTCTTCAAGACTTGAGACATTTATCAGCCGCTGATATTTATCGTTAATCTTTGACCTTTGGCCTTTGACCTTTGACTCTTGATCTTTGATCCAGTAACACATTGTGCATAACTTAGTAATTGAATGTCTCTGTTCGAGTACGCCATCAGCAGCTCATACTTCAAATACGTTAGTTTCTCGATGAGAGTAATCATTTCACCGGAACAAGATCAATCTTGCTGCTCATCAGTTCCCGACCTTCCATTGTTAGTTTAGTGCCAATCACACCCACGCCCACACCCATCCACACCCACACCCACACCCTCCACTCTATATTTACGCCGATGGAATAGAACGAAACAATAAAACAAAACAAAAACAACAACAAACTTCTGATACGTCCATCGCTATCACGAATCGTGAATAACCGACACAGAGTATACCCTTCCATCTATATCACTACTAATACTCATACAGAATGAAAGGTTATGAGTCATTTATTCAACATCAAAAACACATACACGCAAGCACATGCCTACCTCCTATTAAACATATAGATACAACCTACCGGTGTTCGTCTAATGATGGTGTCTGTGAATAGATACCGAAATATCACGTTGTTACATCACATTAAATTAAAAAAAAATTTTTAGCCGTTTTTATTATTTTTTATCTTTATGTTATACATTGTCCATTTCCTTTCATTCATAATTTGATACATATACAGCAATTAAATGGATTTCATTCAAGTTAATTTATGTGGTTTTTATAATTAATGAGTTAACTTATTTTAATATGTGCTGATACATATCTTCTACATATATTATATTAGTTCGTTGTAGTTCTGATATACATATATGTATACTGTGTCATGTTGGTGGTCTCGTCTGATGATGGTGTCTGTGAATAGGTACCGAAATATCACGTTGTTACATTACATCACATTAAAAAAAAATTTTAGCTGTTTTTATTATTTTTTATTTTTATGTTATACATTGTCCATTTCTTTTCATTCATAAATTTCGAAAGTTTCCGGATTGGGGAATTTCTATTCCGAATTTTCGAGTTTAACATATGGCAACTCTGCTAGTGAGACCAAAACGACAGTGTTCTGATAGCGATGCATGTATTTTTCTTCTCGTCCGCTTTTCAGAACCGTCCTTATCCGTTTGCCACATTTAGCAATCAACTCGCTACAGTAGTTTAGAAGACGTTGTAAACGTAAAACAGATGTGGTTCTGCATTCGTATCGATAGTTGTCTGTCTTTCTCTTCGTTTATTGTCATCTGCATTGAATTGAAATGAGTATAGAATATACTTTGGCCGGAAAAGAAGTGCTCGTTCCTCGAATTTACAGATTAGATAACCATTCTCCTTTTAAAAACAACAAGCAAATCCATGGGTGTGCAACTGTAAGTAGACATAATCTGTTACTGATTGAAGAAGCCGATATACTCGTTTTGATGTTGCAGTATACAAGGATGGAGCATGATCTCTCTTTTAATATTCAGCTTCAGCATTGCTGATGCTACAGGTAAGGCCTGAAGTGATACACTTTACATTTTCTTATCAAATTAGCACAAGATTATGTTCGAAATTAAGTTAAGATACCTATCATCAGAACTTTTTTTCATACGAACTTCTGACTTAAACTCTTGAGACGGAGGCTGAGTTTGAGTAGATTCTACAAGCCATTGAAAGACAAATGAGAAAGTTAAATCGAAATTGTAGCTAAAATTAAAGAAGATCGTTGCATAAACGGATTGATTCGATTTCAAGAGTATCAATGTGGAAGGACGATAGACTATCTCACATAGCTCTTAATAGAATTCGAAAGACAGATCAACGAGTTCATTGACACAACCAGTACCAATCCGATGGTTTGTCTATCGAACGATGAATTGAAATCTTCTTTTTTATTGACAGAAACTTCCACCCATATTACTGTTAAACCCTTGACAAAAGCCTTTCTCCGCTCGGATCTCAGTCATTATGAGCGCTGGAAGTTTGAAAATTTGTGTGCACATAATTCACCAGGAATGCAGACTGTCGGCACCGCCTCCACCTCGATTACTTTAGCGGATACAGAGTTATGATGGATAGTGTCTATTTTTACTGACTTCTTGATCTAAAACGACTGCTTGCTAAAGTTTGGCCCGTTTTTTATCAAATACATAATTAATTCTGAATATTTTTACATGAAATCAAAACCCAGCCTATGATGTTTCTTCATCCAAAAGATAAGTTCATTTGCTTGAATATTGGTGTCCGCAGATCATCGACACTAAGACGATGATCATCAGTGTGTCATTTCTCTCTAGTACTACAACATTTGATTCCGAAACTTGCAGGTCAATTCATTGGACTATCATTGAGTTATTGATCTTCAAAAGACAATAGGTGCTTTTTCGTGCACATCAATGATTACAGTAAAATGACCACAATTTCTGTCGACGGGTCAACGAACCTCTACAAAAGGGTGTGGGTGTGGGTGTGGGTTCTGCTTTTGTTCACACCTACACCCCACACCCACACCCACACCCACACACGGCTCGAACTCAAAACCAATGTGACAGTTACATAGGGCTCCTCGTTAGCATTCGACTAAAATTCTAGTAACATAAGTATAACCTTCGAGGAAGGAGCTAATGAAAGACGTCCTTCAGGGATTTTTCTTATCTCACCGAAGTCTATCTTATGCATAGAGGCTCAACTCGAAAATGATTTATCATTTCCAAAGGCTTCCTCCTCACACACGAAACGAAAACTATTATTTACATCAAATCTGGGAGTACCCCAAAAAAACTACCAACTAAAAGCAATAAACTTACTTTCATATCAAGATTGCGAGCTCATTCATAACAAACAAATAATCATTTATTTAGGCCAAGAAACTAACATAATAATCAAGATTTCACTCGACTCTGAAACAGAAAAAGAACAATTTATTCAACGAAATAAACTTACTCCTAAATCGCAAAGTTAGCATCGATATACGACAGAAATAAGACAAGATGTTTCAAGAAGTAAACTTACCTTTCAATATCGACTGAAGATCATTTCACGCTAGATAAAAAAATCAATCATTACCAAAATAAACTTGCTGCCGAACAAGAACTTAGAATCAATCGATAACAAAAATAAAAAAATCTCATATAAAGAAATAAAACTTACTTCCCTGTAAGCAACCACGATCAAACTAAACAAACGAGAAACCAAATAATAAACATAATATTCAATCGAACCAAACTACACGTACCATAAACCACACAATACACAATCTAATTGATGTTCCTTCGCATAATTGTCCACGACCTAGCCAAAACTCGCCGTTAGAATTATCCATACCCTAACCACTCCTGGTTCTGATAACGATGCATAACGTAACCACTGGTGTTCATATAGATATTGATTATTTCCTCAATAGTGGTCCTCAATAATACACATAATTTCCCTACTGCTGGTCCTTTTAGACATTGATCATTTGCGCAACTCTTGGGTCCTTAAGTACTATATTATCAAGGTACCTTTAGGTCCTCAATGGCTATATTATGCGGGCATCTTCAGGCCTCCAACACCTATCTAAAAATGATACCATTAAGTTTTCATGTCCTATATTATCTGAATATCCATAAGTCCTCATAGTCTATCCTAGGGAGGGGGGGGGGGCATGAGTGCTCATGGTCTATCTATTAGGATACCCACTAGTCATCATGGCTTATTTTGTGGTGGTACGCATAAGTCGTCAACTACTTTCCATGACCAGTACCCATAAGTGGCGAAGATAATCGAGATTTGGCATCATTAACTTTTCAATCACTCTGTTGATGTAGTTCAAGTTACTCTTCAAGGGCTATTCCGTAGAGGACAGGCATGTACCAATTCCTATTCTAGTCAATTCCAATTCCGATTCTAGAATTAGAATTGGTCGTAATTGGAACTGACCGGAAAGGAAATTGGTTGGAATTGGAATTGGCTAAAATTGAGTAGGAATTGACTTGATGTCATAGGGAAAGTACCTACATCCTTATTTAGCTACACCGGGAAAGGGTCTTGGACCCTCATCTCCTATTACAAGGAGGTACCCTTAGGTCCTCAACTCCTATTATACGAAGGTATCATTGGGTCCTCAACTCCTATTACCGTACCGGACAAAAATATAAGAGCAACATATTTCTTTATTTTGTGGAACTCACATATATTTTCGAAGAAAAATAGTGAGTGTAAGTTTTAAGTTCGAGGTTTGACGGCCCCCCCCCCCCCCCCACCCTCCCCTTACAGACACTTAGCAACGGAGAAAGAGAACTTTACAGACATACCCCCCCCCCCCTCATTACAGACACCCCACCATTACAGACCTCAGCAACTGCACACAAAAAACTTAAGCTTTACTTAACAATAGAAAAAGGCTTGAACGGTTTGAAGAATATGAATTTGACTGCTATACAATATTATAATGTTTTCATAATTATTTGAAAAAACTAACATGCACTTAACAAAATTCTTAATAGTATAATCGTTGGCTTTTTTAAGAATTTAAACTTGTATGCTAAAAATCAACGGTGAATAGTGATAATAGGTATTAATCTGTCGTACCGATGATATAATCAATACAGGAAACATGATTCGATCTTTTTATTAGTGTCAGAAGGAAACAATATCATTATTGATAAATTAATTGAGATGTATAAAAGTATTGTAAGAATGGCTAATGCATATTAAGTGCATTATTGTGAGACTCGTATTTATGAAGTAATTGATGATGAAAAAATTTTAAATAAAAAAAAATGATTATTATCGAGTATATATCAACACTAATAAAAAAAATCGGGCGCGCTCAAACGAAAAAGATAGTCGCAGTTTTAAATGTACAAATAAATAATAAAATATTGTTTATGTCAGTGATGAGTTATAAGAATCATTTTAATCAACAGAAATCTTTCAGTTTACAGATGACATATTAGGACAACAAGTCTAAAGGATATATGTGAGTTCCACATTTCAGCTCCTTTGGAGCTGCGCTAACAAGCTTTTTTTTCTATAATAACAAGCATCTAAATCAAATCCAAATATTGATTCAGATAGTCAATAAAGAGCTCTATCAAATGCATCTTATACCAAAATTTTATAGATGATTTAAGGAAGCAAGGTTTCTAGGAAACCAAGACCCATATTTTTCAAGCTCTAGAAGACTTCACAATAATTTGTTTCTAACACCACCATCTTGAAGTGCTATTATATGTAGATACTCTTAGGTCCTCAAGTCCTACTATATACAGGTACCCTTAGGTCCTCAAGCCCTATTATACGAAGGTATCATTGGGTGCTCAACTCCTATGATATACAGGCACCCTTAGGTTCTGAATTCCTATTATATGAAGGCACCCTTAGATCTTGAAGTGCCATTATATACAAACACCCTTAGATTCTCAATTCCTATTATATGAAGGCATCCTTGGGTCCTCAAGTCCTATTATATAAGGGTATCTATAGATCAGTGTAGGGATGTGACAATTCTAATACTTCCAACACCAATACAATTTCGTATTCGCAGTATTGGTAGCAGGAAAAGGAAAAACGACCTTTACTATTTTCAAAAACTCATCATAGTTTCGAATTCGACAACGGAGCCAAACTTTGATCAAACTTTATAAAAAAACCCTTATTTTCGAAACGAAGCCTTTCTATGACGAAAAATCAAGAGCGTGAAATTAATTTTTCTACATTTCACGGTCATGAATTTTTTTCGTCAAGGAGAAGCTTCTTTCGAAAACAGTGATGCTACATAAAGTTTGGTCAAAAGTTTTCCGAATCGAGGAATTCGAATCTACCGTTAATTTTTCGAAATTTTTAACTTTGATGTTCTTTTGCAAACTATCAATACGGCGAATAAGAAATTGTATTGGTATTGCAAGTATTAGAATTGTTACATCCCTCCACTGATCTACGGATACCCTTATATAATAGGACTTGAGGACCCAAGGGTACCTCCATATAATAGCAGTTCAGGACCCAAGAGTATCTATACATAATATCCTTCAGGATGCAAGGGTACCTTCATATAATAGTACTTGAGGACCCAAGCTCTAGAAGTTCCGTGTATCATGTGCGGAACTTTCGGTAGTTTCGTATCTTTTGTACAAAATCGTTGACAGTTCCGTGTAACATTTAAAGGTTCCGTATAAGTTCTACGAAGCCATGCATAGTTTCGTAAGTCTTGTAATAATTCGGGACACATTGTACGAAACTAGTCATAACTTTGTAAAAAATTTACCGAACCATTATAATATTTACGAAACTATGAATGGCTTCGTAGAACTTATACGGAACCTTTAAATGCTACATGAAACTGTCAACAGTTTTGTACAAAAGATACGAAACTACCGAAAGCTTCGCACATGATGCACGGAACTTCTAGAGAGTTTCGTAGTAAAACTTCAAAACCCTCTTCAATTTTCGAAACCTAAAAAGGTTCTGTATGAAAATTACGAAACGATTTTTGATGCCACGGAACTTAAAGTCGTTTCGTACAACAATACGAAACCTGGAAAGTTCGGTAAAATTACCTTTTTTTTTTAGACTGTAGCTGTTGATGGATCCCAATACCCTCAGGATCTACACATGATCCTTCTTTCGACACTTAGTTTGGCTTGTCCTTTAGTTTTTTGTCTTTGCATCTTTAGTTAATGACGATACACCTACAGTCTTAATCGTGGGTGCTGGTGTGGCTGGTTTAGCAGCTGCAAAAACGCTTCGTGAAAATAGAATAAGGTATCGTATCATCGAAGGTCGTGATCGTGTTGGCGGTCGAGTGCAAACACTTAATAAATGGGGTGCACCGTTGGACATCGGCGCCTCATGGATTCACCACAAGGACAATAATCCACTTTACAACATTAGTATCAAGAATCATCTACCCACTGTAGACACGGCCTACAGTTCTGATTATGCATTTGATAAGTTCAAGTCCGCGGTTCTCTTTTATCCGAACGGATCCGTTATGTCCAATGATGACATGCAAGAAGCGCTTTCTGAACTTCATATATTTCTCGATTATCTGGAAGAGGAAGCCAAATATGTGAAATTATCGGTGAACGTCAATGAACTACAACCAATCTACGAACAGCTCAGAGCCCAGTTGTCTTACAGTAGTCAGGCTGTACTTCCATTTGTATCAGGAGGCACAGGTCCGTACGAAAATGGCGCTTATAGTACATCGGTTTCATCTCACCTGCTCGTTAGTTTCGAGCCGACGACTAGTGGCAAAGACGTCCTTTGGATGTACGGATATGGGCAGTTGTTACAACAGCTCACTAGAGGCTGTTCATTTTTACTCAACAAAACTGTTACGGAGATCAACTATTCTTCCAATGATTCTGTATCACTGTACACAGACACACCAACGGAGATTCACAAGGGTCGTTTTGTTCTGATAACCGTCTCTCTAGGTGTGCTGAAATCTCGTAAAATCAAATTTATACCACAGCTTCCCGCCAACAAGCTCGCTGCCATTAACGCCATAGGCTTTGGGATCTTTAATAAAGTCTATTTACTTTTTGATCGAGTTTTCTGGAATCGTACCTCGGAGTGGTTATGTTTCATGGCACCTAAAAATAATTCTTATGAGCACTTTGAAATGCTCAACTTTTACAAATTATATTCTCAACCCATACTACTCGTCTTCACGACGGGTACCTTTTCCGCTCTACTCGAACACGAACTTGACACTAGCATCATAGCACGTATTATGCTTGTACTTACTAAAGCCTATGGTTCAAAAGCTCGACCACCTGTATCTTATACTATTACACGCTGGGGATCTGATCCATTTGCCTTGGGCTCTTTTTCCTATCCTATGGCCGGTAGTTCGATCAATGACTACTACACTTTGGCCGCTCCAATTGCCAATCGTCTTTTCTTTGCCGGAGAGGCTACATCCTGGACAGATCCCAGCACAGTCACTGGCGCTTATTTATCTGGTGTGAGAGCGGCCAACGAGATCTTAGCTGCCATCGACGAAAGCGAATGATCAATACAAAAAGAAAGATACTATATAGGTGAATTGCCATACTATTTGTGCGGTTCATTTTTAGAGACTCATTTTTGTGAAAAACTTGTGACGCATGAGTTCACATACAGGATGGGAAATAATATTATTTAAGGGGAGGTACTGTTATAATTTCAAATAGAAGCTATGATGTATTTTATACACTAATGAAAGCTTGTGAAAAATGGGCTCTACTGATGCTAAATAGTAAGAGTTTGGAGAACTTTCATGTATTGATCTCTCAAAAGTTACGACTTTTTACCGACATAAAATATGAGAAAACCAGTTTACCGAATAATATTCGAACTGAATATGTTGCAAAATACAGGATGATCCAGAAGTTACCGGGCAGTCTTTGATTACGAATAGGGTGTGGGTGTGGGTGTGGGTGTGGGTGTGGGTGTGGGTGGGTGTGGGATGTGGGTGTGAGAGAAGGCACGGCCAGCACCTACACTCACACACCCACACCCAAGTGCCGTAAGTGCAAACTGAACCGAAAATAATTCTCTAGTTCATATCGATAAAAATTAAGAAAAATGATATATTATGCCTGAGAACATTCGAATTTTAAAATCTAGAAGGATTTTATCGTATCAAACGATTTTTATGGCCATATACAATTAGAGATGCTAATCATCGCCAACCCACTTTTCGCAAATCTACATATTTTCAAGAGAAAACTTGCTATTTATCGTGTATAATCATTATTTGAAGATTTTTGTAGTTTTATGTCTATCAAAGGTTTTCCTTCCAATATTAGAAATTTTCTTCCGATTTATTATAACTGAGCGCAAGAATTTTCAAAAAGAGAATTCCTACTAGGATATGTTTCAGTTTCTGAATAATTAGATGAAATTTTGAAAAATGTGGATATCGTAACCAATTTGAAAAAACCTGTCTCGAAGATACAAGTAATTAGAAAGATCACTGCTTGTTCTGTATCGCTATGATCATAAATACGTCATCGTTGACGAGACCATGAAACTAATACTAAAGTGGTCTACTATACGGTGGTCCAAAAGACACGCAAACGATAAACAATCGAATATCTTTGTCACAGCTCGAGCAAACAAGCTGATTTTTTTATCACTAGTAAAGGCATGTTCACACTTCATATCCATAAAGACAATGCTAGAGAGAACCTTTTTTAAGTACCATTATTGACTTTAACAAAAAAAATTAATTTTTTCACAGATAGGAAAAAACCAATATGCAGGG
Organism: Rotaria sordida; assembly: GCA_905250125.1. Classification (NCBI taxonomy): domain Eukaryota; kingdom Metazoa; phylum Rotifera; class Eurotatoria; order Philodinida; family Philodinidae; genus Rotaria; species Rotaria sordida. The sequence goes on from CAJNOL010000240.1 coordinate 22,451, forward strand.
TGGTGCAAAAATCATTGTACCGAAAAAAAATTGAATATCTTCATTACATCTCGAGCAAACGAGCTGATTTTATTATCAATAGCAAAGACAGATTCAAGCTTTATATCCATAAAGGCATGCCTAGAAAGGATCTTTGTTAAGTATATTGTTTTTTTTATTATCTATAAAAAAGTAGAATTTTTTGTTGAAATTAATAATGATACTTACCAAACGGCCTCTTTGGACATGTCTTAGTGAATATAAAGCTTCAACATGTTTCTATCATTGATAAAAAAACAGCTTGTTTGCTCAAGTCATCATGAAGACATTCAATTTGTTTCGGTAGCGTAACTTTTGGGCCACCCTGTAATGGCGGCAGAAAAATAAACATACTTCACCTTTCAGCTATCTACTTAGGACTATCCAAAAGTAGTGACGAAGGTCTTTTTTTCTTATAGAAAATTAGAAAAAATTTTCTTTTTTATGGAAAGATAGAGCGTCTTTCGCTTTATTTTTCTATGCTATTTGATCAATATTCGACTGGTATTATAATAAGAAAATTTCGATCAGAAATTTGTTTTTGTGACACTCCAGCTGGTAGTAATAGTGCATATCATCATTCATGCGTGTTTTCTTTTCGTTTTTTCTTTACTTTTCTCTTCTTTTTTCATCATCTTCTTCTCATCTCTTCTAATAACTAACCGTCCACATATTTTACAGTGGACAAAAAGTAATGGCGATGCAACAAAAGAAATACAGAAACAAATTTTAAAATTGTTTATTTTATCAAATGTTCAAAATAATCACTTTGGTTATCTATACACAATTGCATTCTTTCAATCCATTTCTCGGAGATTTTTCTATATTCTTCTTTATTCAAAGAATACATGAAATTGGTCACGGGATCATATAATGATTCTGAATCACTTTGATCGGTCAGATATTCTTTGATTAAGTCGAATAACCAAAAGTCACATGGTGATAAATCTGGAGAATTAGGTGGATGTGGCATTATTGTGAGACCTTCCGATTCAAGATAACTAGACATATCTTCCTGAATATGTGGTCTTCCATTATCGTAGTGAATTTTAATATCGCGGGTTCCATATGAGGGTCTTTGACGTTTGATTTCATCGATGAGAGGTCGTAAGCAATTGTTGATGTAATACTGGTGATCAATCGTTTGTCCTCGTTCCACAGGATGAATCAAAACAGGATCATCCGACTTAAAAAAGATGGAAAGTAGGATTCTCGGAGCAAACTTATCGCGTAGAACTACTGTAGGTGGAGGATCTCCTCTGCTCATCCACGCTGCATTTGATGACTTTCGACCAATCTGATTATGATAAAACCATGACTTGTCACCAGTTATTATATCACATAAACGCCACGTTTCTTGTTAAAATTTTGTTAAATTTTGTTTACATATTCCAACTTGTTCAGCCCATTGAAAATCAGTCAGGTCTTTGGGTATATAATCAGCGGTAATCTTCTTAAGTTTTAGATGATCGGTGATGATTCGATGAATGATGCCGTAGGTTAAACCAGTTTGTTCTTGCACCTCTTCTATTCTAGTGTAAGGATCATCATCGATAAGAAGTCGAACCTGTTCAATATTTTCAGATGTTGTTTCAGTAACAGGCGTACCAGGTCCTACTTCATCTTCAATTTCTTCTCGACCTTCACGAAACAACTTAGACCATCGTTCAACTATTCTCAGAGAAGAAGCTTGATCACCACAAACAGAATACAATTCATCATGAATAATTCTTGCTTGAATATTAAGTGCAGTATGCACTTTAATGTAAAAGCGAAAATTTGCTGTATTCATCTCAAACAGGAGAATAGTGTAAAAGTTTAACCAAAATTTATTTTTCTGACTTTCTTAAATATACACAAATAAACGACACGCGTACATAACACCAACAAGACAGGCGTGTTAATGTATATGCGCATGTGAACGACTAATTATTAGAAGACATGAAAAGAAGAAGATGATGAAAAAAGAAGAGAAAAGTAAAGAAAAACGAAAAGAAAACACACATGAATGATGATATGTGCTATTGCTACCAGCTAGAGTATCACAAAAAAACTTCTGATCGAAATTTTCTTATTATAATACCAGCCGGATAGTGATCAAATAGCATAGAAAAATAAAGCGAAAGACGCTCTATCTTTTCACAAAAAAGAACATTTTTTCTAGTTTTCTATGAGGAAAAAAGAGGCCTCCGCCACTACTTTTGTATAGCCGTAAGCAGTAACGTAGAATGCCTCCTCAAGGCAGTTTCGATAGCTTAATGTCAGTAGGAACCGTACGGTAGTTGATTTTTTCTGTGATCCGACGGATTATTTATTTTTCTGACTAAAATAAACGACACAGATTATTTTGTCGATTTTTTCTCCACAGTATTGTTATTTGGTCTCAAATTTATACCACAGGTACATCTGCTGTTACTATGTCTGCTGCCAAAATTTCAGCCATAAACAGCGAGAATTCGCTGAGAAAATGCAAACCCGTGTCATGTACTCATGTGAAGTTGCGGCAAGAAATTGTCGTCAAGGTTATTTCGCTACAATTGCTCATTCCATTTGAATTTTTGAATGTTAGTTAGTTGTCTGTGAGGTATACTTTACATATGATGACATCAT
>CAJNOL010000240.1:30982-51012 GCA_905250125.1 Rotaria sordida
CCTATATTGATGGCTAATTATTTATTGTATTAGGAAGTTCTTGACGTACTATTCTAGGATTATTCACGTTGTTTATTTTGAAAATATGGCAAAATAGATATTAAGATTGAATTTATGTTTAGTGACACGTCTAAAAAAATTATCATATTTAACTTTTGCTATTTAAGGAGAGCAAACTTTATGTTTAGATAAATCTTGTCTTGCTCATCTTATTGAGGATACGTATGAATTAAATCCATAGAATTTTTAAGGAATTTTTTTGTATGAAAAAATATATATATATATATATATATATTTAAGACAACATTCATCGAATGAAAGACGAACTTTTAATGATGTTAAAACAAAAACGGCTATTAATTCGACGTTGTTAACACTAGCCACAAGTCAAACAGATATTTCTTGTACTTCTTATTCCGATACTCTAAAAGCATCAGATTCATTACTAATCTTTAAATCGATATCATTATTGCATTCATCAAGTTTATAATATTCTTATTATATTAAACAAAGAATTAATAAGTTTTTGCTTGAAGAAGGGATGAGTCCAAGAAAGAAGTATAAGGAAAAATGGATTAAAATGATATGAAACCAATTAGGTCATGAACAAGTTGCCAAACTTATCAGCTAATTTTATCGAATGTATAAAGTAAATTATATTTCAAAAGAAAATTCATTCACAAGAAATTTACTGTAACTCATTCATTTTCTCTTATTCATTTACACTTGTATCATTAGTACTTATAGATTTTTTTCTAGTTCTGCTACTGGGTGAATCCATGGGATTTCTACTATTTTTGTGGAAAATTTTTGTTTTTTTGCTTTGAATAGTCTAGTTAGATGTATCATAGTTGAAAACGGTCTGAGGCAACAATTAGAACCTTTTTGGACATATAAAATGTGGAGAACTAAATCATTTTTCAGGAATACTCCACGCACATAAAGAGTATCCTATAATAAATTGTTAATCATATTTTTCTTACTTTTTGTTGACATAGAGAGCTGCAATTTTTATCACATGTGTATCTAATCAAGATCTTTTATTTTTGAAATTTTCAGCTCTCTAGCAACAACTAATGGTGAAATACATCGAAAAGACTGAAATACATAAAATTTCGTACTTGATTTTTACATATTTTTACTGTCAAACTATTGGAAAAATCGAGTGCAAACTTGATGTGTTCCATCATTAGTTTTAGCTAGAGAGCTGAAAATTTCAGAAAATAAAGATCTTGATTAGATATGTATGTGATAAAAATTTTACCTCTCTATGTCAACAAAAAGTATGAAAAATATAATGAACAGTATATCATCAGTTATTATGAGTTATCCTTTATTTGTGTGGAGTGTTCCTAAAAATGATGTGGTTCTTCACATTTTATATGTCCAAAAAAGTTTTAATTATTGCCTCAGATCGTTTTCAACTATGATACATCTCACTAGACTATTAAAAGTGAAAAGAAACCTTTCTTTCAAAACATTGGCACAGAATATCTTACTTCCACAAAGTGGTAGAAACTCCACGGGTTCACTCAGAATCGAAAATGAAGAAGGAAAGATCCACATCCATCCACCCACACCCACACCCACACCCACTCGGGATAGACATCTTCAAGTATGGAGCAGAGTCGGAGCGAAGCAACTCATTAGTGACTGAAGCTGGAGCAGAGTTGGAGCGAGAAATGGTCGGAGCTGCCCATTTCTGCGCTTGGCCCAAACTCACATTCACACCGACTCCAAAAGAGTTAAAATCGACTTTGCACGATACCATATTTTTATGAAAGTTTGAAAAGGTTTCGATTTCATTGCAAAATTCGGAACCTTTTTTAAGTTCTGTATGGTACCATTTTTTTCACTGCACCCACACACCCATACTCCACACTCTCAAACACTGAAATAAAATGATTCTCAGTTCTGAAATTATGAGCTTCCTAAATGGGGACTGTTGATGAGAGGGAGGAGGAGATCTCAGTATCAGTATTACCCTTCAAAAACATCCCACACAGACATTCCTGTACAAAAAATGTTTCCTGGATTGATTGAAATCAATAAATAAAAATTTGCTTTTCTTATTCTAATTGAATGATCTCACAAGCGCAAGTGTCAAAGTATCTAATTATGAACAAATTTTTTCATTTCTGTTATATATACAACGACACTTCTCGTCGAACATTCAGTTATCTCCACAGCAACAACTAATCCATAAACATAACCGATCCATGAGTGATCTTTGAAGAAAAAAAATTTGAAAAACATATGAAAATAATTTTGTGCATACCTTGTCGGTGGTGATGGCCGACATGTATTCTACAAAAGATTAATGTTAATAAAATGACATGAATCGAACGTACCTCATGTGCTTGAATTGCATTCTGTGGTAACTGTCCATAGCAATATCTGCATGTAGCATTGACTGGTCTAAATGAAAAATAAATTATACAATAGTTATACTAGTTTTCAAAAAGTAATTTTTTGCATACAGTGGATCTGGTGGATTAATCCGAGGAGGCTTCAATGGGCAGGATTGCTGCAGAAAGAAAAAGAAAATTTAATCGATATAACAATTGCTTGTATCTATATACTCCATGCTTTCGAATATCAGCTGAAGGATATTCACGATGACAATATCTGCATTGAGTAAGACGAACAAATCTATATTAAGTAATTTCTAAAATGTCATTATAATCATAAAAGAATAATTGTGTGCATACTGTTGAGGATTTGAAGCAACAGTTTCCTGATTTATTCGAATCGGTCTCTTGAAAACAAAAATTAATGAAATCAAAAATATCATCTACATACATCATGAGTTTTATTTTCACGTCTTCGGTTTCGACCAGCATCATTATTGTTATCTTTTGAACGAACTAACCTATATTAAAAAACAACATTGAATGTAATTAATCTTGAACACATAACTATTAGCTTACTTTGGAGATTGATGCACAGTAGCTGGAATTTTCATTGGACAAGATTGCTTCGAAAGAAATATATGCTTATATATTAAGTATTATTCTCTCTACCTCATGAGCTAGTTTTTCATCGCTTAGACATTGTTGGCCACAATAATCACAATGAGCAATAAAAATGGGTCTATGTAGATGAAAAAGCTGTTAATGCAACTCCTTGGTATATTCCTTCTTAATTGCTGACTTTACAATATAGAACTTCAATAAACAAAAATTCTATATATATTCCTATCGGATACAAATTCTATATGATCTCCGATAGCCTGTAAAAACCTTCTGTGAGGTCAAATAATTAATTAAAATGTCTATCAGGACCTGCGTGGGGAAGGGGATGAGTGGAATGGGCCCCGGTTTCTACCCTACATACATCAAAAATCCTTTTAAATCGTGTTTCAAAGAACCAAAAGTATTGTAACAGAGTTGGCATGTGACACAATAAACGTTCATAGGATAAAAATGATTGACATACCGAGTTCTTGATGAGCATGTTTGCTACAAAACAAAATATAAATTAAATAAGCTAATAATGATTTTCAAACCTTATGTTCTGTTAATTGGCTGCCAAGACATCGTTCACCACAATATTTACATCGAGTAAAATGAATGCGTATTCTTGGAAGCATAAAAAAAAAAATTATTACGTTGATTACAAAAGAAGCTTGTTTTCGGATTACTCAGATGAAGTAAGCTTTTTTGGAGTCTTTGAAATTGTATCATCATCATCATCATCATCATTAGTAAAAATTGGTCTAGTTTCACTAAATAAACGAAATAAAATACACAGTCGAAGATGATGCATAGAATTCAACCAAGTTCGCCTATTTCAAATCCTCTTCTGTACTTTCGGTTGTATTTTGAAATTTAACATGATAAAATATATGTGTACTATTTGAGTTGCCATTTAAGAGGCAAAACTAATTTTAAAACAAATGAAATATTTCTTGTCTTTAATTATGTTGGATTCTTAAAAATTAATCAAAACGAATGTTTTAATCATTGCTCTTCTAAATATCTCGTAACAATTAATTCAATTTGAAACTGACTCAAATAGTTCAAATAAATTTTTGAATTTTTAGATTGTCATAAATATTCCTCAGATGAGTGGAAAGTATTGTATGTTAGTTATTTTGAACATCGTCTCATATACTAAAAGGCTAAAATAGATTACTATATAATAATACTTTACTAAATTAATTAATTGGGAGAGGACTGACTAGAGATGTACACGAAGTCAAAAAAAATTTCTGGTCCCGATAAAAGATTTATATACTGTGTTATTAATTTCACTGCAAGAATATGGTTTCGCAGCATATTTAGTAGAGAAATGTTTCCTTCTTTCAGTCCATATATTTCAAACTAAATTACAAGTCTTTATTATTGACTAATTTAGTAAATAAAATAATCGAGACTAGATTGGTTTCGGTCATTGTTTTGATAAATTAATCAATAAAGAAAACTTGTAATTTAGTTTGAAATATATAGACTGAAAGAGAAAAAATATTTCTCTACAAAATGTACCATGAAACAATATTTTTAAAATGGAGTTAATGAAACAGCATGTACATCTTTTACCGAGACGAGAAAATTTTCTTCTGGCCCCGTGCACATCTCCAGGACTGACTGGATAGCAGTCCAATTCAAAGTGATTTCATTCGTTCAAAGATGAATCAACGAGTAAGTCAATGGCTTACTCAAAACTGATTTTCAAAAGCTGAGTGTTCGCTTCTCTGAACCTCAGTCGTATAGTCGGTTCATCACAGTAACACATTTCGATGACACTCCATAGTTGATCATTACAGTCTTTCGGTTTTTGTTGAATATCACCATTAGTTGTACGGCGTTTAATAGGTATTGTTCCATTCAAACAAGCGTGCCACATCAATATACCCATTGAATAAACATCAGAGAATTCAGTATATTTTGATTGATTGTCAAATCGGCAAATTTCTGGAGCATAGTATTGTATTAAATGCTCACGTACTCTTCTCGTTGAAACTGGATGATCAATCGGACACATCATACTAAAATTAGTTAATTTAACAGAATTTCTTTTTGAATCAGTTGAATCCATTTGAAAAACGAGTACATTCGCACAGCGCAAATCTCCATGTACAATTTTCTGATTGGCAATATAAATCATCGCCTCAGTGATCTGTAAAAAGATTGCCACAAGTACCTTTTCTGATGGTTGAAAATTTCCCTTTTGTAATAATGTTTCCAGATCGCCATAGGATGCTTCTTCCTGTAATAACATGATCAATCTATGATCATTTTTAACAAAGCCAAAAGTATCAATAATGTTAGGATGAGATTTGAAATTCATATAGAATGATGCTTCTCGTTCTGCTGTTTCTTCGTTCATAGTCATTAATACAATCGATGGTTCTTTCTTTGGAATCCACTGTGCTTTATAGAATCTGCCATTTAGGTGACGTAACTGTTTGACATTGACATTTAGCTCATATTTAGAAGTCTCTATGAAACTAGAAAACAGAAATATATTTTAACTTTTTGAACATAAACTTTAAATTTTGTGGTAACATTTTATCGCCTATAAATCCATTTTAATAGATTTCACTTACTCGTGATTAATGTTCGAAAACCGACGTTTCATCTCTTTAAAATTAAATCGTATGTTTGGTTCATTAAGCCAACAATCTTTCATAATGTCCCATATTTGCTTATCACACATGAATGGTTTTGGTAATATTTCGCCATTCAATTTTCGTTGTCGAACTTCGCTGGTTTTTGTTGAAGATTCATATGGAAGTTTTCCATTCGAGCAAGCTTGCCACATTAAAACACCCATTGAATAAACATCCGACATATCAGAGTAATTTGATCGACCTGCACTTCGAATAATTTCCGGAGCACAATATCGTACTGAAATAGTAAGTCGTCTATCATCAACAAGTGCTGGATCGTTTTCATGTGCCAAACTAAAGTTTGTTAGTTTAACAAGGTTTCTTTTGGGCTCTGATGAATCCATTTTAAATACAAGAACATTTTCACAACGTAAATCGCCATGTACTAGTTCCTGATCAGTAATATGAATCATAGCATTAAGAATTTGACTGAAAATTTCGATGAGAACTTGTGGTGATGGATTGAATTGACTACTATCGAGTAGTTCTCGAAGATTACCATGAGGTGCTTTCTCTTGTAATATCATTATTGATCCACGATTATTTTCAACAAAACCATATGTGTAAACAATATGATCATGTTTGTTGTATGTAGTATACAATAATTTTTCACTCTCTGATAACTCTTCTGTCTTCTCGATCAAAACAATGGATGATGTTTCATCTGTTTTCCATTCTGCTTGATGAATTGCAGGCAATTGACGATTCGACGAACCTTTTATTTGTACATGAACATTAAGTTTATAATCATATTTTATTCGTGTCCTGAAAAAGAAAAAGAATTAATCAATAAATTAACTTGAATCATATCAACTTAAAATTAATGAAACAATTTTTAATTCTGGTACAACACTCAAATCGATAGCAAAATCTTATTATATTATTGATCGAAATTCATCCTATTTATCAAAAACATTGTTGATGCCAAAATTAGTTGAAAACTCAAATTATGGTTACATTTAATACAGAGTAACACTATGGCAAATAAATTAAGCTAAATAGAAATTTCTTACTTATAGGATCCATCAGATGTTTGCTGATGTTGTACCTTCGAAACTTCCATGTATGATAATTTATTGTTGATTTCGTCGAATGTAGGTCGCTGTTCCGGATCCTCATGCCAACATTTATTCATGAGTACCCAAAGTTGATGATCACAATCAGTTGGCTTTTTAAGTTTCTCATTGTTTAATTTCTTTTGTATGACATCATCATCCTCAGCAATGGACGAATAGGGAATTTCACTGTTTGATAAAGCTTCCCACATTAAAACACCCATAGAGTATACATCAGATTTTTCCGAATAATTGGAGTGATGATTATTTCGAAGAATTTCAGGTGCACAAAATCGAATTGGTATCTTTAATTCTTTTTCATTAGGAGGAGGTTGTTCAATCCAACGTGCAAGACCAAAATCAGTTATTTTAACTAAATTATTTTTTGCTTCAAATGAATCCAATCGAAAAACGAGTACATTTCGACAACCTAAATCACAATGTACAATCTTGTTACTTGCAATATAACTCATAGCATCAGCAATCTGTAAAAACATTTCAACTAATATCGTTTGAGATATTGGAATTTGATTATCCATTAATACACCAGCTAAATCTGCCAGTTCTGCAAATTCTTGTATAAATATTGTTAAATTTAAAGTATTTTCAACATAACCATATGTACGAATAATATTACGATGATCATTCACTTCTAAATAAAAACGAGCTTCACGTTCAGGGATCATTTCATTCATTTCAACAATAATTATTGCATCTGTTCTTCCTGATGTCCATCCACCTTCGTATATCATTTTTCCCGATAGTCCATACAGTTGCTGTTTTTTCTGAATATGAGTACCGAATTCATATTTTTCTAATTTATACTTTGATAATATGGCCATCGATTTGATCACAACTCGATATTACTTAAATGATTATGATAGAATTTAACTCTGAAAGAATTAGGTTGTTATATTATATTTTACTAGAATATAAAAACTTAGATTCGTTTATATTAATACATTTTAGCACGAGCAAACGTGAAAAACACGAAATGCTTTGTAAATTCTACGTATTGACGACCTATTGAAATTCATCATGAAATATGCTATGTGAAAAAATATTGGCTGACGGATTCAATTTGTATATATAAGACTATTTTCGAACTTTCAGTCGTGTCACCATTTGAAATCTTAAAAATAATAAAGAAGCGACCTTATCGTTCTCACAATATTCAATGCTATAAATAAAGTTTCGCTTATCTGATAGAGACTTATTCATAACATTTCTTTGATGTATCATTTAAACTATTGATAATAACTTCTATGAAATATTTTCGATATCTTTGAGTAAGTAAGAAAAAAATAGTTAAAATGAACGAACTAATTACCGTATTTTTCATACACTGTCATTGAATAGTACTATTTCATAGATGAAATATACATTAATTGTGATTATTCATTCACAAATAGCTTAGGAACTTTTAAAATATTCCATTTTTTATGATCTGAACAACAATATAAAAAAAACTATTTGATTTTCACTGTTAGCAAATTATAGGATAACATTAAAAATCAACAATAAAAAGTATTTATATTGCTCGACATTTTTCTTCATATTTGCGAAAGAAACGTGTAGAAAAGACTATCAAGCTTCTATTATCATTCTACAATAAAATGAATATACTTAATAAATTAAAATACTTATACTCTTTCGGCTTAGAATTTCACATGAAAGTTTTTTCATCGAATAATTATCTGAAGGAATATTCATGTTTATCTTATTCACCAATATATAATATTAGTTTCTCTTTTTCAGAATAGGTCTAGCGTCTAGTAAAATTTAACTGCCTTGCTCAATCCTTTGTATTGTAAATGAATACAAAAATAAAACGCATTTCAATTTTTATTTATTTATTATAGACGTCATGTTTCAATTTTGACTATTACAATTTACCTTTTCGTTTGCTCTTCTGAAAAAAAAGTAACAATAGGCAAGCAACGAATGTGCGCACATATACTTGGTTTTTTCCACGTTCTTTTGCTTTCTGACTGTAAGTCTTTGATTATCAAAAAAACAAATAATAAATACCGTACTTCAAAATTTTTCTTGGCAAGCCGCATGAAGTCATTTTGGGTGTGGGTGACTGTGGGTGTTTATCGTCTCTTCACTCATACCCACATCCACATCCTAATAGATCATGACGATTATATCTACCAAAAGCAAATGAACTGCATGATGCGAATGATAAAAAAAAGAGTGATGCATACATTCATATAACATGTTTTGTACGAACTCCTTTATACAGCTGCTAAGAGTGCATTCGCCGTAGTTTACAGATCTTACGGAGTAAATTGATTAAGATCAGTATGCACACAATGAGGCTAAGAATATACACGTGTCTTTCATAGTATATAGCAGTTCACTAGAATAGCCAGAGTATCGATTACTGACAAGCGAGTTTAGTTTTATGCACTAATTTTGATTGTTGCCGTTAGTGTAGCATTTTTTGACGACAATAAAATAGACGTTAAGTGTATAAGTGTTCGTTCTAATGTAAAATTTCTCAATTATTTGGGGCTACTTAGTTTCTCAAAGAGAAACTGTTCGATCCGTTAATCTGTTTCACTAAATATTACAAGTAACGTTTAATTAAAAAAGCAACGTATATATGCGTCTTGTTATTGCTTCGCTAAAACAAAACTGTGCAAAACTTCTATTGCATTTCCACCACTGCAAAAAGAACGATGACGTTTTTTCTCGGCGCAATTGCATTAGCCCATGTGTAAGCTGCCGGCAGGTCAAAATTTAAACAGTCCTTATTTTGCTTTGCTCTATATATTGTTAGATAGAGTGCGTCGAACTGATCGAGAATATGCAACGAACGAGAGAATTTGAATATTCTATTACATCAGTATCAGGATTGTTACCTGCTATCGGTGATATGGAAAGAACAATCGGTTATGCATCATGAATGATTCCCTTCGTCTCGTCCAATTTGAAGCGCAACCACGAGATTTTCAACAGTTCAATAGCATCCTCAACTTCAATCAATTTCTCAGTGTTTGTACTGATTAGATTTTTTGCGTGCATCAAGTAGATCAACTAACTATACTACTTCAAAATTCCACATTTGACAATGGATTATGTCCAAAACTGATTGACAAAGTAGTAACATGAAATAAACCGATAATGAAGATAGCTAACAAGAATTAATTCTCAACGCCATAAATTCATGAAGTGATCTTATTATACAAATCTTGCAATTTTTTGCAGAATTTTCAGATAGTTACTGTAAACGGTGAGAAGATCCTCGTGGTATTGCACATAAATAAATTCTTATCGAATGATCCGGGAAAATTGAATCACTTAGAATGCTCAACTTTGCTTGATATCATTTTAGCACTGCTCGCTAGTATTTATCAAGATTCGAGAAATCATCAAGAAGTTCTTAACATCATCATACGAGTATTGACGATTTATGAACGAATTCTTCCAGCTGATTCACAATTGATTGTTGAATTACTCGATAATATTGGCATCATTCAAATCAATTTACAAGCTCTCAATGCTGCTCAACGAAGTTTCAATAGTATTGTTCAAATTAATACGAAACCTCTTCCAAGAGGACATCCAGATCTAGTTTTGGCACGAATCAATCTTCGAGCTGTTACTCAATTAATTGAGAAGAAGAAAAAGAGAGGAAAGAAACATATTTGAACATCTTTCAAAACAATTTTCTTCTTGCATCAAATGAAAATTGTTATTCAAAAAACACATTCGCATATGATTTTAATTTGCTTTTAATCTCTTTCGTTTTTTTATTGTTCTTCCCAATCGTACAAACACTCTTCTCTTGGGATTCGAACGAGAAACCCATTTTTTTTTACCATTTTTTTTTTGCTCCTTCATGCCGACATTGATGGTCGATAGGATATCAAGGTAGATACATCAAATAACCTCACCTCCTCAATGTACACAGAAGGTCGACAGAGTATTTTGACTAGTCGAGGAAGATATCCAGTGTATTCATATTATAAGATTTCTGAACAATGAATAATAAGTTGCATTAACTCCTTGACGACTTGTCAAACAACGTCAAGTACTTTACATTGATGTCGAAAATCGCACATAATATGATTCAACTTATCGAAAATTTGATCAATCTTGAGGGTATGAGTTTTATTCTGTTCTTTAACAACATATTCACAGTTAAACCCAAACTACATCCTACACTCTTTCCTCTCTATTCAAGATCGATGGAATTTCATTCCAATTCAAAAAATAAAGATCTTCGCCTTAAATAGGGTTTTTCCATTTTGATGTTTCTTCTACAATGATTTTATGGAGATACGAAAAAAGCGAAATTTTCCTATGTCGGTTCAACATGATACTTCTTAAGTTTATTCGAAGAAATAAAAATTCAATCTATTTTTCTCAACTAAAATAAAATAACTTGATCAACTTTAATGAAATAATAAAGAAGTTGTTGAAATGATTAGTTTGATGAATGATTAAGATGTTTCTCTGTTAAAGGTCGATAGGGTTCTTCCTGAACTAAATGTCCATAAACAATCTTAATGAAAAGGGCAGGAATCAACCATTCAAATCCATTCAATGCTCGAATAATATAAGAATTAAATAGCAAAGCAATTAAACAGAGTAACATTGCCATTGGACGTTGTAAATACAATGGTGTTTTCATCACAATAAATGCACTAGATTGAAGTGCAAAATACCAGAATATTCCATAGATACCAATGTATGATGATCCAAAACAACATTGGATAATCAATGGATGAATATGTATTATTGTAAAGAACCAATGTCGTTTTAATAATCGTACTGTAATTGAAGTTTCTTCTGATTGAAGGGAAGTTGAATAAAAACGTTTACATGAATTTAAACAATTACAAACTAAACCTCCAGCAATATCAAAAGCTAATAGAGAAGCTAAAAGATATTGCCAAGAATTCCAAGGATAGATTTTCATCAAAAAGAAATAACTATAAAATGCCAAAGCAATGAGACCTGCTCCATATCCAAGTATCTTTTCAGAAGTTGTTGCACCAGTTCCAAACGACATATCTGTTGATCCACTATATGACCAATTGATATAACTCGATTTTTGATTATGCATTGATTAAATCTACAATATAAATGAACTTCGAATGGATTTGACGTTTTATATTAGACGATGAAGAAAATCGTTTTTTTTTCTTGTTTTTACAGATTTTTAGATCAAGTCCCACCCATTCATCCTTTCCAAAAATGTACTCTTCGATTGAAATGATTCTTTTCTTGAGAAGAGTCTTTTTTCTTTTAAAATATTGTTTAAATAAATTTCTCAACGAATAATTTAACCTTTCATCTGAAAATAAAGAAAAATTTTTGTTGTCTGTCATAAAAATACTTCTGATTTCAATTTTCCTCTCTTGAATATGAAATATTTGAAAAAAACATTTCGTATGTCTGTTTGTTGAAATATAATATTTTTTTTTATTAAATAAATTTATGAATTACAGAAATGAATAAACACAAAATAAAACTCTAACAAATTTTCTAAATTTTTCTTTTAGATACATTCGATTTTAATAAGCAGAATATACACAGAAAAATGAAATGTAACATCAATGACAACCGAATATCTAACAATGTTCGTACAACTGATCAAGAAAAATAACAATCTAATCATGTTGAATAATATAAATTATTTCAATAACATATTCATATTCAACTGATTTACATTTAGTTCATTTTCCATTTAAAAATGCTCTAAAGAACAAACAAATCTTCACAATTTTGTCGACAGTTGTAAGGAAAATGTGAAATAACATGCGCAATTAACTACGACAATCTCAGTACATTTTATCGAATAAAGCAGATTGAATAAAACTTATGCATTTGAATTTATTCTTTTTAATCTAATTTTAAATTTTTATTAAAATTGAAAAAAAAAATTAAGTTTCAAAAATCGAAAATGATTTACCTAAAACAAAATGCTAATCTAATATTAGTTTTTAATAAACGACATTTTTGTGCTCATGTCATTCTAATAACTTGAACTTGTTTAAAATTTTCACAATTCCATTTAACTAATATAATTACGTAAAATTAAACGAATAATTATTTCTGGATCGATTAAACAAGTACATAAATATACATTTTTAATTAGAAAAAAAAAGATTGTTAAGAAGATTTTTTGGTGAACCTAACACTTTGTCAACGTTTTCTTCTATTTTTGTTATATCAATATGTGTCATTATTAAATGATATTCATCTTCAAACAATTTTTCTAATCATATTGAACTATGAAAATCAATTAATATATATAAATAATATAACATTAACATACAAACTAAACATTTCATATATATATATATTAATATATAACATCGACATAAATTTATTAATTTATTTGATGATGCACATTCAACAATAAATAAATGTGTTTTTTAATAAATCATTTACAAATTTTATTGACGAATACATTTGCTTTGAACTGAAAATAGATTTATTTCAAAGGTTTATTTATTTATCAGCTTATTCCAATATAAAAACAATAATTATTTATTTAGTCGATTTAGAAATTTTCAAATGTTTATAATTATTTACTTCATATAGAACAAAAAAAAAGGGTATGCATAAAAGACTGACCGAAAAATATGATTGGTGTTACCATCGGTTTGAATCATAGATGGCCAACCATACTTTTTAGTTTTATTTCGATTTTCGGCCTTTTATTATTACCTCCCGAAAAGAAAAACTGATTATTGAAAATTAAAAATGATTGTTGAAACTTTCAATAGCTATGAGAAAGTTTTTGCCAATAAATTAGTTTTATGAGACGAAACAAAGATTTCGAATGATAGAATTAATCGATCTCTTTAAACATTCGATTATTACTCAAAAACAAAACTAAAATTTTACTTTATGAGAATTCAAAACGTTTATTCACATGAATAAATTCGATTTCAAAGAGAAACTTTTAAACTCATGTTTATCATGTTATTCAACATTTAACAACTACTATTTTACTATCTCAATCCGTCATTATATTCCAAAAAGCTCTTTCAAAATTAGACTAATTTGGCAAGAACTATTTTTAGCTTCATATTGAGAATATTTCTTGCTAAGTATTCTATTATGGATAAATCTTATTTTGACTGGAATCAACAAAGATTCATTTCGATTTTGTATTGTCAAATAAAATTTTACAGTAAAAAATTGATTTCTCTCTATAAAAACAAATTGAGGGTGTGAGTGTAGGGTCTTCTCTAAATTCAAACAAGCACTCACATACCCACACTCTGATTGAAAATAAATAGAAGTTGTTTGTTGTACTCATGTAGTATAAAAATTAATGATCGACTGACATTGTTTTTTTTTATAGATATTTTCTTTTACTAATTAATCAATATGTGCTCAATACAAATGTTTTCTTTGTAAGAATCTAAATACAAATTAAAAAATATTTGTCTTTGTTTATCCTACATTTATGATTACTGTGTATTTTGAAAAAAATAACGAAATCATCTTTGGAATAATCTACATTAGATCCAGGCGAGCAAAAAAAGGGGTAGGACGGGCAACATGTATAGTCTGAAACGTCAGTATTACTCATCATGTCTAGTCCAAAATATTTTGTTTGAGAGTCCAGTCTAGTCTGTTCCACATGAAACGTCGTACTTTATATCTGGACTAGTCAGAAATTTCTGGAAACCACGTCCAGACTAGTCTAATGCGTCTTGAGCCGTAGTCATGTCTAATATATTGTACATAAAATGACATGCTTCAGCATTTGGACTAGTCTAAAATTTATAGAAGTCATTCTATGTCAAGTGGAGAACGTCTTTGTCACCAGTCAAGTCTAATCTATTCATATTGTCCAGACTCGTCAATAAAACAAAAAAAAACAGAACGATAGATGGAGATAGGTGGATTCGAACGTTTGATCAGAGGGTATGGGTGTGGGTGTGGAATTAGAATCGATCGACACTCACACCCACATTCTAGTCAATCTTCGACGTTCTCTATGAGATACGTGAAAGGGCACTGGTGTGGGTGGAATGTGTTGAATAATAGAAGATCCAAGTCCACATTCACACTGTAGTTATATTGAAGGTAAAGATGTTTATGAAAAATTCTACGGTAAAATGTTAGCAAAACGTTTAGTTGATCAATTAAGGCCCTCTCAATAATCGATCTCAGCCTAGGAATGTTCAAATGACATGAAATTCTCAGGATATGTTAGACGACGAGCTGTCAGTGATAAAATGTCAAAGTGAGAAGTGAATCACGATAATCTTTTCGATAGTCATGCACTACAAACGTTATAATCTGCCCGAACAAATTTGGAATCAATTGAATATTTTTTAACCAGATCGGACGATCAGTTGAAATTCTTGACTTTAGTCGACGAAAAACTGGTTCGTTTAATATATCAATTAGCTAACCAGTTATTCTGAGAAAAATTTTGTTATTATAACTTCACGAAGATATACAATGTCATACTCATATAACTCTTAAAGTTTCTAATAGTAACAACTTCTCTTCTACTTTGTCCCATTCCACATATTCTGATACAGTGTGCTGCAACTGAATTTTCTCTCTCGGTCTTTTTACTTAAGACTATTGCAGTTTGTTTTTGTTTTTGATAATTGATATGTAGTAAAGAAGAGTAGACTTGACTACTCCTCGCATTGCATTTAATTTTAACTAGAAATCACAAGAAAAATTTAGAGAATAAAAACATATAAAAAACATATGGTATATTTTTTTACTACAATGTACACCAAGAGTAAATTGAATGTTAATCTCTTCGTCAGTTTGTACCTATCAATATATACATATTCAATTGTTCCGTGAATATTCAAAAATTGATTTTTATAAATTTCTCTGTATAAATAATGGCATATAGTAAAGACATTTCACTTAGAACAATCGAAAAGTAATGGCAGCAATAGCGCATCTCTGTATAGTAAGCTATAAGCTTGAACAAATTTTCTTTTTATATGGGATGATAGTAAAAACAATGCAGTATTTTGCTGTAATATTTCGTCATTCTACAAATAATATAGTAATAAGAAAATTTCGATAAAGAATTGTTTGTTACGATATGTAACGGTTAGGTTAAAGAATATGTTGGAAGAAATGCGATTAAGTATTTTTTGAATAATTTTCAACAGAAACAAGATAGAGAGCTGCAATTTTCACCGTTGGAAAGAGAGCATAAGAGTACATTGAATTTTATATATCTGGTTTTCTGACTTGGTTTCCGTAAGGTTTCCAATTGATCTTTTTGAAAACAAGCGTATTTCCGGTGCTGTTTACAGTGAATTTTCAATTATTGGACGTGATTTCAAATCGCCAATTCGAAGTTGATTTTCTAGCAATTACTGTGAAATCGAGTACCTTTTTTTTGCCTTTTCTTCGGTTTTTTAGAAAAAACCTTTTCTGTGATATTACAAAAAGGCCAATTGAAAATCTTAAGTAAATCAAGTCAAAGGGTGTGGGTGTGGGTGTTACTCTTCTCTTTAATCACACCCACACCCTAATTAGTCACCGATGCTGTGATTCGGGGAAGATCTTTAGAAATAACTTATGGGATGTTTCATAAAAAGCTATGCAATGGTTCTGGTTACAATGTATGCAGAACTCATGGAAAAAATGGGCTATAAATCCGATTGAAATCGATTATTATGCAAAAAATCACAAAAAATTGATTGAATATTATACTTTCTGATGAAAATTAATGGAATAATCGATTTTAATCTATTTTTGCGAAAACAATCTATTGAAATTAATTACTCAAGAAAAATCTGAAAAACTTGATTAAAATATGATGGACATCGTGCTATTATAATCGATTTTTAATCAGAAAAAAATCGATTATAATCTCGTTTTTAGTCATTTTTTTTACATGGGTAGGGTACTATCATGAAAAATGTGCGATTTTGTCGCTGATGTGGAGTTTATCAAAGAGGCTTTATCTTAAAATTTAATCATGCGAACTTATTCTATGGCAGATCAATTAGTTTTTCTTAGAATAAGCCAAAAATGATTGAACTACAACTGAGTTCCACTACCAAAGGTGTTCGAAGCGTTGTATGTTTTAAAAAAAAATTGTTCTTCAAAGTTAGGATCTTTCCGGTCGTAAGCAGAAATTAGCTTCTTATAAAAGTGCAGGAACATGCCACCGCTAGCCAAGATAACGTATTTTATTTTTGGAAATGGTGTTTTCAATGTTAGTTGTAAATCTTGATAGTTTGAAACGGAGCATTTCAGTTGGGAATTGCTTTGACATACACGAAATGGAGAAAATTAGTTCTGTAAGGCTTATCTGGAGGATTAATGGGTGATGCATGGGAGTACAGGTGAGTGTCAGTTATGTTTATCAAGTTATGTATTTGTTCTTCAAAATGTCTGCTTTATAAACTGAGACTGAAAATGTTTTGCAGGAAGTTTCTAGAAAAATTGGAACTTTCTATTCTAGGCATTGCATATGTTAATAAGGATTAAATAGTATCGCATGATCTTAGCCCGGATTTGTCTAACAGTATCAGCATAGTATTTTCTTTCAGAAAAGAGTCAGCGAATCCAAAGGATGAGCGCTACCTTTTACATATATACTTCAGTATAACTGTAAAACTGCAGGTGATATTTCCTCAAATAATATTAAGAAATTCTAGTAATAATATTATTCTATTTATTTATTAAAGTTTTCAATAATGTTAATCGTTGACGTGCGATGAACCAGTGATAATAAAAGCACTCATACTTTTGCTCTATTAACGGATATTTTCTGCGACAAACACAAAAAAATTACTTTCATGCCAACATGTTTTGGTGGTTAATATTTTTGAAAATTTAGAAAAAAAAAGTGCAACAATATTGTCATAATTTTATAACAAAGTTGGAGCCATAACATTTGATACTTTACAATTGTATAGTACTATATGAATTCTATAACCCGATGAAGTTCCAAAAAGTTAGCTATTATTATAAGAAATAACAATATAAATTGCTGTTCAGCTAATACGATTCCTGACATTAGTTTAATGCACATCTCGTATCTTTATAAAAATTTCAATTTTTATCAAATCTCTGTACTCGAAAAAACGGCTCACTTACTATAAAGTAACAATAAAATCTGCACGTCCGATTGGCTTGGATTGGGCTTGAGTTCTCTAGAAAATATCAGAGCCGCTGCAAGTTCGAAAAGTTGAGAGCGTGGATAATTCTAACCTTAAAGTAGAAGGGTGCGAAAGTGGGACAAAAATTTCAAGATGGTACAATAAAGCGATTGGAATCATCCAGAGAAAAAGCTATTATTTTTATCATTAGATACCTGTTCTTCTTGTCCAGTTTTCGAAAGAAAAAAAAAGCTTAATTTGTTATTTCAATGCTAAGATAAACTTTGCTTTATTTTTTATGAGAATAGAACAGAAGTTTTTATTGTTTTAGTTACGTAACCGAAACTCTAATTCGTACACTTCTATTTAAAAACGAATATTGTATTCAAAAGATTGAAGAGTTTACTTTTGTTGCATACCATCAAAAATTTAAAATAAAGACTCGCTCGAAGTTTGTCAATTTTGTCAGTCCATTTAGGTTCAATATTAATATGACCATAAATCTTATTGTCAGGAAATCTTTTTGCTTCTAGTTTAAACTTAAAGTTTTTACGAAATTCATCATAATCCTAGAAACCATGTTAACACAAAATCATCAAAGATAGTACTTGTAACAATAGCTTACAATCTCTGGTTGCACCCTGTGTGACAATATATTTGAATAGGAAAAAAATTGTATTTTTCGTTCCAAACGATTTATCACAATGTATCCTATTTACTCACCGTGATTTTTGTTCTTTCTGATTTACATCCTCGTTTATAGGCATATTGAATTTGTTTCCTTTGGTGAACACTAAAAAAACTCAGTTGAAACGGTAACGATGCCATGAAGGATTTTACAACTTGACAACATAACATATAAACAGTGGTCGTGTCACAGTTTTTTATCTGTTCTTTTTCTCTAATCATTGTTTTTTCATTCCTTTTATATTCATTCGTCAACTGTGCTCAAGAAAGAGCCTCCAGAGAAAAAAATATGTTGGCAAAACTTTCTCGTTAACAACGATGTCACTGATTTGTTCGTTTATATTTATTTTCTTTTTCTATTTCAATTCTCTGCACGCAATCAAATAGAAGCAAACAGTAAACGTGGAACTTGAAAATGACGACATTATTCCGTCACAACAGAGCGTTTCAGGTAGAAAAAAAATCATTTATCTGCTTTAGATTTTTCCTAGACTGAAAGGATAAGGCTCAGAAACCGAAATCCACTTAAGCCTGCATATCTGCCAGTAACGCGGACAAAATTTCCATGGCAACTATGTTACAGATGATCATTTAACAATTATGATTAAATGCCAGAGATGTTATAATGTCCTCAATTAGGATATCCGGATTTCTAGCATCACTAAAAATAACACTATCTCCAATGTGCCAATAAACATACACCTCTCTCATATCCTCTTGACCAAAATAAACGCAACAACTGATTTTTTTTAATTACTAAGGGTGTGCCAAAAGTTCGTATCCCGGCGTTACTTAACCATAGAGTAAGTTTTAAGAAATTTTCTTTCTATACAATCTAATAGAGAAAATAATACCCTATTTTTCTATGCTCTTTGATTATGCTTCAACTAATATCGTGATAATAACTTTTTGATAAGATTTTTTTCGTTATCATTTGTGCTCGTAGTACCAGATCACAACATATAAGGCAGATTAGATTTCAATCCTTCAATCAATTGTATTAACAATTAAAATATATTAAAAGATGCAGCGTGAAAAGCTCTACAATTTACATAAGTTATTTACCTTATAATTGCACTTTTTGTTTTCAAAATAAACAAAGTTTTAAGGGGTCAAATTTTGGGCATTGCAAAAATTGGTCGCAGAGAATTTTTCTTTTTTTGAAAACAATTACAGTAAGTTTTACTGTGAAGATTGTAGACCTTTTCGCGCTGCATCTTGTGGTGTATTTTGTTTTCTTTTGATAAAGCATTTCAGATGATGAAACGATGAAATAACAAAAAATAACTTCGTCGTGTATCAAAAACATTATCAATTTCCCATGGTCGAAATTTGATCGTCCAAAATTTTGTCCATTCTGGAAACGAAAAATGCAACTATAAATAAGTGGTCTTGAGTACGTAAGTAAAGTTAGCACCAGATTCGAGTTTTTGCTGTCCGGATTCGTCCCTGGACTTGAGTTGATTTTGGTTCAACTCGAGTTATATGCAGAATTTTACGACGAATCGGATGGTGTAAAGATCAAGGGGGATCATAGAGCAAAAATCAATACTTGACCCCAAAATACTGGTTTCTTCAAAAATTTCCTGAAAGTTTTTC
>CAJNOL010000240.1:51112-63634 GCA_905250125.1 Rotaria sordida
AACGATTGTCCGGTTTCTTTGGAATACTGATGTAGGCATCCAAAGTCAGATTTAGGTCGGTTTCAAATTTGCCTATGGGCAAATTCAAGATTGACCTGAATCCCAGTTTAGGCCTCGGAAAGTATAGATATAAGTTATGTCATTTGAAAGCTATCATGTTTGTTAAAGTTATACTTCCGACAAGGAACAGTATCGAAGCTATTTTACCAGAATGAAATGATAACAGACTGATGTTTATACGTATATAGACAAAGTGTAGTACGTTGGAAATCCTATTTTACTGTCTTCACTGTCGATAAATATATAGAAATCAAATGATGGATGGCAGATTGTGGCTCTTCACATACCAGTGTTGAATAATCTAGAAGCTTCATCCGACATCAGGAGATTCGGTTGAAATAACAGGGCGTATACTAGTGTCCTGCGAGACAAGCTTTTTCGTGTCCTGAATCCCGTTTGTCCGGTTTATCCCGTTCATCCAAATTCGAAAGATAAGGCTTCGATTCGATCGTATTAACGGCTGTTTGACAAGAAGAACAGCTATCAGAATTTTGACGTAACTTTTTCCGACTCTCAGATATAGACTCCCAGAAGATGTGCTGTCCAATTGTTAACAATATGGTATGTTCCGTTTTACCTTTGTAGTTTACATCGTTGTTTCATACAAAATTTGGTACATTATCAACCCTTCAGAATAAATTTTTCTGGTCCTCCGGTCATGATGCCTTTTCTAATTTTCTCCCACTTCATGAATAGAATTAATACCACAGCACCGGTAGCATAGATGAGAAACTGAAAACTAACGACAAGAAATCAAGAAAAAGATAATGAAGATGGTATTTACCATGATAGTAGTGTATAACGTTATCAAGGTCACCTAATCCAAGTTGTGTTACTTTTTATTTGCTTCATTTGGAAAAGTCATATATTAGAAAAAGAAAACCTTTTCAAATGTTCCAGGATGTCATGTAGAAAGATATTAGTTTTTGAGACAGCCTTTTTCTGTGTTGTTCCGAATCCATTTGTCCCTTCCCCAAAAAATATTCGGGACGATCCCGTTTGTCCCGTCCAGCAGGACAAACGGAATTTTTCGAGATTCGGGATTGTTTCGCAGGAAACTAGCGTATACATAGACTTTTGACTATTTTCTCCTATTTATCTAGTTCCTATGGATAGTCTGTTGCTTATTCCGGTGTATGTTTTCTGAGAATTCCCTAGTCCTTTATATGACTACCGAAACCAGCTAATTAGATTTCAAATATCAAAAGTAAAACATACATCAAGACGGCGCAAGTTGTTATTAAAGTATCAAATATGACAGAATATAGTAATATTCTGAGTCTTCTTAGAATCAAATTTTACTCAAAGTAAAACTCCCAGGTCGAGTGTTCCGATTACCGGAACTGATAATTTCCTTCGTTTTCCGGCAACGGTTCCTAGGAATTTCGTTGACTTTCGATTGGTTTTGTTGAGTTCCGATGATTTATTTGCCACCAGATTCCGATCAGAATTTCGACGAAAAATTTTGATGGCTTCCTCGCTGGTTCTGACTGGAATCCGGTGACAAAGAAATCACCAGAACTCAAAGGAATCGGTAGGTTTCGACCGAGTAGCAATGACCTGGGCTCTGATATCGGAATTGTATTCTGCACCAAAAATTGATTCGTTCTGTTCATGTCTCAGAAAGTTCCAGCTAGTTTTTTCGTCCCAATATTCAGCATGGATACCGCCATTCTCAACAAAAAATAATTTCAATAAAAAGTTCGTTTTATTCATCTCTTGATCCGATCAGCTGTGATAGACAGATGAATTTTTTATTAGAAACACGAATTTGCCTGAGGTCATTATAAGCACGATAATTCTTTAGTTATCTTCATCGGCGGTGTGGCCTTTTCAATTTCCTATGCTATCGTACAAGGAAAAGGAGCCGGAATGATCAAACTCTTGGCTAGGGTAAACACGTGTATCCTAAGAAGAACTGAGACTTATTATCAACATCAATCTCACTTTATTGTAGAGCTACTTCATCTATCTATATTGGGTATCCATCATTTGGATGATGTTTTGTATGATTGACATCAATCGTCATCGAGGTACTTCGAACAAATTGGATTCGAACGATGCAGATTTGACTAGTGATGTTCGTCTCACTCGAAACAAACGTATATCAACGTCGACAGGAGCAAACAGAAAATCATTAATTGCAACCTATACCGATTTGCAAGTACTCCATGAGTCTGAAGAAGATCAATTAGATAATAACGAAGATAATCGATCGGAGATGAATCTTAATGAAGTATCAACAGACAATCAAGATATATCTACTTCTGATGATCATGGCAATAAATTGAACTCTCTGAAAAATCTCTCGTATCAATCATTGACAACGAAATCGTCAACAGATATGACACGAGGCGTCCGGGGTCGACGGAGTACTCTCAATGCAATCAAACAACATGATCTCAGAACCTATGTACGTCGTCGAAGGGACAGCATTGTTCAACACATTATCGGCTACAACTACGATGACAATTCTACCGTTGGTGGTCTCTATACTCGCATAGGCATCGGAAGTAAGTTGAACAAAAACAAAATAGGCGCCACTGCTGGTCATCTACATGGATCATTTTACAGGAACGATGCTTCATTTGAATTTTTCGAAACTCTGAATAATAACAGTCTATATTAGAGAAAACTGTGTATGTAATAGAGATGGGATCCGTTCGTATTTTTTCCGAATTGAACTGAAAAATTTCTAAATCGAACCGAACCGAATAAAAGCTTAGAATAAGCTAGTGCGTGTACACTGTCCCATATACCAGTATGATTTTTTAAGGACCAATTTCATCAACACTGTAGAAAAGGTACCATTTTTGGTTACAACACAAAAACTAGGCTTTTTTGATACGAAAACATTATGTTCCATTTTTTAAAAATCAATATCTACTTGAATTTTTCTCATTGTCATGGACTTCAAGCCTTTGAAGTTTTTTACTATGACTTTATCAGAACTTGCCGTAATAAATTCTTATGGAAAGAAAACAAAGAGCCAATTCTAATGACAGATGAGCTAGAAAATTGTGTAACATATTTGTTGCTACAGCTATTAAAGTTTTTCAAGAATCACGAATCACCTGCTTTCAAGAAACACGTCAACAATTTGATCGTTTTGAAACCTATCAGACAAATGATTGCAACGCAACTATGAAAGACCTAGATGATCTGAAATTCATAATAACGAGGAAAATTCAAGTAAATATTGATTAAAAAACAGTGCATGTTGTTTTGATATCGAAAAAAGTCTAATTTTTTGTATTGTACCTAAAAATGGCACTTTTTCTAGTGTTGACGAAGTTAATCTTTAAAAAACCTTCCTATTGTCGCGTTCTTTTTAAAAACACCAATCACTATTTTTTGAATAACTTTCGATTATTCCTAGCTATCGAGCTCGGTTTTTCACCATTAGATAGAGAAAACTTCAGGAGGTCTATCTGTATAAGATTCATTAGGGTGAAAAAAGTTCTTTATGATGAATATCTAACTAATATCTATTTTGTTGTCTATTTTCGCAACTCTGCATAGAGACCTAGGCTCAAATTCACCTAAATGTAGCCGAAAGATCCTGGATTTCCATCAAAATATTAAGAATTTAAAGCATTCTCATATTGAAAACAATGGCAGAAAGAACTGAAAATTTTATCACGGATACAGCACCAATTGGACTATATTGTAATGTAATTTGTACCTGGATCTCTATGACAACTTGCGAAATTAGACAAAAATATATCAATTACAGACCTACTATGAAAAATGTCTTTGACCCTAATGAGTCTCATACAGATAGAAGTCTCCAAGGTAGCTCTATCTAATAGAGAAAGGCCGAACTTGGTAGTCTGAAATGGTTGAAGGTTATTCAAAAAATTGTTGCTGCCATTTAAAAAAAATCGGTATTCTGCTTTCAAATAGAAAAAAGTTCTGGATTAAGCTTGATCAGTACTAGAATCATATGCATTTATACAAGAATCATGACTTTTGGGACATATGCAAAATTTACAAGTCTACCATAATCAATTCCGATTACTTCGAATTCCAGCCAATTTTAGGAATTGGCGCATCTCTGAACCGAACCGAACCGAACCGAACCGAACCGAACCGAACCGACCTGAATTTTTAAAAAGTTCAAACCGAACCGGTCCCATCTCCGGTATGTAATTGAAGTTGTAAAAGCAAATCAGACGGCTATAAGCCTTGAACGTATGGGTTCAGTTCGCATACTGTTTGGTCGGAGTTTAGTTTATGGAAGTGTAGAAGAGTATACATCTAAATTTTCTGACTGCCCAATAGTCTAGTTGCTAATGACCTGAGAGTATCATGACATAATCTGCATCAATCGTGATCATCACACAAGCGAAAGCACTCTTCGCAAGACGCATCTCATCGTTATCATAAATCGCACTCGCAAAAGAGAAGCCATTATGTCACCAATCTATGATAATGTTAACAAAAGTTATACGAACAAGGAATGAGTCTGGTATATGGCATTATCCAAACTTCAAAACATATAGTCATGAAAAACAGTTTTGAATTTGCAGAAAATTCAAATAATTCATCAATTCGATTATTTTAGTTTTTTGCCTTGGCACAGTAATTCATTCGGCTCTATCGATCCTAAGTAATTTGGAAAATCGTTTATGTATACGATGGATATCTTTAATGGATAATTCCTCACGATTGCTCTTCAGCTTCATTCAATTCTTCTTCATTTTCAAACATTCGAACGTATGTTCTTCTGAAATAATGTAATATTAAAACATAAGTCGAACATTGAGTATATTCTTTAGCTCATCATTCGAGCCCATCAGAGTTAAGCTCAATTGACAGTCATGCATATTGTGGTCACTAATTTGTGTGTATGGTAGGTTCACTGTTACTTAAATGAGACAGACTTTTTTCATTCTCAGATTTCGATGCGAACATAAAGGCTCAAAAATAGAAATGTGAAATCTTTTGATTGGTTTTTTTTACAGGATTAAATATACGATTACAATAAAGACGAAACGGACCGTTTGGTTTCCCGTAATTTCCCTCGAATTGACATGGGGATGCACCGATTTCAGTTCCACCGGCTCTGATTATTCAGACAGGGGTGCATCTCTAAGCTAGGAAGATTTTTTATTCATTTGTAATTTAGCTGATTCTGAAGTTTTCGAGATAACTTCCAATTTGGATAATTTCATAATTTCCAACATTGGTCACAAACGATCCTTATTCCATTGGATACTAATTTTTCGAGATTTATGATGATCAGACAGTGTTTCATGACGGATTTTGATAGGTTTCGCATGGTCGTCGTTGAAACCAAATCGCAGATCGTGGAAATGAGAGAGCATGAAATGGCTCTAGCACAACACAATAGTACCGTTAGACACTTGATTAACGGTGAGCACTCATCATCATTTTTTTTATTCGCCTTTAACACACTTCTCCGAATCGAAAAAGGCAGTCAAAGCACAATCAACCTTTCTCATCGTCTACTGAGCTCCAATCCGGAGTGCTTCAAGCTACTCGCCACCGGTTTACAGGTTACTACCTTCATCCACCAAGAATACATGAGACTGACACCAATTCTATATCCCTGTACAATCGAATTTAGTCTCATGTGTCTCACAGTAAGTTCTCCTAGTTTTCGAGCTCGTCGCTATGCATCCTAACTGATTCTACCTAGTTGTTCTATCTCATTTGGGAAAATATCGGTAAAACATTTCTCCATAAAATATCAGATAAAGAATCGACAAAGAACGTTTTCATGGTCAATTGCCAGGCATCCACGAAAGGCCTCTTTGTTGGATTGATCGTTTTCTCCTATACGATGCTTTCTATCATTCTCTATGATGTTTTACGGCACAAATTCGATGATTCTATCCATGCGACGCTACCTTCATTGGTTCATATGCATCGCAATCATTCGCATCCTATTCCTGCAAGTACAGCAACAATATCCCATCCAACACTCTACGCCAATGCCATTCTTGAAATCGGTAATTTGTGTGTGTTGACGCTTTCGTTATGTGCCACGGTGTGGTCATTAATCAAAATTCGCAAATTGGACTATCGCCGCACTACAACACGTGAGATAGAAGAGAAAAAAAAATGTTCTGATGTTGCTTTGTTGCATAGGCTTCGACGATGTTCTCATTATTGTGTCATTGACAGGCATCTATTTATATTCGATCTTCAGTGCTTTCGCTATCATGAGCAACTTGACTTCATCAACATGGATCGTCTATGTTAAATTAGCAGTGATTATTTTAGGTATGATACGTATTGGATAAGAGGATTGAGATTAGTTATCGACAATTCCGTGAAATACTTTACTGAGCTCTGAGTCAGTCTCGTTTACAACTAGCATGATATGTGGCTTAATGGTTTAGTCTTTTGTAGAGTTTGTTGAAGGTACCATTCACGCATTGTTCATTCTCGTTGTATTGCGCAAACGTCTGAGACCAACGAGCAAACATAAATATCCGGCACGTGGAATGATCACTCTACTGATTATACTTGATCTGAGTCTCTGGTTCCAAAAAACGACAACCACGACTAAACATGAAGCTAATACAACTCAACTGGACTTCTACCACGTTATTCCATGGTCGATCATTGCCGCAACCGCTACACCTCTTCAAATATTTTTTCGTTTTCATGCATCCGTCTGTCTTTCAAGTGTATGGGGAGATATGTACCAGTTACCGGTCTATGAACCAGTGTCTCCTAGTGACTTATGATCCTTTTTTTTTAAATGTATGCCATTGTGTTTTATCGTTATTATGAAGCATATATAGATGTAGAATGAACTTCGTTGCTCATTTTCAATGAGACGAATAAGTTGTATGCACAAGCGAATACACATGCGAGGATAAGCAAGAGCAGCTATTGTTGGCTTCGACTTTGCTGACAAGGTAGTCTCATCAAATGGCTCGAATTCGGATATTATGATCAAGAGCGCAAAACTTCATGCTAGATGAAGATTTTTGATACACTACTATTTTGCATCGCTAACGAGGGAACATATTTGAGTGCTGCTCCGGAGAAGAGATTTAAAACCATTCTATTCAATAGAGACCTTGATGAATATCTCTAATATGAATGCCTTAGCTGCTATCATTTAGATCTGAAAAAAAATGAAAGAATCAAACTTTTTCATTTTTATGTCTTTTCCTGCTATCAAAGCTGTATCCTTTTGTCACTTATATAAGATTTCCAAGAATGATTTTTTTTCATAGAAAAGTCATGAAAAATGAGCCGGATGTGATATGAAAGAGCCGTTTATCTGTCACGAATAACAGTATTACATCCCTTCCTGACCATGTATCAAGAATAATTATCTGTATATGTCAACTAGCACAACTAAAATAGCATTTCCTGTATAAGAAAAGTAAAATGAAAGCGCATGCGGTGATATTTGACTTATTCCGAGTGAAATCAATTAATAATGCGCGATCAAACGTTCCCAATTTTTCGCATTATTTCTGGATCATCATATTTTATCTTATGAAGATTCTATAATATCACAGTCCATATCATGTTCATATAGCGCTGCGTAAGGCATGTCGTAAACAGTCACTCTTTTACGATTACGATATAGAGTTCTGTAAGTATACCACTTTTTGACCGTATATCTCAGTTTATGGACTACTTTGCCTGAGACAAGATGATATACATGTTTCTTATAGTGAGGGTGTGGGTGTGGGTGCGGGTGTTTGTAAGATCTCCTTTGAAGAAATTTTGATTCTAGCCTCACTCTAACGGTTATGGCTAGATGATCAGTATACTTAATCCTGATCTGCAACGGGAACGAGAGATCTCACGTAAATACAGTAAATACTCATATCGACTTGGTTATGTTGACAATGAGATGAGTGAGTTGAGAATATATATATATGCGTTTATTAATATGAATATAACCATAAACATATAATAATTATATATTAATAAAGAATAATATGAAAGGGGAAAAGATAAGTAAAAGATAGATGAGGGTGTGGGTATGGGTGGGTATGGGTGGGTGTGGGTGGGTGTGGGTGTGGGTGGGTGGGTGTGGATGTGGGTGGGTGGGTGTGGCTGAGGGTGTGGCTGTGGGTGTGGCTGTGGGTGAGGGTGGGTGGGTGTGGGTGGGTGTGGGTGTGGATGTGGGTGGGTGGGTGGGTGTGGCTGTGGCTGTGGCTGTGTGTGTGGCTGTGGGTGAGGGTGGGTGGGTGTGGGTGTGGATGTGGGTGTGGGTGGGTATTTGCTTTATTTATAGCCAATTTCTTATTAGTTCCAATAATTCTAGGAGAATATTCATATGATATAGCTTCGCAATAAGTCCTTCGTGTCATACCAGGTCATATGCTTTCTTATAGTCTACATAGATGCTGAGTGTGAGGACATTGACTGCAAGATAGTTCTTGACCTTATGATAAATTAATAATACTCTTGTTTGTGGTAAACACACTGTCTTGAATCCTGACTGCTCTATCGGTACTATATTATTATTTTCTGCTAAAGATTGAATACGTATTAATATAATATTTTCGTATGGTTTTGAATGAGTCGCTAAAAGTGGGATTGGCCTAGTTTGATCGCTATGTGGTGTGCTAGACTTTACTTTGTTTAAAGTTATTATTTTTTCTATCTTCCAATCATCGAGTAGCATTTCTTTTTGAAGCCATTCATTAAAACATCTACTTAAGCATATTAGATAGCCTGGCGGTAGGTGTTTAATCATAAAATTGGAGATAACATCGCAATCTGCTGATTTTTTTTCGGTTTTAGTGTATCAAATATTTTTTGAGCTCGTAGGGACATACTAATTCCACTTTTTTACTCCATAATTTCACTTTGTCTAAAATGCAGTTATAATCTTTTTTCACTTGATTATCAAAGAAATCTGCCTGATTTAATATCGGAGGAGTAAATAGGCTTGAATAATAATCATACAATTCATTTGTTATTTCATATTACAAGGGTGTGAGTGTTATCTTGTTTTTATCCACACCCACACATTTGCCAGAACTGTCTTTTTCAAGCCGACCTTCTCGCTATTATCTATCTCTTACGAAAGACTTTCTTACACTTACGCAATCAAGTAACACAAAATGTTATTTAAGCCTTATTAACAACAAAAACAACACACAAAAGTCAGTTATTCATATGTTGCTGTGTTTTAACGTTTTAGAACGAAATGAAGCAAATAAAGGATCAAGTGATCGAATATATTTGCAATCCATACTATCAATATCACAATCGCTTAGTTCTATTAGATTGGCACATAAGTTTCAAGCGTTTTTTTGTGCTGTAGACAAGTTTGAGATTTTATATCTCGTGATTGGAAAGTGATAGAGGTCTGAAATTTTTAATGTAGATAGATCTCTATGACTTCTACCTATACTAAAAATTTCAGACCTCTATCACTTTCCAATCACGAGATATAAAGTCTCAAATTTGTCTACAGAACAAAAAAACGCTCAGAACTTATGTGCTAATGCAATAGATTGTTTCTAGCGAAAGAATATGCATGGAGTAGATTCGCTTATTCAACTAGTTTTTCTTCTTTCAATGGAGAATAAGAAAGAGAAAACCGAATATGCAACTTTTGAATATTGAGAGTAATATCGAAAAAGAATTCAAGTATTTCAAGGTCTCTTCTTTGTCCGATTTCTATTTCAAGTCGGCGTAGTTCTGGTAAGAGGATCATTGCTGATGGAATAACTATATCTATTCGACAGCCGTAGTTAATTTTTAATGATTTTAAATCAGGTAAGTGTTCAAGAATATGAATAAATCTATCCATACGGGATATGTTCATGGATAAAGTTTGAAATGTTCTATTTTCACGTTCTTCTAATTTCAATAGGTTTGACATACGATGTACTTGAAATGATTTTAAATGGTTGAATCGGTTCTCGTGTCCAAAGAGGACACGTTGAAAGAAAGAACAAAGTAAACCACATCCGTCATTTTCGAATGATAGGCGTGGAGAAAGGATATTGTAGTAGGATCAATAAATTGAGTAGCTATTTGTTCGTTGAAGTGAAAAAAGTGGAGAAATCGAAGATAGGTCGAGCTGTAGGCAGGAACACTGTGCGTGCGAGGTAAACGATCATCGTCACAAACATACAGTGAAACCTCTATATATGGGCACCTCTATAACAAGGGTACCTCGCTTACATGGGCACTCATCGAAACGACCGATCGATTTTTGCTGCAAATGAACCTCTTTAAGAAGGGCACCTCCAACCTCTGTCCATGGGCATTGATTTTTAGCCCATACTGTACTTTTACACCTCTCTTACATGGGCAGATATAATGAATATTTTCTTCAACATTGTTCTTTTTCTTGTCGTACTTTATTGTTCGAAGAAAGGGACAGAGAAAAGTTAGTCCGATGTAAAAAGGAAAATTAATCGTCGATACATTTTTCACTGTTCTATCAATGAGAACAAGAGTATAAATTGTCATGTTATCTGACATTACTCTTCAATATCATTAATAAATAACGATGTATCATTACCTCACGCTCGATGAGAAGATCGCATTGATCAACGACCATGCTGATGGCACTGGACTATCACAACACAAATTATGTGAGAAGTACAAGGTGTCAAAGGGTACTATATATAATATTCTTCAACGAAAAGACGAATGAAAACACGTCCACTACAACTCCACTGACTCATCATTGATTTAGAATTGAAACTGATTGATGCTTACATTGATTCAAAAACTAGCAAGCACAGTTCTATTATTGATTTCTTTCAAAAAGCTTGATTGTAAATACGAAAATAGAAAATAAACTAAGATCAAATAAGATATCAAAAAATTTAGAATAAAATATCGGATACACTCAAAGATATAAAGGTCGCTTTATCTATATACAGTAGGGTGCAAAAAAATTGCCGATAACTTTTCACATTTTTCTCTATTCATTGCTATCAAAGAAAATCTATTTTTTCATATAAAGTTTACACACATAGTATACTACAAAACTACAATACTTAATAATTTATTCTTTCTCCCTTTGAAGCAATAATTGCTAGACATCTCGATTGCATGGAATGCACCAAATTACTTATAATTGTGATATCGATTTTTTTCCACTCTTCATGTAAAAACTTGTCTAATTCCTGGATATTTGATGGTTTTCGTTTTTCAACATGTTGCTTAAGTATAGACGACATATTTTCTATGGGATTAAGGTCCAGACTATTACTTGGCCAGTCAATTACTTCCGGTACTTCATCTTCCAAAAATTGCTTTGCTATTCTACGGGTATGCTTCGGATCGTTGTCCTGTTGATATCGCCACCGACGTCCAAATTGCGTTCTCACTCCACTAAGAAGATGTTTTCGAAGTATATCAACATAAAGTGGACCATCCATCGTTGTTCGAAAAGAATAGCATGATATTTGACCCTTGATACTGAAAGCTCCCCACACCATTATTTTCTGTTTATTCTTCGAAATTCTTTTCTTTTCTTCTTGAGCATATTTGGACCAACGTCGAATGGTGTTTCTGAATAATTGGTAAGACGTTTCATCAGAGAATACTGTACGAGTCCAGTCGTCGTCTTTGTGTGCCAATGCCCATTGAACACGCCTTTCTTTTTGTTCATTTGTCAATATTGGAGTTCCTCGAGGTAAAACATTCTTATAACCTAATCGATGAAGCTGACGCCGCACAGTCCATCGTGAAACATTCAAATTTCTAGTTGATCGAAGTTTTTCGACGATTTCCTTGGCGGTAATTTCGTTATTTCTTCGAATCCATTGACCAATTGCCATCAGCTGAGATTTTCCGGGGTCGACCATTACCACGACGATGTTCCACATCACCTTCTTTCTGAATCTTCGCTAAATTATACTGAATAGTACGCACAGAAATCTTTGTTTATTGAGCAATTTCAGCAGCACAACGATGACCGAGATTATAATAATGTAAGATCACTGATCGGTGTGTTGATCGATGGTTAACCTTCACTCTCGGTGCCATTTATATCAAACTGACAAAGACTTCAGAAAAGATATTACCCGTCGTCATATTTATAGTACCTAAACTTCACATTCGACATAGTTCCAGAATGTTCTTCTTTATGTGAGTAGGAAAAAAAAATCTAGAAAGTTCGTATAGATATCGGCAATTTTTTTTGCACCCTACTGTATATAAAGAAGAATGTTTGTCTGTTTGTCTGTTTATCTGTTTGTCTGTTCGCTATGCATTCCCAAACGGTACGAGCAAATGCAACCAAACTTTCCAAGAATGTTCCTCTCACCCAGGGGAAGGTCGACGTCTACTTTTTTTTCAAAAAAGTTGGTCCTTCGCCCGGAAAAAACCTGCCTATATTGCTAACCAATCAGATTGCAGTATTCGGTACTGTAGAAGTACTGTTGAGTACCACTTCGTGAACACACAGAAATATGGAACCAGAAGTTTTCGAGGATGGTGAGTTCGAATCTGGTGTCCATTTGCCTCGAAATCTGATTGGTT
>CAJNOL010000240.1:86147-129541 GCA_905250125.1 Rotaria sordida
ACAGATATATATTGAGCTCCGGGTTCCCTAGAACGAGAACCCATAATGATCTACTACAAATAGAACTAGTAGATATATCTAGAGGTCTGATGATGGTCGAAAACTCATAGAAACAAACTTTCAAGTGGATTTTCGGGTTCCTGCGAACCCATAGTGGCTTGGTATAAATTGAAATGAAACATATCTAGGAGTGTCAGGAAGGTCAAAAGCTTATAGAAATGAATTTTCAAGTGGGTCCGCGTTCTTTAGGAACGGAACCCAAGGGAACATGAACTCTGACACTTTTAGGCCACTCACTGTGTAGACTTGTTAGCGCATCTCTGGACTGTAACAAATAATAGAAGTTGTCTTCTTTTCTTTCTCAATGTAGTTGTTGGTACTGTCAAATTGGTCGGTGAATCGACTAAAAACTTATTTTGGATCATTAGTGTGAAACAACAGATATATCGTATGAATATTACTCTTTTTCAGTCACTTCTTCAACGCGTAAGTAAAATACACTTCTATGTTAAAAAATGGTTCCAGACTTTATTCTTAGACTTTTCTTAGCGTTTCGATAAATTTATAGCATCTTATGATCTTTCTTTTTAAGAAATCATCGCCATTCGTAAACTAGCAATTTTAGCCCACTCACCAAATAAACTAAAGTATCTAATTAGATAAATTTATTTGTATGTTTCAAAATATTTATGTTCCTATGATTTCAATCTCTCAAAGTAAGGATTCAGGGTAGCAGTATAAATGTACACTCAACCTTGCTATCACCCACATACTTATTCTTTCTTAGGACTTGATACAAATATGAGCGCATTGCAATTTTATAGAACAATGGTCAT
Source organism: Rotaria sordida (assembly GCA_905250125.1). Lineage (NCBI taxonomy): Eukaryota > Metazoa > Rotifera > Eurotatoria > Philodinida > Philodinidae > Rotaria > Rotaria sordida. The sequence continues at coordinate 86,984 of CAJNOL010000240.1, forward strand.
TGTCTATTGCCTTTCGTGAAACTTTCAACTTTAGTAAATGATAGCTATACAACTATGAGAATTGATACCTTCAGAATTGATACTAGTAAAACAAGAAATGTTTCTGGAAAACTCAAGTTCAAATAGTGTAATTTTAAAATGATACTTAAGAAATATCGATGAACTCATGTACTTATTTCAATGGTATAGTTCATTGCGTAGATTATCATGCATGGAGACGACATTACTTAGTCCAAAGATGCACGAATTCAATTTCGAGCTTGCACTTTCATCTACGAAAGTTGGAGTGGTTTTGAGTCGATACAATAGGAAACTTTCCCATATGTCATCGTTCCGTTTTAACAATTTTTCTCATATAGATACTATATAATACTCTAGAGAAAATCAATAAAGAATTTCTGTTCCTGTAGGGACTTCATATAGTTACTGGATTTTTAAAATTTCTATTTGACAATAATCCTTATGGACCTTGAATATTCAGAAAAATTTTGCCTTTGACTTTTATCCAGAAACTATCTCTATTTGAAGCTCTCATCTACAATATAATACGCTTTGAAAAGCATCTAATCTTGAAAAGTGCCTTTCTTGGTGATTAGAAATCTAGAAACTGAAAAACTCTTCATAAACACTACTGTATATAATGTGTTCAAAGTGAAAGAGTTTCAAGACGAAATTCAGTAGCACGAATTTCCAGAAAACCTAGAATCCTATGAAGATATCTGTTAAATAAATATATTTCAAATTCAATAGCTCGTTTAATCTAAATAAGAAGTGAAACTATTTTAGTGCTTCTATTAGAATACTCTCTAGCATCTATAAGCAAAAGTCATCGTAATCGAAAGAGGGCATGTGAGGAAATTTTCTTATTAGATCATTGTCGTAGTAAAACTTGATATTGGATAAATGAAATCGGAGTCGAGTTAGAATTATTAGATACTAGCGGAAACTCGTGCATACTACATGGCTATTTTTTTTCCTTTAACGTATGACTTCAAACCTTCAACTTTTCATCCGATAAGAACCATAAAAACACTCGGCACTATGTATAGAGATAACCCTACGACGTCATATCCTCATATCACTTGTAGCTCTTGTACTCTTACCTCCTCATAGTCTCACTCCCTTATAACCTTACCACGTTATAGCTTTACCCCCTTATAACCTTACCCTTATGACCTTATTCCCTTATAGCCATTTCTACTTACAACCTTCTCCCCTTATAGGCTTAGTCCCCTATAGCCATACCTCCTTACAGCCTTATCCCGTTATAGCCCTATCCCCTTTAGCCTTATCCTTGTAGCCAATACCCTTCTAGCCTCACGACCGTTAATCTTTAACCTTTGACCCGGCAGAGACACACAGACACGCAGACACTGAACATTATATATAAGTTTATCAACCACGATTAAATTTGACTTAACTTAATCACTTCTAAAGTAAGGATAAAAAAAATTACAGCGGAAAAACCAACTACAGAAACAAATCTAAAAAGATTCAAATTCATAAAATAGAATCGAGTAAAGCATGACTTTATACAGTTAGAGTTGCAGTAGGGTTTTCAAAAAGCGTAAAGTTGGAGTTGGATTGAAATTTGGAAAATATAGATGGAGTCGACTTTGGAAAACAAAGATGAAATTAAAATGACACTGAGTCCAACTCGCACATCTATGACTGTTCTTCTCGCTGTTTGTAGAGCATGTCTTATTGGGATACCCAACCAATTCGACAACTCAATGCTGAACTATTCGAGTAAGTTATTGTGATACTCAATGTTACGTCACTCCATCTGATTCAATTGTTCAGTAACATTTCGAAGATAGATACTGGCATTGGCTTTGAATTCTTATCATTTTTATTTATGGTACTCTACACTATTGGCTCTGTAATTGTATGTGCCTTTGTCAACTGGCAATTGACTCTGGTGATGCTAAGTTTGATACTTTTAGCCATTGGTAGTTCATTTGTGTTTTCGAAGGTACCAAATATTTTTCAGCTAATTAAATCTTTATAAATTGTCACAGATCACTGCTAATGCAATAACGAATGAATTAACGGCATACGCGAAAGCAGGACAAATCGTCCAAGAAGTGTTCAGTTCACTGCGAACTGTTCATTCTCTTAATGGCAGCAAATTTGAGCAAAAACGGTAAACAAATATATAAAAATCGTTCATTTATTTGATATCATAAAAACATGTTATAATTTTTATTGCATTTAGATATGAAAGAGAATTGGTTCCTACTCATTGGAATAGTGTACGGCAAGGTGCAGTGTTCGGAGTTTTTACTGGATGGCTAACTCTGCTAAGCTACCTTGTTTATGTAGTTGGTTTTACCGCTGGTTCTCTAATTGAGTTAAGCGAATTTGGTTCTAGATTGAATATTAGTGATATTTTTGTCGTGAGTATTTCATATAAAATCATTCATTAAGCAAATGAGTTATGACTACTTTGTTAATATAGATCGTCATCATATTTGCAGATTGCTTGAACTTCTTCAGTCTTATTGCTCCTTATCTTCAATCATTTTCGGAAGCTAGAGGTGCGGCAGTAGCAGTCTTTCGACTTCTTGACGAAGTAATGCCGAATAAATTGAGACCCTATATCAATAACAATATTCTTTGTTTGTTTACACAATATAGGGAAATGACTCGAGTATCAATGAAACAGATGTATGGAGAGAGGATGCAGAAGGCATTTATAATATCAATGGTGATATTGAATTTGACCATGTCAACTTTATTTATCCTTCTCGTAAAGATACACCAGTTCTGCATAATCTCTCTCTTATTGCTCGTGCTGGTCAGACAACTGCTCTCGTAGGTTTAAGTGGCTGTGGTTAGTCTTTTCAAAAACAAAGATTTTAAACTGATCTCATTTCTACGCATAATTTACTCATAGGAAAAAGTACATGTATATCACTTTTTCTTCGTTACTATAAACCATCATCGGGTCGAATAATCGTTAATGATCGACCCATAACAGATTACAACATCAAACAACTTCGACAAAACACTGGAGTTGTTAGTCAAGAACCAGTATGCTTTGTTTTTCTGTTTTTCTTTTCTCTCATTCTATTTGATTCACTCTTCTATTAGATTTTATTCGGTATGAGTATTTATGAAAATATTCGTTTTGGTAAAGTAAATGCAACACAAGTAGAAATTGAACAAGCAGCACGAGAAGCAAATGCACATAATTTCATCGTGCAATTACCAAATGTTTGTATCAGATATTTACCTTTATCTATTTATGTCTGTATCATTATTTATTGTTTAGAAATATGAAACACTTGTTGGTGAGTGTGGCATACAGTTGAGTGGTGGTGAAAAACAACGTATTGCATTAGCTCGTGCTCTTGTCAAACAACCTACCTTCCTTTTACTGGATGAAGCCACAAGTGCACTTGATAATGCAAGTGAAAAAGTTGTTCAAGAAGCACTAGATCGAGCATGCAGAGGTAACAATTAGTTTTTTTTAACTGTTTATCGTATTGATATATCATTCTGTATAGGTCGTACAACTATTGTTATTGCTCATCGTTTGACTACAATTAAAAATGCTCATCACATATATGTGTTAGATAATGGACGTGTGATTGAACAAGGTACACATGAAACATTGATGGCAAAAGAAGGAGGCAAATATCAAGCAATGGTTAAACGTCAACAGATGGAAAGCATCTATGACGATCAAGATGATATAATGAGTCTACAAGAAACAACAGAAGAAGATAAAAATTTAATAAGTCTGTAAATATTCTTATTGTAATGATTTTCATTGTTCTTCATCTTTTTTATTAAGTAGTTGAAAGCTCTCGTTTACTTAGCGATAGTCAAACTATTAATGAGAACAAAGTACAAACAGCACTCCAATTATTTATAAAGATAAAGTGTATTGATAATCTCTCTTTTAGCAAAGTGTAAAGCCACTCAGACGCAGATCTATCTTTTTAAGACTCTTGTTAATGAATAGTCCTGAATGGATTACCATCTTGATTGGTTGTTTAGCGTGTGCAATTTATGGAACTGCTCAACCATGGCTTGCATTTTTATTTACCAAAATAGTCCATGTGAGTAATCTTCCTACATAAATATTGTGCAAAATGATTGACAATATAGATTGTTTTATGTTGATTTATTTATTGTGTAGACATTCAAAGATTGTTCAATCTCTAACCGACGTCAACAAGTGTTGATTGCTAATGCTTCTTTTTTACTTTTGGGTCTTGCTTTATGGATTCTTCGTTTCTTTCAGGTAAAAATGCTGCTTCTGAATTCGATCGATGATTTTTTTCAGTCTTTCATGTAGTATACAGCTTTTGCCATAGCAGGATCGAAATTGACGCAACGCATTCGTTTGAAAGCTTTTGCATGTCTTCTTCGTCAAGAAATTGCTTATTTCGATCGATCTGAAAATAGTTCTGGTGCAATTTGTACTCGTCTTTCTTCTGATGCATCAGCCATTCAAGAGATGACTGGTACACGATTAGGAGTCATCTGTGAAGTTCTCGCACTATCGTTCTTTGGAATTCTTTTTGGATGTTTCATAAGTTGGCAATTAACAATGATCGTTTTTGGTTCTCTTTTTATCCTATTCATAGTCGCTTATGGGGAAGAGCGTTTACGTATACGGTTGGCCGAGCAATCTGATCACGCTCTTGAACAAGCAAGCACGGTAAGATCAGATGTAGCCGATAACTTTTGTTTCATATATTGAATACGCTACATTCACTCTATCATTTACTTGTGCAGCTTACTGTTGAAGTTCTTCACAATATGCGTACAATAAAACAGTTGTCAATAGAAAAGGAAGTGTTGAGGCAATATTCTGAACTTATTCGTCAAGCTATTATGTTGATCCATCGAATCTTATACATGTATAAATTTCTAATTGACTTTTTGTTCTCATAGATTGCCATGGAAAACGTTAATACTATCTTCAATAACATACGGCATATTCTGGACACTAGATGCATATTCTTGTGCATTTCTTTCTTGGGGTGCTCTTGTCCTTTTTGAGAAGAACGAACTCAACTCGGATCAAATTATAATGTAATTGAACATACAATTTGATTATCTAGAAACAATATTTCCTGATCCTTTCAATTTTTTAGGGTGTTTGGTTTTGTTTTCCTTTCGCTGCAAGCCCTAAGAGTCCTCGGAATAATGTAACACTCTCTATCTCTACTTTGGTATTTTTGTCTTCTAGTTTCTCTATTCTAGGTATAGCCGTATTGCTGCATCAGTCTCAGCTATTAATACGTTTTTCGATTTATTTGATCGAAAACCAGCTATTGATAATACATCAAGTGAAGGTCAAGCATTAGTAAGGAAACATAAAAGATAACTATTTTCTTTCAATCATGTAACTTACATGTCATGTATACAATATGATTTGTGTAGGTTGATTTTCATGGAGAGATAAAATTTAATCAAGTGAAATTTATCTATCCAACTCGGCCAAAATCTGTTGTTCTTAACAAATTTCAATTGAATATCAAGTCAAGTAAGTGAGAGAAGTTTCAATCGGATCATTTTTCAAAAATTTTTATTCACTTTTAAGGTCAACGTGTAGCTCTTGTTGGTATGTTTGAATCACATATTTCTTCTAAATGTTAATCACATAGTACAATTCATACAGGCGCATCTGGATGTGGAAAATCTACAATTATTCAACTGTTAGAACGATTCTATGATATTACAAGTGGTGAATTAGTTAGTATTTTTTCAGCATACAGTTTAAGTAATTATATGAAATTTCTACATTCAATTTAGCTGATTGATGGCATGGATATTCGAAAACTAAATCTTCATTCGCTTCGTTCTCATTTTGGTCTTGTCAGTCAAGAACCCGTATTATTCAATTTAACAATTGCTGAAAATATAGCATATGGCTTAGAAAATGTTGCAATGGAAGACATTATCAATGCAGCACGTACAGCTAATATTCATCAATTTATCGAGCAATTACCTCAGGTTACAAAATACAAAATTATAGAATGTATCTATTACTATTGTATGATATTTTTTTAGGGTTATGAAACAAACGTAGGTTCAAAAGGCTGTTTTCTATCAGGTGGTGAGAAGCAGCGTATTGCAATTGCTCGAGTTCTTCTTCGTCGACCTAAAGTATTGCTCTTAGATGAAGCTACAAGTGCCATGGATTCGCACAATGAACAAGTAAGTTTGTTTTTCTTTTCTATTTATCACTCAAAACCTCATCTTCATTTTTCAATTATAGATTGTTCAAGAAGCACTTGAACAGGCTCAAACAGACGATCCTAGTCGAACGTCACTCATTATTGCTCATCGTCTATCAACTATTCGTTCATGTGATTTGATTTGTGTACTTGATAGAGGACATATAGTGGAAAATGGTACTCATACAGAACTGATACAACGACATGGAACGTATTATAAAATGCTTGCTCAAAATAATTTACAATGATTATCGATGAACAATTTTCCGTATAAAGATTATAGGATTTTATAGTAGCTTTTCATTAAATCATAATTTTATTAATTAACTGAATGGGAACAATTCAATTCAAGCCGATGTTTCGATAATTTACATATCATATTCAAGACGAAATCAGTTCACAAATATATCAATGAAAAATGTACGAGAGAGAAAAGAAAGGATGTGAGTGTGGATGCGGATGCGGGTGTGGGTGAGGAGTGTCGGTGTGGGTGAGGAGTGTCGGTGTGGGGGTGTGGGTGTGGCTGGGACGTGAGTGTGCATGTGGCTGTGTGGACGTGGCTGTGGAGTGTGCGTGTGTGAGTGTGCGTGTGGGTATGGCGTGTCGGTGTGAGTGTGGGTCTGGCTAGGGTATGGGTGTGGGTGTATGAATGTGGCTAAGGTGGGCGTGGGTGTGGATATGGATGCAAGGAGTGGCTCTGAGTTTAGAAGCAATAAACATACTCTCACACCCGCATTGGCACCCTTGTCAATGGACCTTACCTTCAGAGGACTATGCCAAAGTCGACCATCTTACGTTCTCGAGTTTAGAGCTGAAAATAAATTATTTGTATCATGAAACCATATATTATTCTGATGAAGTATGTTTTAAGTTAGTTTATTTTGTTTAAAATAAAAAAGATATGAGATTAAAATTTTAAAAAAAGTAAAAGTACAAAATCTATTGTAAAACTAAAATGAGCAAAGTCTACTAATGATCTGTTATATTAACGTAACTTAGGAATTACAGTTCGGGCCAGAACACGAATATTCTTGGTGATTTTCAGCTGATGCCAGAGAACACTTTCCCTGTATACATCTGATCACTTGTTCAGCTGTATTCTGGCCAGTGGCATATGCACCTTGCAGAAAGCCATAATATTCATATGAGTATGCTTCACCAGCAAAATAAAGCCGTTGAATTGGTGCTTGAAGATTTTTATGTTGATATTGAGATACACCTGCTGGCCAATTGCTATATGAACCTCTATAAAACGGATCTTTTGTCCATCGATAATAATAAAATTCATCGGGCTGTGGCACATTTCTACCATACATACTTCTCAATACGGACATGATTTCGTTTAACGTTTGGTTGTTACTTTTTGCTTCAACAATATATGATTGATCTCCAACAATGGTAACAACTGTAATATTGCTATTTGGAAAAAAGCCAATTTCGCTTAATGATTGCCATATTGGATAATAGCCTCTTGTACAAGAATCTGCATAGAGAGTAAATTGTGTATTGTTCCAAAATTTATAGGGAAATTTGAGAAGAATTTTCGTGAAATTAGCCATTTTGAATGAAGAAATGGCTTCTTGCTTCCATGCTGGAAATGGTGGAACGAATTCAACATCCTGGTTTTGAAGTACACCAAGAGAAAAAGTACAAATTGCATATTCTGCTGTAATCACTGTATTGTCTTTGAGTAGAATTACAACTGATTTGTCACAATAGCTGACTTTTTTAACGATGCTATTGTACATGATGTTTTCATTCGTAGAAAACGTTTTGGCTTCATTTCGTACCAATATATTGAAGCCTTGTTGATCAATACAAAATAAATCGTCTTCATTCCATTGTATATAAGTTTCATTGTAATTAACTGCTGCTTCGATCATGCTCGAGGCAGCGGGAGTGTCGGCATATTCAAAATCAAAGGTGAACAATTCAGCTACTTTTTCTTGTGGTGTTTGAGCTTTCCAGCCAGCCAAGCATTGTCCTTCATCGAATGACAGATCAACGAGAGTCCTTTTCAATCTGGTTCCAGCATCTGCAAGAACTTTTGTGAATATGTCATCATATCGTTTTTGAATATCTCTATAGTCAGTATATCCATTTTGGTCGTATGTTGATAAATCATCCAAATTACTAGCTACGTTCAATAAATTGTATTTTTTGGTCAGCGTCCATATTGGATTTTCTTTATGTGTTGCTGTATTCATCGTTCCCTGAATCCAATTTGCTCCTAATTCAACAGTATAGCCAGCAAATTTTGTATGTTTCATTCGTCCGCCTAAATCGCTTTCCGCTTCAACCAGAACAAAATCCTTAACACCATTTTCATATAATGTACGAGCAGCAATCACACCAGCCACACCTCCGCCAAGTACTACAACCTTTGTCTTGATAGTCTTAGCATCATGTTGGCTAACGAGAAGCATCAACATCAACATAATCGGATATAATACAGAAACTTTCATGTTGCTTGCAGTGAGGAATCCCATGAGAATGCCTAAAGCTAAAATATGATTCGGAAGAAATTCAAGTGACGGGTGGTGCAGAAGTTCTGCATTAATTTTATTTTCATTCTGATACTGCTCATAAGTAGTCTAAACATGTTATTTTTTACAATTAAAAAGAGCATAGTCTACAACACATACTTATATATTTTTTCATCATATATTTGCTTTTCTATAGGACAAAAAAAATAAAATGAAAAGAAGTACTACAATTGCGTGCCTAAACTTTCTAATGTATGCTCCAAAGAAAAAAACTTCTTAGTAACTCATAAGGAAAAATAATAATCGAAAACTCAAAATTCAATGTGGTTTTATCTACTTATTCATAATAATAGTACCATAACAGAGCTTTTGGACATCTCTGTTCATCATCAGTAGAGCTGTTGTTGTTCATTTATGCCTAGCAATCTTTGAGTTAATCAATACTAATGAAGTATTAAAGTAGCCATTCTTTAATGTAAGTCATATTTGGATTGTGATGGAAAACATCACACAAAGAATTCAGACAGATTCACTGCATTCGAAGTAGATTTTAATGAAATAAAATGAATTTTTCTGCTGTTATGTTTTCTTGTCTGTGTGCATTGACATGTTTAAATTAATTCGGATATAATGAAATTAATTGCCTAATCCGATGACTACTTTGAGTAAGAGCGTCATTCAAGTGACATATTCTGACTATAAGTCTTATCAAATATAATTTATTTTAATCTAGAAGTCTAGCTAAACTCCTATTTTGGTAGCCGACGGTAGCAAATAACATCGTTGGTGAACGTGCTAGTAATTATATGGATCTTTATTAGGGTTTTAATGTGCATGGTGCGTTTCCATGTTAGTGTCATGGATGTATTTTTTTTTAGTGATTCTCTCAATAAACTGAATATAATCTCTTTTCTGATAGCGTGTGGATACTGCTGTCCTAGTGTGTTTCATTTAGATATTCATTGGTATTACTTTGTGAGTATCGATTTGATTGAATGAATCATATGACACAAATTGTCACATGGACACACATAGCATTATGTACAACAAGACTGATGCAAATATAAATATCCACACTCGCAGATAACCTTGTTCAAACGTTAGATACTAGTTTTGTTGAGCACTGTAAAGCAGTATATAATACTGAAACAGTCAAATATTTAGTCCGAGGGTCAAGCGAATCACACAAACGAGCGTTACTTGTAAAGTACTGAAGGCTTCCAAAATTAATTATTGATAGAATAAATTTTCTTTATATTACAATGCTAACATTAAAGTTTATTAAATACATCTCTAATAAGTCAAAATTTAATACGTAATTAGAGTAGTAAAACCTAGTACCATTTACCGAGTAACAGTGTTTGAAAATTAATAGTAATGTAGCACATCTGATGGTGTAGACTAAACTTTTTAGTAAATGGGTAGTTACCTTGAAACGATGATGAGAATGATTGCAATGTAAAAACAGAAAGTGATTGCACAAGCTGTATAGTGAAATGAATATTAAAAAAGGAAAAATAATATGAAGAGAACAGGTTTTTAACTTCTGTCATTGGTAGTGATCACTGATGCATGTATCTCCTTTCATTTCACCATATCGAACAAAAAAAAGCAAGCAATCAGATAGAAAAGTACATGGGTACTATATTTTTCTCTTCTTATATGTTACAAAAAAAATCGATTGATATGTGAAGAGAATATGATGTACATAAATCGACCAGTAATCGTACATGCAATTGGACGATTTTCGTTTTTCGTCTAACATGTGACCGTCATTCGTTGATATTTTCTAATGTTTGAAGAATGAATAAACGACGCATATGCAGACAACCCTGAGAAAGAAGAAAAACAGTGTAAGAGTGTTTTAATTTGACTAATGCTCGTGTCAGAACTAAAGAAAAATGGATAAAAGCTCAATAACTCAACAATGACAATAGCTAACGACCTGTGAGTTTCGATAATCGACAGATGAGATTTTGGGACTTCTTTTGGTTGGTTACTTCTCATATGCGAACATTAAGAAAAGTAAGTTTAAGTAAAATAAATTTGTTTTAAATGTTCAGTTGATTTGATTTACACAATTTTATTATTTTTCTATAAAATGATTAAATTTGATAGTTAAATTTTAAAGATTTAATCAAAGAGAACACAATATAGCAAATACATTACTTAGAAAAATTTTAATAAAATCTACTGTAATTTGTAGAGGGCGCAAGTTTTCGATCAGACAGACTTTTTCAATTTAGTAGAGCTGCTGAAATATATAGAAATTCATAATGTACGAACAAGGGTTGTCAATTTAGGCTTACTAGATAACATTTTCACATGTCGGAATGCTTTTCAGTCGGAATTTTGCGCATCTTTTAGTCCTTAGTGAGCTGTATCGATGGTTAAAAAAGTTCGGGTTTCTGACTTGTTTCTGAGTAGCTAGAGTGTTTTTACTATTACAGCTATAAGGGTTATCTTATGAGGAGAAAAACATACTATGTCAACCAATACAAGTTGAAACGAGCTGAGATTTTTCTCACATATAGTTGTGCTCATGTGCAAGATAATGTGAAAGTCTGAGCTCAAACAACCTTGGGAAGATCGAGTTATTAGTTTTACAAAATAGCAAAGTCATTCTATACAACATTAATTATGCTATTTCGCAGATTTGCAAGATAATTGTAGTCTTTGACGATACTGTGTTTATTTTTTTATTTCTATCCTAATGACAACAATATGTAGTGGTAGCATTACGTACCGAAAGAAAAGGAAAACAAAAAAAGCGTTGATCTGTATATCCCAAAACAATCACTTTAGGCTAGACTACCTAGACTATAATGAAAATGATAATCGGAACAGAAATGTTGAAAACAGAAGTTGTTTCTACGCCAACTGCAACAGATAAATGGAGAAGCTTCACAACAGTCGCCACTGCGTGCGACATTACAAAATGTAAAGCACACCTCTTTAACTGATAGAAAAGAACCTGGATGCTTGTCGATATACCCACTTGTATGCCAAGCATATTGTAGTATTTTTCGAAGAATAGGAGCGCACAGTTGGTTATAAATGAGAGATTGACTACGGATGATGTTGTTACGTTCACTCAGATTAACATCAAGGTCATCAAGTTGTGCTCGATTGAACATACGACATGCGACATACTTGTGCTGATTATTGTAGAACAGATCGAAAGGTTGAATTTGTGTGGTCGTATGTTTAGGTATTTCAAGTCGATAAACTTCTTTAATATTGTCATAAACACTTGTAGTGTTGCTTTGATCAGACCAGTAGTCAAAAATAAGAAAAGTACGATGAGAAGATATGGAAGGAAGCAATACATGATCTCTCCAATATTGGACGAGATTAGTCGTGAGTTTTCCAGATTTACTACACGATACTACAATATTAGGAGCTTTGAACAGACGAGCCTGAAATATGCAATAATGATGAAGATGTATCGTTTGAATTATATTCATATGAAAAAAAGATCATTGTATTCAAGCAACTCACTTTAACATTTTCGCTCAAATAACCAGTTGTTCCTCCTAACCCTTTACCCCCGGCTGGGTCGTTTTCGACCCATTCGTACGATTTACATAATTTAGTAAAAAAACGTCTGATTGAGAAGATTATGGAATATCTGTATAGAGAATTGAATGAGCTATAAATTCATAAAAAAAGAATTTCTCCTCAATCGTTCTTTACCCGACTTATTTGAGTCAAAAAATTGTGAATTTTCGAAAATGTGAAAAAACCCGTTTTCTGAGTTTATTGCTTTTTCTTATTTACGTAGATTGAGTACTCAGACATTCTAATTGTTGATGTGTACTGCTATTACACTAACCTCTTTCAAAGAAAGATCAAATGGATTTGCTAATTATTCGAGAACGCACACCATCCTTCAAGTCAATTTGGGTCGTTTTCGACCCATTCGGGTTGAGCGACATAAAATTTTTATTTTTCGGAAATAACTTCCTCTCGTTAATATGATTGGATAATTAGGATATTTTCTTATTAACAACTTTTATAGAGTTAAAAATAGTCAAATGACGGGAGAATTTGTCTTTTTTTGGATTGAGATATAGATAAATCAACTATCTAGTCAGCAGGTCACTATATTATATTCTTTTTCGATTGAATCATGAGAATGAAATCATTTCTTTTCTTTCATTGATGGTGGCACTGTGTTATCATATGTCAATGTTCATCCCTGTATCCATTGTCTATTTCTTACGTTCTATCACTACAAATAAGGCTTATTTTGTGTTGTTCATTGTAAAATTTCATTTAAAAATAATTAAATGTATCTAATATCATTTTTGAAAAATTTGATTTTGCAGAAAAAATTATTGTTACGAAAAGAAACACATCAGGTCATCGGAATTCAGTATAAACAATCCAGCAAAATCATAAAAGTAGCATGTTGAAAAAAATTGAATTTTCATGTCATTCAACCCGAATGGGTCGTTTTCGACCCATTTTTAAGTATCGCAGGGAAAGAGCTTCACCAAAATTTGGCTACATCCTTGGTATATTGGGCCCGTATTTACACTATTCCTATACTTGAATCGGTACTAACTTTGTCGGATCTGTTTTAGGGGGCAAAGGGTTAAACAAAGAAAGAGCAGTCCAACAAGTTTACCGTTAAGGCGAATACATGGCTACACTGTGAACGAATGGGTAATAGCGTTCTTTGAACGAATAGATAAAGCAGTATTTTTTTTCTCCCTTGTGGGACAGTGTAGGAATAGAATAAAATTCAAGTTATATACCAGATTGATCTGTATTGATCACATAATCGGAATCGTACTTCTGTAAAAGCTTGTGCACGGTTGATATAAATTCATTTGCAGAATGTTGAATTTCTTCTTGTTTTGCTACTTGCTGGGTTGTTATTGCCTGATGCAGAATACTGTTTCTCTTTCTTCAGTTCAATAAAACAACTATCTTCAGACTTTTTTCTCCATATCTCACTCTCTGGCTTTTACTATTCATACTCGAATAATCAAAATACTTTTTATATAATTAGCGTTTCATAAAAAACAATTAAGAAAGCATTTACCAATCAGTTTGAAAGTCAAAGCTACGCGAAATCATGGAAAACTGGTGCGATTGGTAATGCAATTAGACAATCGAATTTCAGAAAGAAAAAAAGGCGAGTTTTTTAAAGTCAATATAAATACCATGTTATGCGTTCCGTTTTTGGAAAAAATAGAAATAAAACACTTAAAATGATCAAAAACGCTTTGCTATCTGCTGTTAGAAGAAGTAGCTATTCTTTTGCACTCAGAGAAAACAAATTGCTCACTTTAGTCACTTTTCTTGAATATCTGTTATGTTGCATTTTAAAATTAAGCAACCATGTTTCTGAAGCGACGAAGTTATAAAATAATTCATGTTTAGCTTTTGCTAAAGCCCAGCGATGCAAGTCAAGATCACAGACAGAAAGAAATAATTCCAGAGCTTGTTCAAATTTATGATAAACATAATTATTTACGTTTTCCAATTTTTGCATTCTTCTTCCTTCCTTTTCAATATCAGTACAAAAACGAGAAAGATATGTTGAATCTGTGACACGTTTAAACTGACGTTTTACACCTTTCCATGATCGGCGACGTTTTCCTGTCAAAGGATCCTTTTCCTCATAATATTCAATAACTTTTTTTATATAATCCAGAGAGAACTTTTGTAAAAGAACACCCGATTCGTCGTTGCCTGTGTCGTTGAAGTCAGGGTCTATTTCAGAATCACCTGATTCAACGTACTCATCAACATCATCTTCTGTTATTTCATTTGAAATGTGATCAAGTGAAGTTTCACTTTCTACAGAAAATGCGGGACTGTTGATAGTTGAATTCGACAGTTCAGCCAGATGGTTGGCAACCTCTTGTTCACATATTGATGGACTTGGAAGATTAAGGTTTGTAGATACTGAGGATTGAGAAAATTTCTCTACGAGCAGAGAAGATACGATCAGTGGGTTTATCATTCTCGTTAGAAACGAACAAACTGAATATTAAATACAAAGGCACACCATTGTAGATCTATTATTTTTCTCTTTCTTACACACGTGTTATATGTTCAGTCCGTTCATACAAGTTGATCTACTTCATCTTTTGTTATTCAATAATATTCATCATTCATACACGAAAGAAATCATTATATTTGTAATTTATGATGCAAGCAGGCTGCAGTCAACAGAATAAAAGTAAAAAAATAAACATAGTATCGTCAAAGACTACAATTATCTTGCAAATCTGCGAAATAGCATAATTAATGTTGTATAGAATGACTTTGCTATTTTGTAAAACTAATAACTCAATCTTCCCAAGGTTGTTTGAGCTCAGACTTTCACATTATCTTGCATATGAACACAACCATATTTGAGAAAAATCTCAACTCGTTTTAACTTGTATTAGTTGACATAGTATTTTTTTCTTCTCATAAGATGACCCTTATAGCTATAATAGTAAAAACATTCTAGCTCCTCAGAAAGAAGCCCGGAAATCCAAACTTTTAAAACCATAGACACAGTTCACTAAGAGCTACAAGATGCGCGAAGCTCTGACTGAAAAGCGTTCCGACACGTGAAAATGTTACCTAGTGAGTGGAATCTTACCTTCTGACGAAAAGCTTCTCTAAAAGAGGTACAATGAAAATTTTTCGAAAATCAAAGGTTTTTTCCAGCGCTTGTTCTTCTCTCTAGAAAAGTTTCGAGTAGATGCCTGCTCCATGAGCTGCAGTTTTCTCAGTCAATCTATCGAGGTGACATTTTTAGTGAATATTAAACGTAACCATTGTATTTGAAATATAAATTCTGGTCAGGCCAAGTTTTATTATCGAGAATTGTACCATTTGAAAGAAACAACTTGAGTTTCCAAATTGTTTTAGTAGGCTTTTGAATATTTGGCTTATACAGAAACGAATTCAAGAATATTGGTACAGAAAAAGTCCTCTATTTTGAACGATTCAGCTAAAGTTCATAGTTAAATAAATACGTATTGGAAAAAACCGACACATCATAGTATCTAGAATAGATGAGCTTGAATTTTTCTCTAAAACTGTTTTTATGATAAGTAATTATTCAAGTATTGCTTTCGATATTGTTATGAAGTCGAAAGACTGTTTCTCTACAGAACAACATCGATCGAGTTCCGTTTATCTCAGCCAGTGGCAGGTAACGCCAGATAAGTGATTATTTCCTTTTTGTTAATTTGAAATCGTGTCTAAGAAAAATAAAGCGGTATAGCACGAGATTTAACATGATTAAAAACCTATATTAAACAGACCAAAATGATTTCTGAACTAATCCACTTCATGGAGTCTCACGATTGGATTCCATGATCAGAAACAAAACTGTATTTTGTTAGACTAATAGATGAAATTTGCGACTATACAATAACCTGTTTAGAATTGAATGCATCATGTAAACAACTGCTTTGAGAACTCGATTTCCGAGAATCATTATGATAATATAAAATGTCTTTCGAATAAAGAAACTCTAGAACAGGCTATTAATTATCTAGGAAAATGTGACTATTCCTTAGTCGGTAATAACTCTGAACAGTGGGCAAGATGATGTCGATCGAATGATTCCTATTCCAAATAAGCTATTAAATTTCATAATTTAGTTAAAGACAAAGCGGCTACACTTTTTATTATCGATCCCTGTACCTTACTTGTTAAAAATGTAGTAATTGTTGGTACTCAAAGTCTTGGACCATTTCCAGGTGCCATAGGATCAGGTATCATTTGTACCGCGGTGGCGAACATTTCAACTTTTATTGATATAAAAAAAACAACGAAATAAACAACGAAAAGGTAACTTGAGTGATATTGCTTTTAAGAAATATGTCGTACGACGCATTGCATCAACATCTGGCACTGTCAGTGATTGTTTTACTCATAAATAATGCAAAATAATGTGCACACTTGTTCTAGTCATTAGAAGAACAACAGGTACCATTGTTGGTATTATTATTATTCCTGTGCCCATTCTGGGCTCAGTTGTCGGTGATATTATCAGTGCTATGAGTGGGAAAATGATTGGTGGTCTATCAGGGATTGCTACATCGAAAGTTCTTCAAGGATACGATAAACAGAAGCAAGAAAAGATATATCAAATGAAAACTATTCCACAACTCTTGACTGAATTATCGTCAGAAAGTCAATTTTTCCAAGGCTTGAAGGCATTTGTACTCGATCCTGAACAAGCAGCATGAGCAGAGACAATTTCTGACTCATCCATACTTTATCTGTTTTTTGAACAACTGGAGCGTGCATATTCGAGTTCGACAAAAAACGAATGTCAGATTGAAACTCAATAGATGCAGACAATAACTCTGAATTCAAACACTTTCGAATATTTTGTGCTTATACCAGTACCCGACGAAAATTCACCTGAAGAGTCCGCATCAATTGTTGATTTGCTTTTATTTCGATAGTCAATTCGACAACGTCAACCATGGAAGATTGATGAAGAACACGTACTTGATAGAAGTGACTTAAAAACAACAAACGTATGAGTCTAACAATTTCGAATCATTCGAAGGGGAGTCATCACATATTTTCCTTATCGAAATTAAATTTTAAGCACAAAGAGAGGCTTTATCAATGTATTGAATATTCTATATAAAGGACTTCTCAGACATTTCATTATTCTCTATCATATCATTCCCAAAGAACTGGTGCGGCTTTGAGTGTAGGTGTTGGCGCGGGGTGTAGGGATGGAGTATGATGTGTGTATAAACAGGTGTATGGGGCAAGAGTCGTCTTTTTAGACTAACACTCACACTCACACCCATGCATTCACATTCACATCCAATAATAATAGTATCAACACTATTTGTTTTTTGAAATAAAAAAAAAAGAAAAATCTTGGTATTGAAACTTATGTTAACAAAAGAATAGATTTCGAAAGCAAAATATCTCATTAAATAGGTCGAGTTAAAGGACATCAATAAGTGCAGATTATATTTCGATTTGGAGAACAACTCTTTACTAAACCAGTCATGATCGGTAACGATTTTAAACCTTCATTGCATTAATGGGAAACTGTCTTGCGCATTTCATAGTGTGTCTGATAGACCACCGTTGTCTTTCATGTAAAACGGGTGAAAGAACAAGGCGAAAATCAACATGTTTATGTTGTTGTTCTTCGTTATTCTGTGTTTTAGTGAAAATACTATGACTCTTGCAAATTCTATTGATTTTCAACGATTCCCTTGCAACCCTATTTTTGGCTTAATTTTTGTCGGAAGAACTCAGGTTAGTTTGAAAAAATGTCGACCTGTATTTCATCATGCATTGTCAGAATTTACTCGAAAAATCTGAATGGAAATCAATTTTAAAGAATATCATCGCGACTCAATGCAACGGCTTAGGTATCAGTATGGATGTTGATGAAATGAAGACTCATATCCAAATTCACCTAAACCCACCTTATTAGTACCGACATCTTCTCCTACTCATACCGTGCAGTCAATATTCGAAATAGAATGATTTTAGAGTTAATGGAATTTATTTCTTATGCTTATCAATATAATCTGAAGTTAAAAGCGAATAGATGTCAATAGAACCATCTTGCAAAGCCAATAGCAAGAGACCATGCTAGAATAATGACAGTTATCATTGATGTTGAACGTCGAGCAGCGTTGCATAAATTGGTGTCACAACAGCAAATAGTAGCTCCGTTGACATTATCACACCCTGTTTTTGAACAAGAAACGTCATCGGCTCCTCGAATTATTAGATATGTTCCTTCTTCTTCGCCTTTCACCTTCTGCAAGAGAGAAAACAATCAATGAAAATTTTGTTCAATAAAGGTCGCATACATAGCACCAACCACTGAGTGAAGAGATTTTATTCACACCGAATTCGTTTGCATTGAAAGGATCATTGCACGCTGATGTTAACTCACATTCATAACATTCTGTAGCAGTAGCAATGACCATATGAGTACCTGAAAAGTGAAATGATCAATAACATGATTATTATCAATCAGAATCAAACATTTTTCAAAAAAGTTAGGACAAAGCTTACCAATTAGGAGTAAGATAGATAAAGTAAGTAGATGCATACTTGCTAGTCAATTCTTTAAAAATCAGTAATAAATTTTATGTGTATGCGGTGCACTTTATATATAAAAGAGAGATAACAGATTTATTAATATACTGCTCTTAATATGTCATCCCTTCTATCAAGTAGCCTAATAAATCTTCCTTTGTATTTAATGCATATTCGCATAAAGACATTATCCAGATCGACGATAACGGACTTCGTATACGACTGTATACAACCTCGATACAATCGTTTACGGTCATATTTTACCGTAATACATCGCTCAATGTTACGATCGTATATCGTTGTGACCGTATACGACACGGAGATTTACGATCGTAATATTGAGCCAAGTATTTGGTCGCATTTCTCCGTGTGCGAGCGTTTATGACGGTGTTTGTTCGACCTGGGTACAAGCGAAAGTCATTTAGCATTGAAGGCAAATACAGAATGACTATTTGAGCATTCTCATCTCACACGCATAAACAAGAGCCTGTTTTGTTTAGTTTGCGTCCTTAAGCCACATAAATCTGGAATTTTTGAGTGTTCGAATCAGTTAAGACCGTTCCGGGGTATATAAAGTTCGACTGTGTTTATCATAAATAGAATGCAATACGACAGTTTCTCACAAATTGTGCACCCTTGTGGCAGCTATGTGATGCAAGTGTTATATACAAGAAATGATCTGATTACAAAGAATATTCGCATCAAACTCCATTCATAAAATATTAGTAAATAGTCATAATATAGTTGTCCATACCACCACTATGGTACTAATATGAAATATAAAGAGTAGATCACGAGTGTGAGTGGGTATCGACGCAGATGGGTGGTGTTGGTGTAGGTGCCATTTGAGAGAAGATTCACAAACACATCTGGGTGAATTGCATCGGCATTGTACGGTTTGACGTAAAAACTCGAAAAAACTAAAAGTGAATATAAAGCAAATTTGAATCGTGCATTCTATATAGCTCTATTAGTTGTGTATAAATCAAATATTTTCCCAACTGTCAGTTTTTTTGTTTCAGAAAAAAGTCGAGTTTTATTAAAAAATGCATAGTTTTCAAGTTTTCTTGCTATAATAGAACACATCATTTTAGAAATATTTTCACAAAATCAAATCACAAAACGGCAAGTTATATATTGTTATTATATATCAATCGAACGTTTTTGAAAAGGGGAATCTAATGAGCATATACAAAACTTTATCAGTACACATACATGCATATCTTAAGGGTGAAAAGGTGCTAATGACACCCTCACCCTCTTATTTTCTGCCTTCTATTTGATCTAGAAGGTTCTCAGGAAAAATTTTTTACCAAAAGATTTGTCTCCTTTTAGTCTACCAAACATTAAAAAAATTCGCGTTTGCTATAGAACCGGCTTTAGTAGATTGAACTTAATCTGTCGTGATATTTTTTCGAGTAAAATATTGTTTTCTGGTGAACAATACATACTTAAGAGCTGAAGCTTTTACCATCGATTTATCATATAGTTAGCTAAAAAAGAGAAAAAAAATCATGGTCTAATCTTTTGTGGTTTCCGAGAAATCAAAGAAACAAAATAAAAAATCTATGGTGACTTTTAGCAGGAAAATAGCATCTCTACCCTCTTATTTTTAGGTTTTTATTTGATTTACAAGATCCTTAGAAAAAGGTTTTTTTATGAAAAGATTTCTCGCTCTTTAGTCTATCGAACCGAAAAAGAAAAGTTGAGTTTGCTTTTAAATCGGCTTTGGTAGCTTCAATTAAGTCGGCTGACTGCACGAAGTACAGGCAGAGTCGACTTATTGATTTTCACTCGGTTAGTTGCCATGCCAAATTCTTCTTCTTCGTCTTCTTCTTCTCAACACATGAGTCACGATTCAAGTCAGCCACTCGTTCTCAGCTCCTAAGTATCATTTTCAGTCGAAAAAACGGTTGGCAAGATCGTGAGAACTTGACGAGAGCACATCTGAGGGTGTGGGTGTGGGTGTGTGAGTGTGAGAGTTGATTACTTGATTCACACACACACCCACACCCTTGATTTCGATTAGACAACAGCGAACTTATGCGACAGTCATATAAGATTATACAGAAGATATTCGTTTGCTTTCCGACAAATTCTTACAACCAAAGACTACTAATAGACTCTTTCTCTGAGTATTGTCATCTAGTATATGCAGTTCAAACATAAGATCGTACTATGGATCTATACATAGAAAAAGGTTGAAACGGTGTCGGTGTTATCTTACTTTTAGCGCCACCCCATATATATATATAACTTTTCTACGTTTTAGTATATGGTGTGCAAGCGTAGATTATTTAGAAAACATCTAAAATTGTGTTAAACGATGTTTTTTGAGCAGATATGGAACCAGCACTGATCAGAAATATGCATCGCCCATAAAAAATGCCTCGCGGGGTTGGAATATCTGAGGACATGGGTGTGAGTATAGGTTTAGATGATGAGATGCCATCCACGTTCAATCCACACCCACACCCAATACGCATAATTACTATTCTTTCTTTTTATAAAATATCATTTCGGTTATTTTGATGCGAAAAAGATGATAAAAACTTTAAGATAAGACGTGAGTTAATGAAGTTATTATTTTTTTTATATTCCTGATAGATTCTTCGGTCATCTTGACTTACTATTGTGCCGTTGTTGAAGAGGTAAATAGATCAAGTGTTTGCTTTCGTCTTTATCAAATTCCACCCAATCGATATCGAAGCAAATCCCTGGAAATAGTAGCTCTTCTTTCTCATGAGGATATCTGAATAATGGATTAAGATCAACAGTAAAGGCAGTTCGAATTTCCATAATAAATAGAAGATTGTCGAATCGCTCGGCTACACTGCAATTTCGACTACAAGAAGTAAACACTTGAAAGGAGCCCCTTAGTTTTAGACCTTTTGAGCAATCGTCCTTGAGTGAATTAAGCAAATTATCAGATAGTTGGGCACAACGGTTAGTTTTTTTTTATATATTCTCGATTTATTTTATTATTATAGATTTAGAAACAACAAGCATGATTTCACTCGAAAATATATATCAATTGTAACATTGAGCTAATTTTCTAAGAAAACGTTCATAATAACTGGGCTCGCAAAATTCTTGTTTAAATTGATTTTTGCAGTGTAATGTGAAGTTGAAATTTAACAATAATGAATCAATACCTATAGAAATCTAGTTCATACGTCCATCGGTATCGATACTAGAACAATAATTAATCGCATAATTCAAACGTTCATACATGACTTCTTTAGTTGAATATGCAGGCAATAGAAGAGTAAAGGCACATGTATACGATCCTAGAAAAAAAAATCATATAATTCATTCAATTCATTGTTAAAATAGAATTCACAATATTTTTTCGATTTTTAAGGCAAAAATAATTGCGATAATATCATTCGGATTACTCGTACAATCTTTGGAAACTACAATGATGCTATTCGAGCATAAGAAAATGTCATTTGTCTAGAGCTCGATTATTGAAATAAACTTACTGGGAAGAGCTTCATCAACATTGCCACTTGTTTCAAGACGTGCTATTGTGAAATTCGTAGAAAAATCTTTATCACTATATGGCAAAGTACTTCGTCCCCAAACGAATATTAAAAATAGTTTTTTCTGTTCTTCATTAAACATGTCACTTAAAACTGACCAAAATTGCTGAATACGCGGCGAAGATTCATGATCCCCATCATAATCTGTATGACGTTTTAGCATTTCAATATCGATATAACCTTTACCACAAACAGCTTGTTCTAATTCATGAGCTGTGTATAAAGTCAAATAAGCCCATGGTACGACACTATATAAACCTTGACGAATAAATTCAATTTGTCGATAAAACTCATTAATACGATATTGACGATAATGTATACAATAATCTTCGAAATTGGCAGCAGTTATTCGTATATGAAAACCACCTGGAATAAGTTCATAAGTTTGTCCTGTCGAACTAATGACATCAAATGTAAGTTCAGTCATAATACTACTAAACAAATAATCACAATTGTTATTCACATCATCATCGTCACATTCATTGAGACTTTTTACTTTTCGAATATTTTCTTCCATTTCATTGATAATTGCAAAACTTGAAATGTCAATAGCTTCAATATCTTCAATTGTAACTTCTTCCTCTATCAATTGTTTCCAGAGTAAAATTGGAAATCGAACATCTAAATATTGTTTCGTACGTATTGCCATGCCCATGAGTTGTCCAACAAAACGATATTGATTTTTAATGTCAATTGGTATGGATCGATTCGGTGGAAAAACATTCGGAATCCATCGATCACGATTCAAACCATTGTTTGTTCGTCCATTTGGACAAAGAATAAATAATGATAATCGTGTACTACATAAATCAGCACATATTCGTGTTATTGAATCTCGATAGGGTCCGCCTTGATCGATACTAAACATGCCAACATAAGTTGCTTTCCAGACTTGTTCATCCTGCGTTCGTCGAAATATTCGAGATGCGTCAGAATTTAATTGTTTATATGCTTGATAGAACATGGTATCTTCTGGATGTTCAGCTGCACTAGCTTTTACAATGTCAAATTTAACATCTACTTCTGATGATTCTGAATCATCGGCAGTAGAGACTAAAGCTTCATTGAATGCATTATATTTTGTTACAAATAATATATAATGTCGTACCGATCGAATTCGATCTACAATAAAACCCATGCCTGATGGTACAGTAAAATCGATCTTTCGCAATGTTCTTTCGCAAAATATGTTGAATAAATAGAAAAATCTTACATGTGTTTGTATATATACCGATGGTATATTACACAAGCAAGTAAAGGAAGCATACTTGGCCGAATCAGGAATTAAATCAGCTGGTAGACTTTCGATGAAATTGATGATAAATTCATGTGATAATGCATTATCGTCGAATCTTATATTTTGATTCATAAATTGCATTACTTGTTCATCAGCAGTCTTATTAAAATGAATGTAAGCTGATTCAACCATTTCTTTCGTTAATGTAAGTTTTTCGCCTAGAATCTCTTTCGACTCAGTAAAAAATAGTTGAGACCATTGAGAAGGTTTTATTTTATTTGTTAAAATATTCGTTAAGTCAAGAACGATTGCTAAATCCTTCATGAATGCCGACCATTCATTCAATGATGAAACCAATAGCTTTTCTCTTTCCATTTGGCCTAATTCTAATTGTATCAAAGGGCGTCGAAAATATTTCAATGCTAAACTATCAAGGTACACTTTATTCACCATTAATTCCATAAAAATATTTCGAATAAAACTCTGAATATCGTCATGAAGTTTGAAATTGTCACTTGCTTGAAACAATCTATGTTAAGAGAAAACAACATAAAAAAAGTATAAAATCGAATTTAATTGGAATTTTTATTTAATAGTTAATCTTTGCATTGTAGTGATTGACATGCATGTTCTTATGAATTAAAACAATCTCTCTTACTATGACAACACTAATTCTCATCACAAATAGAATCTCTACTTTAATTAGATATTTTACGTTACACAGAACTTTTGGATAGCGTTTCAAAGGTTTTCATAGTTTTATTAAAGATTATATATAAGAAATATAAATAACATACTTAATAAAAATACCAACGATGAATATTTTTAGTTGATGTGAAGGTAATAATAGAAACAGATCAAAAAGTATTTTAATAATAACACCTGGAAATAGTAATGAAATCACCAAATCGACATTATAGTTTTTTCCTTCAAAGTCTTTCAATACTTCTGAAAAGAGATGAAACATTTTTAAAAGAAAATCTAAGTTTAATTGTTTGTTAAATATTTGTTCATCAATGTTTGCATCATTATTGTTATTTATGTCAATTAGTGATGGTTCACTAAGAAAATGAATCGATTCTTCTATAGCTTGCTTTTGCAATTGAAAAAGTATTGGAGCTTTTCTATCAAATATTTCAACAGTAAGTTTTTCGTGTACAATACATTTTAACAAGTCTTTTAATTCAACTTTTAATATTGACATTATCAATAGATTCATTCTATTTATAGTTTCGTTTACATATGTATGATGATGATTCATGGATCGTAATAATTTAACAATAAAATTTCCATCACCAAATTTCGAAAGTGGAAATAAATTTGAATGATCATCATTACACCAGACTTTCAACATATTTAATATCGTATGACGTGCATATATTGTTGTTAATCCATATTGACAAATTGTACGTGAATAAATATAGATTTCAGGTGATATTTGTCGATGTATGTAATGTGATGATGTTGCCATAATTTTCTTGAATATATTAGTAAACTCTGTTTCGTCAGAATCTGCTTTTTTTAAATCAAGAAGTTTATATCCAGGATATACAGCTGTTAATTGATTATTTATTTCTGTATCTCGAAGCCAATCATCTAATTTATCATGAATACCAACAGAACGAATCATTTCATAAAACCATTTTTTATCTGATGGTATATCATCGTTAACATTATCATTGTTATCTATTTCAGATCTCAATGGTGATATTGATAAATCATTTGTAACGTGATCGATATCCATTAACATATGTAATGTTTCGTTCTCATCATATGCACTCAATCGTTTCAAAACATCAAGTCGTTTTTGTTGTTGTTCTTGTTGACAGATGTTTTCTATATATTGAATTTCTTCTCGTAGAATCTTATCAATAAAATAAATATTTGTCGTATTATATTTTTTCATAACATATTTGATCGATTGTTCTTTGTAACCAATTCCAATGAGACTTGTTGACAAAATGTTAAACGAAGGTGCCACTAGTTGATCTAAGGAATATTCAGTTGATTGGATTAATTTTTTCATTGATGAAGAAAGTATATGAGTTGATTTATTCAAATATGTTATCGATCGACATTCAATACGTAGTTGATCATCATTGGCTGTGTTTTTAGTTAAATCTAACTCTCGGAATAGATCAATACGTTTCAATTTCGTTGCAAATTGATCTTCGGTAATTGATACATCGAGTTCTAAAGAACCATTGACATAGATATGAATCGAGTTTTGTTGAACAGAAATAAATAAACGAATATATTCTTGTAATTTCATAGTTGATGAACTTTGATGTCCTCCTTCTGTTACATGAAGATGACCATCATGTGTTACATAGATTTCTGATTTATTGTTCAAAGTCAATAATGTTAATCGAGCCTCAGTATCTGATAGATTCTTTGCTGATGGAAGATTTGGTATAGAAATATCTAGAATCAATGTATATTCGGACCATATTTGATTTGCAGTATTTAAAACTAAATAAGTTTTATTTCCGAACAGTTGTACAATGGATTGATTAGTGTCTGAAATAGACTTAAAATAGTTCGACTCATCATGATTAATCGTTTGTTTTGTTTCTTCCCATAGATCTTGTTTAAATGGTTCATTAAATGGAACGAGTGTTTCGTCCGTGAAATATTTTTGTTCTGCTTTGAATTCAATTGCATTTAATCGTTTTTGATATTCTTTTAATTTCTGATAATCAATAGAAACATATGAGAGACCATATGTAAAAAGACGTTGAATATGTTCTTCCGATAATAGATATGTCCATATGCCTAAATTACGAATTCCAACATTTAGACATGGTAAAAGTCGTAGATTCAATTTTGAATTTGTTTTTGGATCAAAACTATGATAATAATTCAATGTTTGAAACTTATTATTAATATAGACTTTTGCTTGTTTGTTCATTTGAAATAGAATAGCAACATGTTGTCGATATATCCTGGTTTCATCAATGAAATTATCATTCATACAGACATGAATAGAAAATATTCCATCATCTAACGTAAATAAGACAACATCAAGTTCATCCGGATGATTTTCTGTCGCATTAATCTCAAAATCAAAACTAATAGTTAATTCTTGATGATTATCAAGTGACAATAGAAAGCCATCATTTTCTTTAGATAGTTTTAATAGATTATCATCCGTTGTTACCATATCAACATTGAATGGAACTTCAAAATGTTGATCATTAACAAAATCACGTAGCAAAGAAGTTTTCTTGTCATTGGAATCACTCTTCGAACAACGACTCGTATAGAAATATTGTTGAATGTCATTACCAATAAGATATGCACTATAAGGATATGCTACTAGTACATTTTCCATTGTCAATAATTTTGGCATTAATAATGATTTGTATCCTTTTGGTAGAGGACATTCTGTCATATCTTCTGGACTAAAAATAAATTCAAAAACACCTGTATTAGCCACATTACGATAGACTTTAACAGTAACAGCAGGAAAATAAGTAGCAAAAATTCCATTTGGTAATAAATTTGTTTTAATTGCTGATTTAATTGTTTTATTTTCCGAATGTGAATATACTGTGCCTAGGAATTTACCATTTAACCAATATTTAATATTCGTATTTGTACCATCAATTTCAATACCACAGCCACATACAGCTTCTTCATCCCAAGAATTTTCAGAATAAAAGATACTACGTTGTCTATGATCATAAACTCCTCTTGATCCATCGAAACCCCATGAATATTTATCATCACCAACACCATAGCTATCGTGTAGCGGTGGATTAAATCCCTTCGTTGCCCAACCAATTTGTGCTGCACCGCCTAGTGGAAGTTTAATACAAAAATACCATTTTCCTTCGTTTAATTCTATGCCATCAGGAATAAAAGTTGGATATCGAATATCTCCAGTGTCATTGGTTATATTAACTCTTCCTTTGAATTTATGTTTGATACCACATTCTTCTAAAGTCGGTAGATTATCATTGACAGGCACAGAAATAATGTGAATATCATTATTTCCCAATCGACCTTCTTTATAGGATTTTATCTCACTTTTAGATGCAATCGGTTTCCAGTCCTCATTTGTTGAACTTGCTTCAGATAGATATTGTAGAATAATAGGATCACGAATAATTTTCATTTGATTCCATCTATTTTTATTATGAATAATGTCAAATTTGTTTTCTACTATTTGATTTTTTCTTGCATATCTATCTAAACTTAGATAATACTGTTCTAGATGTAATCGATTAAATAATCGTAAATCATTTGGTATTGTACTACGAATTGAATCAAGATGATCCATCGAAGTCGATAGTTTAGCAATAATTGATGCATAAGATTTTTGCATGAAAATTTCAATAACTTGTTTATAATTCAATATATCATATAATGCTTTTATGACACGACATTTTATATCTAATAATATTAATGAATCAATTGTTGATGCATCGATTGTTTGTGCAAGAAATCCTAATGTATCAAGTATAATATGAACTGCATTATCGATTGGTAAAAGTGAGAGATTCGGTAGTTGAACATCATCAATGATGCGTAGTTGATTCGATGAAACCCATTCTGTTTGATTCATGGTTGCATATTGTACGAGATAAGGTTTAATACCAGATGAATCCGATTCAAGAGCATCCATATTAACTTCAATTATAATTGCAGATTGTAATTCATGTATCCTTGTATCAGTCGGATAGATTTCTACAGTTGTTCCTAAACAATATGGCCGAACATAACCACCTAAGATACATATGGATGCAAGAAAGAAATTCATTTGTTGTAATTCGACCGTTTCTAATGATGTAAAATTGAAATTCATACAGGATTTTATTGCATCGACGAGCAATTTCGTTGCAAACTTTTGCCATGGTGCATTATATGATATAATCGTACGATAGATATAGATAAATTCAATAATAATATCAAGATCTATTTTCTCAGTTTCTAATAAATTAAAATTCTGACCAATAGAAAATAAAATTTTTGTTAATAGATTTTCTATAAAAGATCTATTCGTATCGTCTGGTAAGTATATCAATAGATCACGTAGAATCTTTAATGTTAGCAGACGAGTACTGAGAGATTGACTTGAATGATATAAATTGAACAATTGCTCAATATAAGCTATTGTAGCATAATTCAATCGAATATGATCATATAAATGAATACAACGAAGTAGAAGCATTAAATATCGATCGATACAAACATCAACATTGAATTTTGATGATCGAACAAAAGAACGAAGAGAAACATTTTTCAACGATAAGTCTCCGCATGTTAATTGATTTTGTTGTAATTGTTTGAGTTCAGTTAAAATTAATTTATTAAAAACTAAATTACATTGTTGCTCTAAGATATGATGAAATTTCCGATTGCCAAGATGCATATTTCGTAATTCTTCTAATTCAATATTTTCGCATAATTTTAATACAACTAAACGAAACCAATTGAATGCTGTGAATTTCATATTCATTAAATCGACATTTGTCGTATCTATTTTGACCAAGCTAATAAATAGATTAAATAACTCTTGAATAAATTGAAAATCATTTAAAAAACATAAATCCATCGAATTATAGTTTAGATTGATGAGATTCAATACACATAATGTTTTCATGTTAGATTCTATTGAAAATGATAATATATTTTTAATAATTTTATAATAGAGATGTCCAATATCTTCTTTCAATTGATTATTTGATGCTTGAATATTTTCAAGATAATGCCAATCTAAATTATTATCTTTTAAATTCATAAACAAAATATTTAAACATCGATTATTATCTTTGCTCGAAATAATTAATTGTGCAATAAATCGATAGGTAATCAATCTAGTCATAGCACGTTGATATTGTCGTGTAAGACATTTAACAATTTCATCGAATTCAATTTTCAATTTTTCATTTCCTATAAATGTTGATATATTATCATTTTCATATAGACAATTTGAAATAGCTCGATGCATAACACTTTCACTATCTTGCTTGTTTTCAACGGCTCGTTTTTTTTCCAACATTAAATATTTTAATCGTATACAAGCATTTAATGTATTACGAAGTAATCGAATAATATATTTTGCTTTTGTCCAATGTGATTTTTGTCGTTGTAATTGAAATTTTTTCGTAGTAATAATTGGTAATGAATAATCTTCTTTAATTTTTGCAATGAAAGAACTTTCTCGAATTGATACGAGTAATAATAATGTATCTTTTTTAATTTTATTATAAAGTTCATCACAATCACCACCTCGAGCTTTTGTTGTTGCAAAAATTCTTTGTACATCATTAGCATATTCATAGAGTAAGAGAAGTTTAGCATGTGGTTTTTGTTCAATTGGTTGAGTTAATTCATGTTGAGCTAGATCAATACGACGATAATGTTTAATATAAACGGCAAATACTGCAGCACATGCATTATCAGCAATGATTTCAATTGATTTTTGTAAGATGTGTTGTTTATTTCGAATGAATAATTTTATTTTTGATATTAATTTTGCACCTTGATCAATATTATGATAGATTGAAATTAAAAAATCATTGTCTAATATTGATTGTTGTCGTCGTAAAGGCGAAAAAAATCGACTATAAATACTTAAATCAGATTTGAATAAATTTGATAGATATGAATTTACATCTGTTGTTAGAGTTTCATATCCACCAGAAAATAATGGTAATTTCAATGTTTTATTATATTTTTTTTCTAATGGACTCTGTGGTGGACCAACAATTAATCGATGACTCATCTTTCCTAATAACCACGAAATTAAATAATTTGTCTTATTGTTGACATCGATTTTTGTTTGTATGAAATATTCAGCCAATAATGGCATGACAGCAGCAAAAATTGGTTGTATGATAGCAAAATTAAATTTTGATTCAGTAAGAGTACATAGACCAAGAAGAAATGGTTCGAATAAAATACTTTGAATTTCTTGTTGAAGACAAGATTTAATTACATGTGTCGTATATTCTATGCCAAGTGTTGATAGAGCAGATGATTCAAGTTCATTGGATATATCGATTGGTTGATTATTTAAATAAACTAAAAGTAATTCTTGAAACATGATTATAATTTCGCGTAATCGATTAACTTTTTCAATGTCTACGAAAGTCGATTGTAAGACAATATCAATGAATGAATGTAAAACTGTGTATGCTAATGTGCTGTCTTGTCTATGTTGATTATCACATAGAATTTCAATCCATTTATATATAAATACTTGTTGATTTAGTTTATTTAATAACTGATCAATTAATATCGGATGTCGATTTTCAATAATATGCTTATGAATGAATGTTAACATTTTACCAAATGAT
The DNA here is from genome assembly GCA_905250125.1 of Rotaria sordida. Taxonomy (NCBI): domain Eukaryota; kingdom Metazoa; phylum Rotifera; class Eurotatoria; order Philodinida; family Philodinidae; genus Rotaria; species Rotaria sordida. The sequence goes on from CAJNOL010000240.1 coordinate 117,815, forward strand.
GATGTTTGTTTTTCGATCAAATAGGTCAATGCTTGCGAAGCTTCTTTTTTACTTTCTTCTAATTTATCATCAAGAGCTAATTTGGATATCAATGTGAACCATTTTTCAATGTCATTTTCATTCAAAAAGTTATGAAAATGATCGAAATTTGCACCTATTAAAAATTGTAAATGTGTTGTGAGTAATCTTAAACAAACGTTCAAAATATATCCAAGATTCGTATCGGATGATGCTTCTACTACTATTGTTAATTGTTCGATTATTTCATATAGATATTTAAATGTTTCAGCTTCTAATTCAAATGAAAATGATCCATTTATAGAACCATGTTCGAATTTTGATTTTGCATGAAATTGATTATGTAAATCAATATGAACAAGTAATATTGAACATATGAATTGACCAGTGAATTTCTTTTCATTTAATGTTATCAATTTTGTATTTGGATATGCTTCAATTAATTTAAGATATTCTACAGCAGCTAAAAGTTTCTGTTCGATATCCAATGCTTTTTCAGTTGGCAATACTGCTTCTAGGAAAAAAAATGGAATTCGACAAGTATACAAACAAAAAAGTATGCTAAATCTTTTATGATAGTTCCAATAGTCTTTTTTTAATAAAAATATTGGGCAAAATAAGCACTCTATGAGTTAAATATCCATACATTTTATTGTCCAGTACCTTAATGACTATCTTTTGTTCAATTCAAAATCAATTTTTCTTACCAGTTCTATTATGAATTTGAGTTGTGATATTATTATCTGTAGTATTATTTTGTGGTATAGTTGTTGTTATAGATGGTGTTTGCTTTTCTTTTTGAAACCGATCTAACATCATCGTAAGATGCTTGTTCAATTTAATAAGTAATTTTCTTATATCAAAAATATCGTTTATATTGAAGATTAATTTTCTTATTAATGGTAGAATATCTTTGAATGATGTCTTCATGACAGAAATATTAAATAAAATTTTAATTGATTGATTTGCTGCAATTGGATCGATATCAGTTTGTGTTGATAATTCTTGAATATAGTTAGTTAATGGTTTTAAAGATTTAAATAAATTGTGTGATCGTTTGTAAACGTCGGATGAAAGACAATTCAATGGAATTTGTTCAACAAGTTGATTTGTTAAGTTGAGCATTTTATGAATAATAGTAGAGTCAGATTTATGTACTGATTCGAGTAACATCAATAGCATAGTTATTAAAGATTGAACAGCAAAAAATGATAGTTCTTTTACTTGTTGTTCATCTGATATTTTTTCCAAATCGGTCAACGTTTCAGAAAATATTGAATTCATTTCATTTTCATCGTCTTTTAATTTTTCATTATAGGAATTTTTCAATTGTTCCTGTTTATTTATAATCAATTGCATAGAATTTTGTAGATTGGTATTCATTGTTGCAATATAATCGAACATTTTTTTAATTATTTCTGCAATTTCCATATTGAATTCCTTAACTCCAAATAAATTCGAGAAATCAGATACATCATTTCGAATTTGATTGATCAATACTTCTTTTGTAATTGATAGTTCATTTGAAATCTTCTGATTAGGTAACCAAGTGAAATTTTTATTGATTTCATTGATGATGTCAAATGGTAAAAATAAATGAATATCTTCTGTTTCATTCGTAGATGATACCTCATTCGATTGTTGATTATTCGTTGCCAATAAATCAGGTATTTTACGATCAGATAAAGATATCTGTTGACCCATATTCACCTAATTGTGGATCAGGAAATCAAGCTTATCATTGCACAATGATAATCCAATAACAATATTCAATGTCACACCCGACTCTATAATAGTTAGGAGATTATCATATCGAATCGTATGCAAATGCAACCAAAAGAAAAACACAAACAAAATGTTTTATTGTTAAAAAATAATGACATTCTATCTTATTGGCTTCATGCTTTTATTCGAAAATCTCTCAAATAAAAAGTGAAATTAATTTTCTCGTTTTTTACTAAAAGAAAATAATTCGTGAAAGCTAGGTATGTACCAGTGTCAGTTCAGAACTGGAGACTGGGTATATATCTAACTGTCTATGATTTATTAAACCATTGGTAGTTTAGGGACACTTAAAGGTTCTGAAGGACTATCATATGGGGATACCTATAGATTCTCAAAGCCTACTATATTGGGGTGCACAGAAATCTTCAAGGTCTATTATATAGAGTCACCGATATGTGCTGAAGGGCAGGGTGGACGACTGTTTTTGACAGTGGAGCGGATAAGAGTAAAAATTTGGCAGAAAGTCCATCATCTTCGTTGCACAAAGTCAGTGTTATTTCTGTCCCATTTCTTGCCGAAAATTAATGTTATGCATGCCATATTTCCTGCAGAGATTCCAAAGTTTTGCAGAAAATTCAACATAAACACCATCGACTTTCTGCAAGAATTTAGCAAAGAACATGTCTGATTTCGTTTGGTTATAGCAAATTGACAATTTTTCTACTGTAGTGAACTAATTGATTTCCCGGAAAGTATTATCAAGGATTTTGACAAAAAGTCTGAAATTGATTACGTGTAAGTCCTTCCAGCCCTCTAATCGGAAACGCTGCTCAAAGCCTATAGTAAGAGGCATACATAGATGAGAATCTATGGTTATCCCTATGAGAGATCCCGTAAAGGCTTTTGTTTGCTTCTCCTGTATAGCCCTGGGGACCTATGGATACTCCTATATAATAGCATTTGATGTGCTGTGGGTACTGCTATAGTATATGCCTTGAGGACCTATGAATACTTCTGTATAGTAGACTTTGAGGACTTATGGGTTCTCCCATAATATAGGCCTTGAGGACCGTTGAGTGTTCCTAAACTATCGATGGTTCAGTAAATCATAGATAGTTAGATATATACCCAGTCTGACTGGTACCCAGTTAACTGATACTGGTGCATATCTAGTGAAAGCCAAAATGTTGCTTCAAACAGTTGAATGGACAAAGAATATGTGTATTTGGATTCTTTTACAATTATAATGTTTTTAAAGTGTGATTGCATTACATTTTTCTTTCGATGAAAACAAAAACCCCAAAAAACAAGCTGGAAAGAAAAACAATCATTCTGTCAATTCCTATTGGTAAAGTTTAAGGCATGAATTGAATTGTGTTGTTGACGTGCGCTTTATGTTTTGAAAAGAGAAAAACATTACATGTTCTGGGTTCGAATTTCGTATACTGTATTTTTATCGATTTATCGACATCTATTTCGTTAGCTAATGACACCGATTTATTACCATAGTAATTAGTTTGAACAAATTCTATGAAGACAGTTCATGCTTTGTAAGGGATTAGCTTTATAGACTATTTCAAAAAATTTGGCTATAAAAATCAAATTTACAATAACCGGTATTGGTTCAGACACAACAGAGTGAAAGGTTTAATTTTTCTATACTAAAGAATACTTTTCAAAGAAAGATCAATGAGTACTATGGTGTTCTTCTTGTATAAATGTATGTAAACGATGTCTTACTTTCTTCTTGATCGTATTCGCAACCAAGTCAAAACTAATACAATGTACACGTGGACTATTTTTCTTACTCAATACAATTGTAAGGAAGAACAGAAGCAAACAGCTTTTTATATTTACTCATACTCATGCAAGCTCGTAAGTAGGAATTCTCCAGCCACGATGCGAATCAGAAAGCAAAATTTTGGTTACCTTTCAAAAAACGATTTTTATTTGTAGAGTATTTGGTGTAGCTCACTGCGAATATCACATATATGTGAGAAAGTCTTTTGTGTTCTGATTTTAGCAGGGTGTGTCTAACAATCATTATTGTGATTTCATGCTGGCTAAAGGGATCATTAGATGGCTTTGAATGAGAAAATATGACAATTGGGAATCGAAAATTCAATGCTACTCTTGAGAGTGAGGTGAGTTTAAAAGATTTATAAAGTTGAAAGAGAAAGCATTTGAATGAGTTGTTACAGAACTATCTATAATAATTTTATTTATCCGCAGAACTACATTTGATGTAAATAAAAGGAGTACATTCACATCATATGTTCTATTTAGCACAGAAGACTAAATGGAAAGAATTATTTGAGCAGGATATGAATCGAACCCATGTCTTCCAATAACCGGTTCGCTCAAGGGGAAACGACCGGTTCTTGGGATTTCGAATCCCATAAAATCTAATAGAAATTCGATAGCAATCCCTGAAATCTTGGAAATACAACGAGAATCCGAAAATCCGAAGAAAATCCGTGAAATCAGAAAAAAATCCGAGAAATCCATTGTAAATCTTGGAAATACGATGAGAATCCTAGGAATACGTTGTAAAAAATGGTCAGATATGACGAAAATATAGTTTATTTGAGGTAGAAACAATTATACTTTTAGATGCTTGATTTTAAATAAATTCTTTTTTGGTAAAAAAAAGTGTGTTGCGACCAAGAAAGAAACGGCGGATTTTTGTGATTTCAAATCTCTAAAAAGCCAATGAAAATCCTTAATATCTCTGAAGTACGATGATAAATCTGGGAGTACGATGTATCATATGGTGATACCCATAAGTTATGATCGCCTATTCTATGGAGGTACACATAAGTCTTCAAGGACTGTCCTATGGGGTACTGATAAGTCCTCAGGGGTGTCCTGTAGGGGTACGTATAAGTAGATGCGTGACAGCTCCAGTTCAGTTGAGCTGTGGATCCAGACCTTTCATGCACCGAATATTGTACCGATCTTTGACTAAACAGGAAGTCAGAGTTGACCCAAGTTTGTCAAACGCAATCTCCTGGATATAATACTAATTGTGAAATAAAACCATTTCATGACGTGACTCAATTACATAGAGCTAGAGGTGTAAGCCGGTGAGCTGATCAGCGGCAGAGGCTAAAAAATTTAAATTTTTTAAATGTTCAGCAGCGGCTGCGAAAAAATAAAATTTTTCTCTGTCTACAGTGGCGGTTTAGTAGGTTTATCTAGTCGGTAACGGTGGCTCGAAATTTTCAATGACTCTTTTAAAAACTTTCTTGGTTTGGAGAGGGCGCCGGATGAAAAAGATAGAAAATGTCAATAGAGAAGTGGCTGGCAAGAAACTGGATAAGTTAAATAAAAAAGAAAAGAAATCTGAGTTTAGTCCAATTTAAATCATACTATTCAATTTCTCAACCATTCTAATCACAGTGGTCGTAAAACGCTTTTCTTCGAGTTTGAATTTAAAAATTCGAATTTTTGAATAGTTTCCTTAGCGTCCTCGGCTTAACAAAGGTAAACACAACGCTAGAATGACCTTTGACAAAACATAGTGCACTAGGTCGACACGAATTTTTCCATTTAAAGTGAATTATTTTTATCGAAACGAACTGATATTACAAAAAAAAACAAATAGCGCAAATAGAATGCATCGTTTCTTCCGTTGTTTTTGTCTTACTTTTTCTCTCTCGCTCTTCCTTTTTTCTATTTTTTCTTCACATTATAATACTCACTATTTCCATGCTTCTTTTATCATTATTTTGTCTCTCTTTCTATTTTTATGATACTTATTTTCATTTTTCCTTTTTATTATTATTACTCTCTTGATATCCTTTTAAGTGTAAACCAATATTTGTTCTAATGATATCATGAAGTTATCATATATGTAATGCTTGAAACTTGAATTCAAGTATTCAAGTATTCAACTATTCAAGTATTCAACTATTCCAGTATTCAACTATTCCAGTATTCAACTATTCAAATTTTAACTTCTCAAGTGTTCTGTGAATATTCAGCAGGGAAGCGCGTTCCCCACCTAACAAACCTTTTATTTCAGCGTCGCGGCGTGGGGGCGCGAAGCGCTCCTCGAAGAGCGGTGACCCATGTACGTCTCTGTGTACACCATTATTCCTACTCAGTACTGCACATTAGCTGAAACTTCTCAGAATACTTCTTGTAGCATCCCAGATAATGTCTGCAGAATCTCAACCCAAAGCTGTACTATCCTAGGAAATGCTTTTAGCATGATAAGGGATGCTTTTAGCATTCTAGGTGATACTTGTAGCATCATAGGGAATGCTTGTAGCATCATAGGGGATGCTTGTAGTCTTGCAGACAATACCTGCCGATATTAGATGATTCCAGTGGCATTCCAGCCGTTAACTAATTGAGTACTTGAATACTTGAATAGTTGAATTGTTGAATTATTGAATAGTTGAATATTTGAATAGTTGAATATTTGAATAGTTGAATAGTTGAATAATTGAATGATTGAATAATTGAATACTTGAATAATTGAATAATTGAATACTTGAATACTTGAATAGTTGAATAGTTGAATACTTGAATTCAACTTTCAAGTTTGACACTACTGAAAAGCAGGTGACAGATGCCAATAAGATACTACTCTAATTTTAAAAAGATGAAAGTTAAAATAGTTACATCATCGAATAATGGAAAGTTTGTAGACTTCATAATTTCGTTAAAGGAGGACTATTTCTTCAAAAATGACGCTATTTTATAAAGTTAGATCAAAGGTTTTCGAGATCGAGGAATCCGAATCTTTAATCAGTTTTCAAAAATTCGTAGTTCATAAGTTCATTAAAGGAAAGCCATTTTTGGAACATGACGATGTCTTAAAAATTTTGATCAAAGTTTTTCAGGATCAAGGAATATGAATCTCTAATCCGTTTCTCGAAATTTTCACTTAATTGTCTTTTGGGAAACTACAAAGGGATTCGAATTTCACGACTTCGAAGCCTTTGATCAAACTTTATAAGATATCGTCATTTTTGAAAAATAACCCTCCTTTAACGAATTATAAAGCAGAGATGTGCGGTCCACGGGGTTCACCCCGCGGTGCCATGTGGCGACGGGCGGGCGGGGAAGAAAAATTTAATTAAACGCGGGATTAACGGGGCACGGGTATTTTCCGGCACACGGGCGGGCGGGACGGGGAATAATCTTTTTAAATGACACGGGTCTCGGGCGGAGCGGGTATGCAATACACGGGTTCGGGCGGGTAAACATTTTTTTTCGGGTGTGATGAAAGATCGTCAAAACTTATCACGGGATGTCCTTAGTATAGGTATGTAGTACAAAGTACATATTGCTTGGTTCATTACTTTCATCCTATTATGTACAAGATTGTCTACCATTTGTTTGTTTCTTTCTTTATCGTCTGTCATACGCAACTTCTACTATCAATTTATATTAAGTGAATAACTGGACTAAAACTTATTTTATATTTAGAATTATCGTTTGAATTTTTTTGTGAATTACTACTTAGGTCTGACCAAAAGTTCTGACAACATTATATAAAAATATAAAGATAAGGAGATATCTTTAATTTTATTTTATCAAATTTTGAGGACAGTTGCCATGATTATTTATACCAAGTTTGATCCTTTCCAACGATTAGTTAAAAGTTTTTTGAAGTTTTTTCGAAAAAATTTTAGGTATCATGGATACCGCATGAGCTAATCATATTTCATTTATTGTGAAAAGTTAGCAAAATCTTGTTCGATCATATCTGTTGCATAGGGGCGTAACCAGAAAAAAGGCGTAGAGGGGGCTCTGCCCCCTCCTTCCAATAGCGCACATAATCTCTGAGATAGGTAGTGGTGGAACTGTTTCGCTCTTTCATGAAAAATTAACTCTGTTTGCCATTTTCGGAATGAGTTTCTTATAATAACAGTGCAGTATAAATTATTTTTCGCGTTGATGACACAATAATCGCGTAAAAATATTTAATGTTTGTTTCACCAAGAAACGCTCTCAAAAACGCAATTTTTCGTAGAAAAAATAAAACATTTTTTTCAAAAAACTATATAGATTCATATCAGAGAAGCTTACGTTTTTCGAGTGACAAGCGCAAAACGAAGTTAGTTGTATTATACCCACAGCCGCCTTCGGCGGCTAGACTCTGAATAGTTATTTCAAAAAAAAGAAGACCACTACGAACGGTGAAAGAACGCTTTGTTGCTGGAAGCAAATGAAAGAATGAAACTTTATTCTAGATTTAAGTCGAAGTGAAAAAAAGGGTTATTGATTAGAAAAAAAGTATCTTGAAGTAACTGATTGGCGAAACGAATTTTTCTTGAATAATAAAGCAAGAAAATTGAGCTATAAAAATATGTTTCTCAAAAAATATCTTCCAGATTCCTCATTTGTTGCGCTGTGAATGAACTAAAAAGTGATTCAAAGGTTTGACTCTCTTTTTTGTGACATTATGTATACTACATTACATATATTCTAAGTTTACCGAAATATACAGTCTTATGGGATATGTCAAGGCTATCACACGAAAATTAATTCAAATTCATAAGATGTCGTGAAAAACCGTTGCCATTTTATTAATTGTGAGAAAGCATTTTCATCTTATATTTTTAGGTAAATAAAAATATTTTTGTCATGTGCAAAGGATCCAAAGGTGATCAGACTGTTGTTTTAAGGTGCTTTAATAGATACATCTAGATGATCACATAGAATTCAACAAACTCAAAAAGAATATGCATGTCCAAACATATTCATACATATTTTTCGACGAAAAAATCCTTGAAGAAAACTAGAAAACCAAATGTGAATCTTGCACATTTTTCGATAGAAAGAACATGCTGAGTTTTCGATGAGACCAAGCCCATGTAAAAATGATCGTTAAATTGACGATTTAACGAAAATTAACGTTACCTTTTGTCCGTAAAAACGCGTTAAAAATCGGCGTTTTAACGAACTTTCATGGGCTTTTCTCCGTTTTTCAGATGTTAACGTCGAATAACGCATGAAAGTTCGTTAAAACATCGATTTTTAACGCGTTTTTACGGACAAAAGGTAACGTTAATTTTCGTTAAATCGTCAATTTAACGATCATTTTTATATGGGAGACATTTGATTTTTTTAAATTAAGAACACTAAGTAAAACTTATTTCAAGTGAAAGCTTTCATCTTCCTGTACCAAACGATTCATTTCAATTACTAATTAGATGTATATATGGCATAGATAACGGGAATTTAGATAGAGGAGTCGAAACCTGTGGTCATTCTTCAAATAAGCGCTACTAGAGATACCAAAGTCAAAGATAAATATTTTTATGTATAGGGAGCAAAAAATTTTTGTAGGGGAGGCTCAGGCCTTCTTAGGGGGGGGCTGAGCCCCCTCTAGCCCCCATCTGGTTACGCCACTACTGTTGCATTCTAGTACTACTAGTGATGAGATATAGATTTATTTTAGGTAGGTTAGTCATAAGTTATCCGATGCTGGCTGGCTTATTGAAGATGAATCGTCAAAGACTATTGTTCATGAATAAAGATTTTAGAAAATGCTTTGTTTGGTATATTCTTTGAATCAAATACTCCTGAATGTAGATAAAGGCAAGACTGTAAGTCACAAGTATTATGCTGAACGCTCTCCAAAACATTTTATTAATGAAATATGGAAACAAACAGAGACATCAGGTTCAAAATGTACAAAATTGATTGACGGTCATCGTTGACTTCATACTCATCTAATGTTATTAATTACATGACAGAAGAAGGCATCAATATAATATTATATCTATCATATTCGCCAGGCCTGATACTATGTAACTTTTCGCTAACTAATTCTATTAAATGTAGTTTAACTGATTAAATAAATGAAACATGATAAGCTCGTGCGATATCTAAAAATTTTTTCGAAAAAAACTTTTAACAAATTGTTGGAAAGGATCGAACTTGGTATAAATAATAGTGGCAACTGTCCTCAATATTTGATAAAATAAAATTAAAGCTGCCTACTTACCTTTATATTTTTATATAATGTTACCAGAACTTTTGGTCAGACCTAAGTATCATCGAATTACATGATTTATCTCCTGATGAATCACTTGATAGGACAGCTTCGTCGAATACTGATCGTTCATCTACAATTATTTCTTCATCTCTCAGTCATTGCTCTTCGAGTAATATTAAATGTAATTCGTCAAATATAAAAATGTTTTTAAAAGAACAACCAGAAAAATACGTGCTTGTCGACAATCACAAAGTGAATCATTCAAAACCATCTCATATAGACTTGAGTTTTGTTTTTGTAAAAAATGATTTTTCATAAAAGGAATGCATCATTAAAAATAAAGTATCTGGTAAATAAAAAATTTCTTCGGGTTACACGGGGATGGGTCGGGGCCCGTCACAAAAATGGCGGGTCGGGCGGGCTGGTCCCAGAAGCTGCCTGTGCGGGGTACGGGCGGAGCGGGTATAGATTTGCCGGGGTACAGGCGGGGCGGGGATTCTCAAAAAGAATAACCACAGGGTTCGGACGGGACGGGTTTGTGAATTTTACGGGGCGGGCCCCGCGGGGGATGGAAAATCAATGCCCCGCATATCTCTGTTATAAAGTCTACAAATTTTCCATTATTTGATGATGTAACTACTTTAACTTTCATTTTCGTAATGTTAGCCACCCCTAACGCATTTTCAATTCAGAGGTAAGTTTTAACTTATGAAATGATTGAATTTTTTCTTTATTTAGGTATGTCCCAATAATCAATTAAACGTTAGTTTTAGCTTATGAAATAAATTATTCTTTTATTCTTGTAAATATACATCAATCATTACTTCCAAGGTTAGCTTAATCTTATAAAATGAATCGATTTTTTTTCTTTATTTAGGTGTATACCAATAATCAACTAAAGGGTCAGTTTTATTTCATAAAATAAGTTAGTATTTTTATCTATTTAGGTATTTGTGAATAATTATTTCAATGGTAAATTCAATCTTACAATATGAATTAATTAATTTGTATCTTGCAGACTATCTGAACATGAAACACCAGCTACGTGCTGCTGCGTTCATGGATAAAGGTATGAACGTTCCTATTCTGCTCACGACAAATTTTAGTAAGTGTAATAGCGATAAAGTTTAGGAGTTAAGAATAGAAATAAGGAGTTAGATATAGAAATAAGGGTTAAGGATAGAAAAAAGAGGACGTGTTCAGTCGGCCTGAAGCCCCAATTAGAGATGTGGGTGTGAGTGTAGGCATTCTCTCTATCCAAACCCTCACCCACACCCAGGAGTGAACTTGGAACTATTATTTTCATACAAAGAAATTCGAAAGGACCCATAATGAAACCATTGCCATGGGTATGATACAGTTTCTCAAGATATTTCTCTTGACTTTTATTTATTTCTAGCACGCATAAATGCATCGGAATATGTCTGTGTGTGTGTTAATGAGAGGACCCAAATAAACATAACTAAAAGTTTCTAATTATTCGTCGGATCTCTTTGATGAGGAGGAACAAGTAATGCCATTAGGTCCGGGTGTTCACGGCATCTAGTAAAACAACGAAAATGAGGGAAATTTTAGAATCTATGCATACCCTCTAATGAATTCGTCTTTGGACAGTTTGTTATCATCATTCTTATCGAATTTGTTCATAATCGTTTCAACTGACTTTTTAACACCTCCGCGATCACGATTGGACATGTCAGCAACATCGTACTGCAACGAACATAGTTCAAAATGAGAACCAAAAAGAAGGAGTTTTTACCATTGCTTTAATCCACATTGTCAGTTCTTTTTTATCGATATCGTTTGACCTTGAGATGTCATACCTAGAGTGAAGAAAAACTTCGTCACCAGGAAATATTGATCAAATCAACTCACATTTCGAAAGCGAGATTGAGTCGAGCCTTCCAATCTCCTTGAGTATTAGGAGCAATAGCTACGAGAAACTCAGCAAAGTTGATTGTATCATTTTTGTCCTCATTGAACATGTTAAAGAAGTAACTTCAAGCATAAATAAAGAAAAAAAA
>CAJNOL010000240.1:136910-154301 GCA_905250125.1 Rotaria sordida
CGTCTAATTGCTCTAAATGAAAAAGATGATATAAAAACAATAATATTTACATAAAAATATGTAGGTTAAACAAAATAAAATTACTAACCGATTCTCTGTATTGATGTTTAATTGTATTTATAACATTTTCGATATTTACTAAGAGATGCAAGAAGTTCTTTTTTATATAAATTCGATGGTAGAACAAATACAACGAGACAAAGCATTGATGGAATAAATGAAACAAAATATCCAATAAGATATAACCATGGATTCCTAGTTGATTCTATACAACCTGAAACAAAAGAAATGATCAAACGTGGTAAAGCAAGAAAAACCGAAAGAATTGGAGCAATTAATAAATGACGATGATGTCGCAATTGTTGTAGTAATAGATGTGGATGACGAGATTTTTGATTTTCAGCACGTCTTCTTTGTCGAGTGGTCATTACAATAATAACAATAGCTGAGATCATATTAATGATAAATGGAATAAAAAAATGACATATATGAATGATTGTATCGTAGGATTGAAGACTAGATGGATAAGTAACAATACACCAGATACGTTTCTCGTCATTATTATCATCATCATTTAAAAGACGTCGATGAATTGGATTATGAATAGTTGTACCAATCATGAAAATAATGAGAATAATAATAATATATTTAGCCATTTTTATACTTTTTTCTTTGTTAAAACTTGTTCCTCTGATTACGTTGAATACTCTTTCTGTAGCTACACATGCACTTAACCATTTATCCATATATAAACAGATTTGTAATAAAAAGTCAATTGAATGGCATTGAAAATTAAGAAATGATCGATTCGTAACATATGTCATTTGTGTAATAAGAAGTATTGAAAACTTTAATGCAAAAATAATTGTGGTAAGTAGAGTAATAATTGATATTCCTAATAAATACAAACCACATCCAACTTTTTGTGTTTCTTTATTGATAAATGTAATTAATGATAAAATACCATTAATAAGACCTATAATGAACATGATTGTTGTTAATACTATACTAAATTTTACAACAGATGATTGATATTTAATATTAATATTTGGTTGAATATGATAACCTAAAATACCATCAAGTGAAAGATCAAATATATTTGAACTAAATTCACATCTTGTTCCATAAGAACATTTTGGACAAACACACATTGATGTCTGTGGACAAGTTGCTTTATCTTGTAAACATTGTGCTCCACGTTCACAATTATTTTGACCAAAACAATCATGTTTAATTAAAGGATTAAATTCAAAACAATTAGCTACACGATGTTTACCAAAGTTATTGCATAAACAAAAATGAGTATTATCATAAAAACAGGTTAATAATAGTGAACGTTTTTCACATGATAAATGATAATATTTAATTCGACGAATAAGATGAAAATTAACAATAGTTTCATTTAATATTTCACTTATATGTTTACAATGATCTGATGAATGAACTGTTTTTGAAATAATCATTGTTTCATTATATGTTGTCTGAACAGTGATCAAATAATAATTATTATTAAAGAGTTCAATAAAAACAATATGAAATGGACGTGACCATCGAATAGTAACGGAATTTTGATTGACAGGAATATTTTTAAAAGTAGAACCATTCTGTGGTAGAGCATTATCAATTACTTGAATGAAATGAATTAATATCACTTGTGGTAAAAGAATATCTTTATCAAATGATAGAATAATTTGATTATCAGATTTTTCACATCTCTTTCCACTAAAGCCTTTTGGACAGATACATATAAATTTCTCATTAAATATCATATTGTCATCAATAGGCACACATTGACCACCATTTAAACAAGTTCTATTTCCACCAGATTGACAAATTGTATGTTGTAGTAAACAACGGGCGCTCCATTTATTGAGAGGACAAACACAAATCGATCGATTATTTGCTAAAACACCTATACATAATGAATCAGATGAGCACATGCATGTATGAGGAATATTACAATATTTTCCAGACCATTCTCGATCACATTGACAAAAGCTAGAACCTTTTGGATCATTAGAATATTTAATACTACGACCATGATTACAATTTTTATCTGAACAAGTTTCAATTGTGCTAGTGATACGTGGGATATTAAGTTGAAGAGCAATACGATGTACAGGTAAAAATGGAAAATGTATTGGTATGAATAAACTGCCACGATATTTAAATGAAATCTTTTCATAAACATCAATATGAATAAAATAATTCTTTGTAGAATTCTTTGGTCGAGTTGAATAAAGTAAATAAATATTGAATTTAACTCGACAATGTTGAAAATAAAGATAAGTGAGTTGTTGAGATGAATGAATAATTCTTTCATTACTATCATCAATAAGTGCAATAATTAGAGCAAATAATGTTTGTCTTGAATCAGAAAATGTTTGAAATTGTAGAGTAAGACTAACTCGTTGATTTTGATATTGACAAAAATTACCATAAAAACTAGGTGGACACAGACAAACTATAGTATTTAAATTTCCATTATTATTTAACCAAACTTGTAAAGGAAGACCACGATGACAACGTTGATTATATTGACGAAGAATTGGAATAGAAATAAAACGTGTCACCTGATTCTGAATGGTTAATTGTTTATCTGATTGTCTTAATTTGTTGACAGAAAAATGTACAATATGCATTTTATAGAGATCACTACGACGTTGACAAATAAAATTCTGAATATCAGTACGTATTGATGCGTATATATCGTAACAAATAGAATAAAGACTAGGCTTGTTTTTAGTTGAATTACATATTGGTTCATCATCTCCATGCATACATTGCTGCTCGCTAGAGCACAGATTATGAGACCTTATGCAAGAGTGAATAGTGTCGTTCTTACAATAAAAATTCTCATATTTTAGTTGATGATTCTTTGATCGACATAGTTTCGGTTCATCCGTAGCACCAACACAATCAATATTACCATCATTTGCTTTTTCGATGGATAAACACATAAGTTCATATGTTTGTGGTGATACACAAATGTGATGATAAGATGGACATTTTAATAATGATAATGAATCACAATCAATTTCATCAGCACCATTAAAACAATTCCAAAAGCCATCACAACGTGTATAAGTGTTATTACATTGCCAATATTCACATTCAGTTTCATCTGTTTCATTGCGTCCATCAATGGTAATGGGTATCAATTCTGTAAAACCATCACAAATACTTTGAAATGATATATGCTTTCTGATATAGTGATCAGTTGTATATTCATCATCACATAGACCATATTCATTATCTTTACAATCACAGTTACCATTTTGGATCACTTTTAAAGGCATACATTTCTTTTCCGCTGTACATTTGAAAAGTGTTTTCGATCCTATTGTAGGACAAGTACCATTGATTATGGGACAATGTTCATCATCTTTATAATCACAATCATTCTTACCATCACAAAGACGATATTTAGAAATACATTTTGAAGAATTCATGCATCGATACATAGTTGAATAGTTACATAGATCGGAATTATTATATAGAATTGTATTACAATGGTTAAGGAGACGATCCAACGATGTAACATACATGTCTAGCCTACTAGCTCTTCCAATATTTTCAAGTTGAAATGGAAAATCTTCTGAACGACGACATGTAATATTATTGAATTTAATTAATGTTTTATTGGGATAGAATCCACTGCAAAGATTATCATTGTAACAAACGTAATGAGGAGCTAACATAGGCATCCCACCTATAACAAGAGGCGTTTTCTCATAGGCTACGTACATATGACCAAAGACAAGTGGTCCAGCGGGCATCAAAAGTAGATCGGGACATGTTTCATTCATTATCCGTTTGCATGTTTCACCAAAACAGAGATCATTACATGCTGAATCGAAGTAATTTGTAATGGGATAGATACATCTAAATGCTAGCCAACAAATATCCGATAATGATTTTGGTGTATCAGAATCAATCGTCTTTACGAGTAAAATCTTACGTGTTGCCATACATGAACTAGTTATTATCGTGCTAGTGTACTCCCTTCGTGAAGGACATGCGACATCTTCGTTACCGAATGTTGGTTCACCATTCCATCGGTATGACACCGGCCTTCTGTTTTTATAAATTTCATCTGATTGATCGAGACATTCAAAAGTATTTTTATCATTATTATGAAGGAATATTGTAGATATACACTGTCCATTGTCACATCGATGTTCATTCTCAGCACATTCATTAATTTCAAGTTCCCAACAATTTTCTTCATCCATTGCATTATTTGAACAATCAATACGCCCATCACATATTTCACTCCAATCAAGGCACATCGATGCAGAACCACGATTACATTCTAAATGAATATAACATGTCAGATTAGTAGGTTCATAAGGTGGTTGATAAAAATCATAAATAATTTCATTTAATGACAAAGAATTATCAGGTTGATTAATATCTAATGAATATTGACATAATGATCCAAATCTTGGTAATGTACAATTGTAGAATAATTGTGATTCCATTGAAGATAAATGTTCATCTAAATACAATTGATATCGTTCAACAACATCCATTGGTGCTGACCAATGATATAATTGTTGACTTGTAATATTTTCTTTCGAGAGTTGTACAAAAGTAAATGTTTGATTGAGACTCGGTTCTTGAATTTTCCATTTTATTGGCCATTCAGTTAAACAATAAGAAATGATCTGATGCAAATCACTTTCTTTTTTAATCTCAGCAAAAATATAAAGACAATCATATTGAAAAGCAACATCACTTTTATTATTGCTTATTTCATCTGTTAGATGAAGGTTAATTTGAATTGAATCAGTGGTCGAATATAATAAAAAACAGTAGAATAAAATCCTTATGAAGAACATTTTTTAATTTTCTAATATTTGTGAATGGCTGCATTATATATATAGTAGCAAATGTTGTGCTTGTTATATGTTGTTTTTTCCTTTTATTTTCTGTATTTATTTTTGAAAATACTAATTTAAAATGTTTTTTTTTTAATAGAGATTGTGACTATGATAGTGATTAAAACCATTTGTTCCTGTATCCTGCGATAAAAGTCTCAACATCTCCATGATATTTTCTACAAATATTGGGAAAATTTCGCATCTGTCATCGTTTTAGACGGAACTAACTGTTAGATAGGAAATAAACTTATTATTTTTATGTTAAAATGATTTCAAAGTCATATTTCTCATAGATGCTCTAACAAATATTTCACATAAAATCGACAATATACGTCAATGAAGTTGTTATTGCAATTATAATTAACTAAAAATAAACTAAGTAAGAATTTGATCGATTAATTTGCTTTAAAGACAAAGATTTTTTATTCGAAAAGGACCTATTAGTTTACAATTAACATATACTCAAATATATGGCAAATAAAAAACGAAAATGATAAGATAAATTAATATTAAACAGAAAAAATGAATCATTTATCTTTTATTCTTTTAAATATCTTCAATACTCAAAAGAATGTTCTTTCTAAATTAAAATAAAACAAAATAATTATTTAAAAAAGATTGAAAATCTTTGTTCTATATAGAAATTATTCTAATACAACAATTCAAATTTCAACCTAATTAAATATTATAAGAAAAATAAAAAAATTATGTGTTAAAAATAATTCTCTTGTCAATTTTAACTTGAAACATTTGAGAAAGAAAAATTTTATTGTACTATATTACAATTAATATGACAGATGAATGCAATCAAAGACACCTGTCACACATTCAACAAATATCTTTTTTCTAACATCAACTGAACATTTCACATTTTATATTTAATTTCTGAGCTTTTTAACAGACAATGAATATAAAAGATGACTGTTTCCATTGTTCTTTTTGATAATCAAGTCTGTAAAATGATTTCTAAAGTTTCTCTGAATTTATCTATTGAGAAATGCAATATTGAGGATAAAGATTCAGAATTAATTTTAATTACTCAAACACATAGAATCTTTTACAGTTAAGAAACATATCCGAATTCCGTGAATTCTGAACTCTTGAGGAACTCTGAACTCAAAAATGAATAAAAAGTATAAGCTCTCGTCAACCACTACTAACAGAACTCACGGAACTCAGGGAATCTAAGAAACTCAAGGAACACAGGAAACTGAAGGAACTCACAGAATTCAAGAAACCCAAAGAATACTCAAAATTCAGGGAATCAAAAAGTTCGCGGGCTTCAAATAGCGCTTAAAAGTTTCGCGGAAGATCAATTGTAGCTTTTCAAAGAAAACATAGATGATAAAGCCCTGTTTAGTCATGAGTGTTCAAAAACTGCAGTGTTGTCGTACCTTCACAAATAGTGGATGCTGTAAATGCCACTAGCAATGACGAATATTCGATAAGTTCCTTTTATGAATATTTAAGCATGATAAATAACAAAATCTATCATCGCTTCTTTCTGGAAGTTGCATATATGTAACGAAGGGAGAAACAGCTGAAATCAGTTGTTTTTATTATACTGTCTAAACTAATTAAACTGATGTCTTTGACTAAAACATCGAGAACAAACAATTAATTTTTTTGATTTTTCTGTTAGGTTTAATTCAAAAAAGTCAATATAATCAAAAGCTTCTAAAAAATCTAAAACATTGCTTCTTCGTAGTTATCATAGTATACCTCATTCTCTAAATGTACGGATTATGTTCTATTATCAACTAAACTCTATGTTCAAGCTTAAACTATAAGAAAAAGTTAAAATCAAGGCACAAAACGCTGACATCCAGATCTTTTTTGTGAAAAGTGAAAATTTTCATTATTTGGATCAAACCGATTTTTTTCATTTATAATAGATTAAACAGCAAAAAGTCAGCTGTTTATCGCTTGTGTGTGACATATTCTCATTATCCTTTATGATCTTATAAATATTTTTTGATTCTCAGTCTACCAACCGTTGGCCAACGCATGCCACTTATCGTCTGTGCACAATTCTGCTCACACTCTCACGAGGAAAGATCCCCAAGTGTGAACCTCAGTTTTGAATGGGATATATACCAGTTTGTAGAGCTCGACGAGTTGATTCTCATAGTATGTTTCGTTTTTGCCCATAGGCCTTCAAATGAGAAAAACCAATCGATTTTAATAGTGAATTTCTTGACTTTAGATAAGTTTTAAGATATTTGTTAGAAAATCAGGACTTCAAGATTACTATTTTTTGTAAGGTTTTCATTTAGCCTTTTTAAGAACAAGCCTATCCCGTGAGTTGTTTACAGTAAACATTCAATAATCAAGTTCCCATTCAAATCGCTAATCAAAGATCTACAAACTGTGAAAGACTCAGATGTTTAAATTTAATTATTTATGGATAATACCTCTTCCAGACGAAACTCTGCTACGATTTTCTATCAACTTTTTTGCTTTTTCTTTTTTTCATAAAAAAAAAACATTTTTCCAACGGTTAGAAAATTGAATCAAAAACTTCAGAAATCATATAAGAAAAATCAGTAATATACAGCTCGATGCGTCTTCATCTCTTCTTTCCAACAGTGAAAATCGCAGGTCTCTATCTTATTGCTATCGAACATTATTCAAAAAGTACTTACGAACATTCATGTCACCAGCACATATGCGAAAGATACAGATCTTATCGAAAATTTAGTATTATGATATTAGTTGAATAGCGATCAAATAGCATAGAAAGATAGAGCGAAAGACACTCTATCTAATCATAAAAAACAGACATTTTTTTAAAATTTACTATAAAGAATTAAAGTCTTGACGACACTACTTTTGGATTGCCCTAAGTAGTTACCCTGTAACATAACGATAACTGATCTCCGTAATGATGATAAACTAATAAATCAGTATTAAACAACTACAGTGCTTTACTTAGCTTAATTTACTCTACTTTACTTTACCGGGTAAGGTAAACTTGAGCTACCTACTTTATTCAGTAAAGTAAAGATAAAGTACCACTCCTAATACGTTAATCTGTTTTTCTTTGTATTAATGACTCCTTTATTCCGTTGACATCGAACACTTTTCACCATTCGATGATCATATCGAGCACGAGTTAGTAATCTACGTGATAATGGCTTTGTCAGAAGTTGATCTAGAGGATTTTTGAGAGAAGCAAGAAATTCAATTGATTATGGATGTTTGATTGACATACAATTGTCGTTGAGATCGGTTGTAAAAGTTCAACAAGTTTTTTATATTCTCTTTCAATAGTAGTATCGATTAGTAGGTGTGTAAAACAGTTTTGACAAACAAGTATATATTTTGGACTGTTAGCGTATCGGAACCCGATTTTTCAAACTCCCTTTGTTTGCTTTTCAAAAAACTTTTTTCGAAAAATTCTCAAATTCGTGAGCAAAAAGTCAATAATTAAAATCAAAGATCTAAATTCTTTATTTCAGCTAAAGAGAAATTCAAAAATCGGCCTCTGTTACGACCTAATCCTGAACGCATTCTACAATTTAAAAACCATCCCGTCATGTACAGCTCGTATTCTCATGTTGAAAACCTTGCCCACGTCCAGGATACTATTGGCCAATGAATTGGTTATAACTCGTGAGTATCTTGGAGATTTGGGAAAATATTTTTTCCATAGTCTATTTTAGCCAAGACTAACATTCTCTGAAATTTTGGTTGAAATCAGATAAAAAACATAAATGCTTTGCTTCGTGCTACATTAATAAAAAAAGTCTATTTCTGAGCCCCTTCCCCCCCCCCCCCCCATCCTTTAACACGTATAGCTGTGGTCTGATTAGGTGCTGATCAAAGGGCGCAGTTGATCGTATCTGACATCAATAAATCGGTATTTTATTCACCGTTTTGTATTCAATGGCTATGCCTCTTGGAAATTAAAATTGATATATACAAACAAATTGATGATTTAGTGATCTACTCCGATCGTAAAACTTAGCCAATGATATGATGAACGATAGATCATCCGTTAAAAATGTATTTCAACATATTTTTTAATACATATGATAAATAGTCAACATATTGAATACTAGCGCTCAATTTGATCTTTATTTATGAGATTCAAAATATGAATGTTTATGAATATAGCATATATTTAGATAATGTGTAGTAAAAGCTTTTATATCAATGAAAAAATCAGTGTCCTTGTTAACAGCCATCGTTTCTCTTCATACCAATTACAAACTTACTTTTATTTTCGAATTCATTTTGAGTATGTCTTTGAGATATAGTTTTCCTTCGTCATCAATTTGATTGTAGTTGAGGTGAAGTGTGGTGAACGTCTATATAAAATAATGAATAATTCGTAGAACGAGAGAAAAGCAGAAGAAAATGCTATGTTACTTTGTTGTCTAATAGAGCATTGCCTAGATGTTCTGCTCCTCGATTACTGATTTGATTCTCTCTAAGACGAAGTGTAGTGAGTGTCTATGTGAAAATAGGAGTAAGTCATAAAAGAAAAATGAATGTTACTTTGTTTCGAAGTAGAGTATTTGCTAAATGTTCAGCACCTTGATCACCAAGTTGAATGCCTTCGAGACCAAGTGTGAGAAGTGTCTGTATGAAATAATGAGTGAGAGAAGAAAGATGAAAATAGAATGTTACTTTGTAGTCTAATAGAGCATGACTTAGATATTCAGCACCTTGATCGCCAATATTGTTCCACGAAAGATGAAGGGTGAGGAGTGTCTATATGAATTAATGAATGAGCAGTAGAATAAGAACGAAACGAAGAAAATTCAATGCTACTTTGTTTTGCAATAGACCATTGGCAAGATATTGTGTTCCTCGTGAAGTAATTTGATTGACTCTAAGGTCAAGTGTAGTGAGAGTCTGTTTGAAAGGATGAATAATGATAGAGTGAGAAGAGAATAGAAAAAGTGGCACAGTACTTTGTTTTGAAGTAGAGCATTACTTAGATGTTCAGCTCCTTCATCAGCGATTTGATTGCTCGAAAGATTAAGGGTAGTAAGTGCCTGTGCGAAATAATGAGTAAGTCGTAGCATAGGAAGAGATACAAAGAGAAGAGATCTTACTGTATTTTGTAGTAAAGCATTGCCTAGATGACTTATTCCTTGCGGACCAATTTGATTATATTGGAGATGAAGTGTGGCGAGTGTCTGTGTGACAAAATAAGTGAGTACAAGGACGAAAAGAGAAAAGAAGCAATGGAATAAATGTTACTTTGTTATGAAGTAGAGCATTGCTTAGATACTCAGCTCCTTGTAAATTAATTTGATTATATTGAAGGTAAAGTGTAGTGAGTGTCTATATGAAGAAGTGAGCAATTGCTAAATTAAAAAGATGAAATTTTACTGTATTTTGTAGTAGAGCATTGGCGAGATGTTTTACTCTTTGTGCATCGATTTGGTTGCCTCCGAGGTAAACTGTATTGAAAACCTATGACAAAACAAGATGAAAGCGAAAATAATAAAGAACTGTGCTACAAAAGTTTATCATTGTATGAAAATAAGCAAGAAAAACTTGCCACGGAGCAGATGGCGAACATATATTTTCCTCTCCACTAACACACATCTGTCAGAATAAATCGTTCCTGCATTTGAATGCGCACGATATCAATGAATTTTTACACTTTCAAGATCTTGGATATAAGCAGTAATATGCTGCTCTATTGATGTAGATCGAGTCGATGCTTGCTCTATCTGTAATAGTGTAGTTTAGTTATGTGTTGTGGATTCAATAGTATGAGATGTTTGAACAGGCTTAATAATCAACTCTTTGTTTGGACATTCTCTTGATAAAACGAACATTACTTGAAATAAGCCAGTGAATGGCGGAATACTTCTTCCACATAGCATATTGTTGCTAGAGGAGTAGTTGAGTGTAACGAAGACTGGATCGAACCAGTTAAAATCAGATGGTTGTTTTGAAGTTTATTTACATCCTATTATCTCTTCTTCGTGAATAGGTGAAAGCTGAAAAATATTGGTACAATTCTCTCTTTTATTGCGGCATTAAAATCTCTAGGATTGCAGAAGGTCTGATAAGCTGTAATCATTGTATAGAATTGTTCAAATTGAGTAGGCAAAGATTACATGATTGTTATTCATATTAACTATGACAGTGTTAGAGCTATTAGCGTAGTGTTCTACATATTTTCATAGGCAAGAGAGTGTTTGAATTTAACAAACGATCGTCAAAAGCAGAGATAAAACTGATACCATCAGCTAAATATTGCTCCAAGTTTGGCAAATTATTCCTTTGTAATAACGAAAAATCAATGAAAATAATATATTTCTGAAAAAACATTATGCTTCAAAGATGATCTAAATATGACTCTATACAATAAAAATAAGTATTACCTGATATCGATAGTACGTATTTGTAATGGCATTGAGTCTTATACAGACATTTCTGCACGCTAATAAAATCGTTAACTCATCTAAATGGTCCAAAATTCGATACACTAACTCGACAGGTATCGTATGCAGCGAGAGTTTCATTTGGTTAGACATTGCTGTTGTTTCTTTTGACATCTGCGCGCTTTGAAATACTCTGTTATCGTTTGTGTAATTCCATGCCTCTTGATAGAAATGAAAAAGTGCGTGTGTGTATGATAGAACGAAAAAATATGAAGACCTCTCTAGACACAATTTGCATCATTGCTTTTTTTCTTCGTTTAACTTGTATGCAAAACATCGAAACGTGTGTAGAACGATTTTTTTATTCCTTTCCAACATCAGTGTCGATTTATCGTGAATAAACACATTTATAGTCATGTCACCATTTTACCTATAGACAATGACGTATCAGAAAAAAGCATTCGGTTTTCACTTGCTTTTCCTCAGCTTCTTTTCTTCAGCAGTTAATATAATACGACTGAATGTATGATTTTACAAAATCAATTTGTTCTATACTGTTGATCATGTTTTTTCACATATCTGATATTTATTTTTATGGACAGTGATGAGTGGGCGAGTATTTGTCATAGAATAAAATTAGGAATAACTAATCATTTTGATAGACACCAATAAAGAAAAGATTTTACACGTTTAGATGATAATCAAAGGGAAGAAGTCGTTAAGAGGGAAAACTGGTCTCACAAAAATTCTCATTTTTTTTCTTACGAAATAGTCACATTGTGAGTAATGGAAATAGATCACTAGGCCAATTCATACATCATTCGAAAGCTCTTCAATAGTGCTACAAAATGATATAAAAAATTAAAAAAAAAATTCATTATTAGCTATAGGTTGCTGGAACCCGACCGGTTTCCACTATACACAATACGATCAAAATAATAGGGCTTCTGATGTTAGCAAATGTGATTATAGACAATGGAGATACACCGTCGGTCTAAATTACTTAGGATTGACCAAAAGTTCGTAGAAGGATGTTGAAATTTTTATAAAATACTTAATATCAAAAGATTTATTGCATAAATACATAGTAAGGATGTCTCATCTATAATACAGTAAATATGTGAATATTCCTCGTTAAGAATATCAAGAAAGAGTTATGTTTAGTTATTCACACGAAAAAACTAAGTAAATCGAATGAACGATCTCGCACTCTCTATATATACTGTCAAATGTAATTTTTAAGTGCATGACGTCAGAGAATATATGAGAGAGAGGAAGGAAAACGTGCGGAATTCAGAAATATATTTGAATCCGGGACGATGGTGTGGGTGTAAACAAGAACTACCCTCATACTCACACCCACATCCTCCACCTAACAATTGGATTATAGATTAAAATTAATAATAAACCATTTAGCAATGAACAGTCTACAAAATGATTGATAATTTTCGCAATCAACTTGCATCTTGAATTGAAAAACAAAAGACTAAGGAGATGATCTTTAATCTATGACTGTGTGAGATCGACATATTGCTCTTTAATATTTATGCCAGATCTAAAATTAAACAGATTATTCTTTCGTATATAGTAATGCTCTTAGAAGCACTAGTCATCGTTCGAAGAAAGATTTATTCTGTTTCATTTTGATTTCTTATTAGCATTGATTTCTATTTTCTTGATGAAACCCTCTACTGTCTTTAGTTCATACCCTAGTGAAGGTACTCATAGCCTAGTACTCAAAAAGTATTCATTGTGTAAAATTGAGTGTTTTGTAAGTACTACTACCTAGTTTTTGTGTACTCTGCTGGTTCATGTAAAATATTCATAAGCATATTTGTTACTTTCTTCCGTTGTACTACATCAATTTTTATTTGATATTAAAATTTTAAAAAACAACGCAGGCAGATATAACAAAAAATTGACAAGTTTAACATTAATTTCATATATTTTAACGCAAAGAATCTTAAATATTTTCTGTGTTTTTATAGAATAAAAATATTATTTTATTTTCAAAAAATAGATAAAATGGTATTTTTATTATATAAAATCAAAGAAAATATCTAACTATCTTCACTAGTAACGAAGATTTCTTAAAGTATCTGTCCATAATTTATACGATCAATCTGAAAAACTATATTTTAACGAAAGCTTTTTATCTAAATTTAGGAAATAAAACTAAAGCTAATCTATATTAATATGTTTTTAAAAAATTTTAATCTTACTGGAGAAGTTAATAAACGAAAATGAAAAATCGTTTTTGCATCGTTTTCTTTTATTATATAATTTCAATTTATTTTTGTGTATAGTAGTACATAAGTGTTTTGCTGGATATTCTGCGACAAAACGAGAATGAATGCCACATTGAGTGCTCATATATCTGTCTAGGAATAAATCTCTACAAACTCGTAGTCGCTTGATGAGTATTTTCACTAGGGTATCTTATTCATTGATCTTCTGTAATTGATTTCTTTTTCTTTTTTTATCTATCTAATGACACTGTTACATTGTCTTGCCGATCATTATATTTCATTGTAACGCATAGCTAAATGCATTTTATTTGTATATTTATATTATCCTTCATGACTGAATATTGATTTTTGACTAGAATCCAATTGCAATCTGTTTAATTTGTTAAAATATCGTTTCTATTTTTCTAGACAACAAAATAAACAATAATGTAATATTGTAAAATATCAATGAAATCAATAGAGAATCAAGTTTTCAAGACTACTGAATTGATATTTCAATAAAAACGAATAGATTGATGTACCAATACAGTAATAAGACAAAAATACAATTCATGATTACACATAGAACAACGATAAAAACAAAACACAACATACAACATCAATATGTTTTGAAAATTTAAAAGTTGAAGCGATTTATGTTTTTATGTTGTTTATTGCCATATCTCATCAATCATTAGCAACATCATCTTCATCATTAACCCAAGATGGTGGTACAAACTCTTCTAACATTTGCCATATTATTGCTAAAACAATAATAATTATATCAAATAAATTTATATTAAAACTAAAAGATCAATTAAAATTCTCTCTACCAATTGTTCACAACTAACAACATAAAAAACATAAACATTGTTAGAAAAGCAATATTCAACTATTAGCATTGATATTTTTTTTATTAAAATGACTTACATTTCCATTCTGATATACTATATACTTCATTCTGATGTTCATCAACTAAATATTCTTTAGTTGGTTCATCCATGAGGTCGTGAAAACTCTTCAAGAATGGATGAGCTAAATAACAAAATACACGATAGAAAACAACATAAATCGATGATTTTCTGATGATATTTTACATAAGGCTTCTTCAGTAGTTGGACGTGTACGATGATCAAAAGATAATAGATGATCAAGAAAATCAATACCTATAATGAATTAAAATAGATGAAAATGATTTGTTTCTCTAGATGTACCTTCTGGTGATACACCAGATGTTGGTGTTTGTATTACTGGATCATATTTGAATCCAAACAATTCATTATAGTCTTTTTTTGTTTTTGGTGGCAATTGGCTAATACAAGCAGCTGCAACTACAATAATGATTATAATATAGAATATTTTTCGAGTTATGTCATAAATATAAATTATATTGTCTCTTGTATGTTTTCGTTTTGATACAAACCTGGTACGCATATATCATTTAATATTACTAAGTCTGGTGTACCGATAATATCAAATATTTTGTCTAACTGATCAATATCATTTGTTCCACGAAAAACTGGTCGAAGCAGGATGAGTTCTGCCATTATACAACCGATCGACCATATATCGAGTTTATCATCATTATTTTTCTTACAAAGACTTACTTCAGGTGCGCGCCACCATCTAATGCAAGAAAATTCCTGTATTTTTAAAACGAAAACAATATTCTTGACGTACCTACGTTCAACATAACTATAATAGTCAATATCCCCTGTCCTACGAGCTAAGTCACAGTCAAAAACCTGTATAAAAATAGAAGAAAATACAGTGAATAAAGAACTCTTTCAAGTGAAGCAAATATATAAAGGTAAGTGTATATAACAATCGACGAGGTCTAGAGATGTTTAGTATATCGATGTTCATAGGTAAACGTTTTTGATGAAATGTTTTTAAAAATTATCTTAGTATCAAAAGTTTGAAATTTGAAAAATATGAGTGGTGATAAAGAAAAAATATCGATAAAAAATGAAATGATGATATCTCACAAAATCGAAACCAAATGTCAAATAGTTTTACAACTCTGTCATCTATCTTGGATTAAGGAAGCAGAAACTTATACAATCGGCTTACACTGCTAAACTCGTATATAGAAGCGAGATTTTCTTGATTATAATCTGTCATTTTGAATCTTTATCGATATATGTCACTGTATATCTTAGAAAAAAAAAGATAATTTGTATTGTTGGTTGTTCTTCGAGAATATAAGTTATGGATGAGAGATTTTGCACAGATGGTAATATATATATATATATATTCGTAGAAGGAATTCTAAAAATGAATAGATCGAACAAAGTATAGAACAATTTTTCTCTTGCTACTTATCAGAAAACTCTTCTATATCGGTTAGAGTACGAAACAGGTAAATGTTTTAGCCTTGCCCTCAGTTGAGATACAGCACTAAACAAAGACCTTTTGTTCATTTGTCAATAATATCTTCTAATCATACATCAATCGGTGTAATCATTCTTTGTCAACATCCAACTTGTGATCGGAGAAAACAATTTAAGTACTTCGTTGGAACTACTACAAAACTTTATTTTCAACAATCGAATACAATTATAAAGTATCGAAATAAATATTCGTTATACTCTTCTAGATTTTAGTGCATATGTTCTTGCATACTTGGCATTCATTATTACGAAATATTCTTCGTCGAAGAGAAAATGACATATATAGAACGAAACAAAATATAACAAGGTTAAGACATAAATAGTACACGTGATGGAGAGACTGTAAATTTCTATGGGAAAAACAATCTGGTCCAATAGAAGAAAATAATGTCTTAGATGATTATTCAGCATAGTTTGTTATTCAATGACTTACTGTAATATTTGAATTTTTATCTATTCTAATATTGCTTGGCTTCAAATGCTATATTAATATTAAAAAAAAACAATCTTTAACATATCAACATTTCATTTCTTTCTTCTACTTACATGATGAAGAATACCAGCTGAATGAATAAACTGCACAACAAAAAAAAGAGAGATGGAATTAGGTAGGTATCGGAAAGAGAGAGAGAGAGAGAGAGAGAGACAGATCTATACCTTTAAGCCACGAAGAAGTGAATAAATAATATATTTTATTTGATCTTCTGTAAACGGCAAATTACGTTTGATGACCCGATCCAGATCATAATCAACATAATTAAGTACAAAATATCTGGATAACAAGAGAAACAAATAAACAAACATCTTCTTCAAACAAAAATACTTTGATAACATACAATGTTTGAAAATCATCGATATTTTTCTCTGATGTAAACAAATTGTACAATTGTATAACCTACAGCAGTAGGAATACAGACAACATTTGAAGAAAAAAGAAAGAATGGTTTCAACAAACGTGTGCATCAGGATGATTAAGATACATAAGTAGTTTAAGTTCTCGATAAGTTCGTTTTGCAAGAATTGGAGTTTGAAAAGGATGGAAGATTTTTTTAATCGCTACATATTTACCTGTTTCCTAAATTAGAATAAATTTTTACGTTTTTACTCTTCATGTTCATAATAAAACATACTGTATCTGTAGCACGACTAAATAATAACGATAGATGAGTACGAAAAATAGAATGAAATGAGTTTTTCAACTTACACTACAGCACCAAAAGGTCTTTCTCCAATATGAACAAGATTTTGATATCGTACGGGTAATGTAAATTGTGTTCTACCGCAAGCGATTGTATACCATTCGTCTTGATTTTTACTATTAGCAGTCATTTTTATTTTTTCTATATGAAGGAAAAAAAGAAATGTACATGGTTTTATATGATGCTGGCAGATATATAAAGAAAAAGAACATGTTTTTTTTTTAATAGAAATGTCTAAAGGAAGAAAGAAATAGAACGAAGCAAAAAACATTAAGATAGTGGAGAATGGTAAGAAAGGAAAGAAAAAACCCAACCAAAATCAATTTATTTTA
>CAJNOL010000240.1:161613-190304 GCA_905250125.1 Rotaria sordida
TTTTACGAATGTTCTGATGCTTTAAATCACATACATACATATATACCTCAAAACGTCTATATATACAGAAAAACTTACTCGATAGTTAAGCTTTATTGTTGCAAACAAGAAAATGGAGATGTGTATGTTATGTTTTATTCTTTAACAATAATAGACACCTTCAATGTCTATAAGGAATAGATAACTTATCAAGAGTCTCTGTCGATGTTTCCACAGTAGCTAAAGCAACAAGTATGAAACAATGATGAGTGATAAAATATGCAGGTAAGAGCTACAGAAGAAAGAAGAGTGTGGATTTAATTGAAAAAAAGTGAAACACATCAGCCTTGTACACGCTCCAAAAAATCAAACACACAGAATCCATTCCTGTATTTTTTTTTTAGTTGTCATAATCTTGTTCGCTATCGGTATCCGAATATTCAATCGTTCATACTAGTCAATATAATCACTCATTTTTGTAAATCATATGCAAGAATGCATATCATATCGTTAAACTATGACCCGACTCAATCTAGATTCAAGAAAAATTTAAGAAAATCAGCATTTTTAGTGAAATCAATCTTTAAATGTCGATATCAAGTCTATTATCACAAGTTTGTATTAGCTCTTGGTCACATTTCAATTGAAAGCAATTATTTTATATTCAATAGCAATCAGTCAGTATACTTGTAATGAAGTCGATATTTATTGAAAGTCTTCGATGATGTCACATATTTGCCTTATGTAATAAAGCAAATTGTACTTGCTCCTAAGATTTTCAATTATCGATCATTTATTGATATGTCACACACTTCACAAACATATTCCTGTATACATAATATTGATCATGATATGAATAATGTCTGAATTGTTTTTTAAAGTGTTTCATATTGTTGTATCCTGTGACTTATTTTCGTATTAAAACAATTTACTACTAGATTTAGAAAAAGCACACTTTCAAGCAGCCTCATTCCAGAGGTTACTTTTATGTACAGCAATGAATTAATGTTATTGGTGAATGAATAATGATTTGATAAACTAAGATAATGTTTCACAGATTTTCATAAATAGATGCTTTGAAAGAAACAAAAAAAAAGACAGCCAACTTTTTTCCTTTCAATTTTGGACTTGCTGAGTAAGTTTGAATGTTTTGTTTTTCAAGAATTCAATGATCATTCGTTTTATAGGGTGCCGGTGTGAGTGTGGGTGTGAATCCTTTACACTTTCATTCTTTGAGAAAAGATCTTTTCTTTATTTAATGATACTTCGAAATTAAATATGTTTTTGAATAGTTTTTCTCGTAATTGATTAATCATAGATTGAAATAATTAGTATTGGATTATAATCATGAAATCCATTACTATTGTTAACAAATTTCACAGTTTTGAAAGGTAAAAGAATTCTATTGAAAGTAGGGTTAAATACTTGAGTCAATGTTTGACATTGATTTGTAATAATCTGACTGGAAACACTAAAAGTAATTATGTTCCTTTCTAAGGATGAGAATTGATTAAGATCTAATTTTCTAAGAATTTCATTAAAATAGTTCAATAAATGAAGATTGACAAGGAGAATAAAAATTATGAATTAAATTCTTATTTGTTGTAATTGATCAAGTAAATGTCGAAAAAGAATTGAATTAAAATTCAAAAAATAAAATATTTCTATTTTTATCATTTTATAATATATTGTTCTTTTTCTTAACGAATAATATCAGCTATTACTATAGATCTACCCCAAGATGTATTCTGATTTGTATGGAACAATGGAAGGACCAACATTGTTGTGCATAATTACCACCATATAATCCTTTGTTTCAGAAAAAGTAATAAATAAAGTCTGTTTTTTACGAACTACTGATGAATGTGGAAATTTCACATAAAATTTTTAGTCTCACAAAGTTTTCTCTAAGGCAATAGATAACAAGAGACGAAAACTACTGATGGAGATAAATTGCAACATGATCAATAGAATCAGAAGAATGTAGAATAACTCATGCTAGTATGGCTGTTTCTAATATTACCAGTGCTGCTAAGAGAAACTCTGCCGCGAGCAATTCTCATTAGTGATTATTTGTCAATGAGTTACAAAATAAAATTCTATCAATCGATTCTTCTGAACAACAAAGTTCTTGTGTGATCTATAGAACGAGTCATGATCATGAAGAAATTTGACGTTAAACAATGTATTGCTAGTATTGCTCTTATTTATAAATCATAATACTGATGTTTTGGTTATTCATGACAGAGAAAATGCAAAATTGAGATTTAATAAGCATGTGCATGTAAGTATCAGTGCACATTTTCTCGTCGTAATAAAACGAGACGTAAAATAAAGCAAAAAAAACGAGGACGACTTTTGAAATAACGAAATATAAGCGATAATGAGTAAATGATGAAAAATAAAACGCCTATCTGATGAAAAAAAAAATAATTATCTATCAAATGAAAAAAAAACGGTCTATCTAATGAAAATGTCATATTGCCTTAGTTGACATGTACATCCATAAATTGCAAAACATCAAGTAGTTCTGTCAGTGATAAATGATGAAATAAAAGTTGGACGAAGAGAATATCAAGAATTTTAAAACAGTTCCACTCGATGACATTCAGTATATGAAATCGATTATCTTCATTGAAGTAACTCTTACACGTAAAATAGTCTTACACCAAGCTATGTTAAATGATGTGACTTTTGCTATACTTATATTTTCATTGATAACTTCAATGGTGTAAAACATGATTTTCACTTTTCGGATGACAATATTCCAGCGATTCTAAGAAATTCTTAATAGAGTTTTTCAATGATATAGATGTACCAAAAAGAAAACTCTTTGAATCTCGATGTAATTCATTCACAACTAAAATTGAAATATCAACACATAAAGTCCTTATTCACAAAAGACAATCTATTCCCTCTTCTCCATTAGTTGTCGATCAAAAAGTATAGCAATAGAATGAATTTCATCGATTGACATATTTATCTTTCTAGAAAAAAAAGCTCTCGAAAAACCTACTCGAGTAAATAAGTTTTCAAACAGATGAAATCGAATCGATTTTGAACTTATTTCGGGATGTGCTGAATGAAAAATTTTTGAAATTAAAAGTCATGATGAAAATTCTCATGTAAAAAAACCTCAGTTCAATTGTGATCGTTTTTTTTTATTGTGTCATTGGTTTGTAAACAATGAGAGAAAATAAAATGAAATAGAAATCTTTCCTATGTGGAAAACGATAAACAATCGATTACGATGAGATTTCTAGCATCTTTCTTACATGGAATTAACATGTTCTAATTCTATTCTATCTGCTAATCTAATTCAATCTCTTAGTATATTACTAGGTACTTGAGGATCGTGAATTCTTTTTGTCTACCTCGGCACTTTTCAGATATCGAAAGTATATTTCATACATTTGACAACGTCACAAATTGACTCAATCAATAAAAACATGAATTTCATTCAATACATGATCATTGGCTTTTTATTACTATTGTATGTTCATCATTTGAATGGTGTCTTCAGCCCTGACCGAACTGTTTATGATGCTTATGGAGTAAAAATTGCTGTGAATGAGATTCTTCTTGTACACGCTCAAAACGCTCGAAATCCACCGAGTTTTTTTATTCAATTTTCACCGTACAACAACACACAAAGTTCATCTCAATGTTTCATTAACTGTCTTGATAGTTCACAAAATTATTATGTCTATACTGTTGCTGTTGGCAAAAAACCAAATAAAAATCAAATACAATTTTTCTTTGCTGGTGAATGGATCAATGATAACAGTCGACCATTTATTGGGGTAGCAACATACAATCTAACGAATAATCTCTCCGATTCACCGAACTCTTGTGCTAACAGCTTCTCTTACTCTATCCAATATCTAGACAATTATGAACATCAAGAGTACTATGTCATCGGAGTTGAACCGAAAGACCTTCTTGTCTATGGATTTTCGAATGCATTTGTCACCATATTCGATTCTCCGAATGTTTTAATTTTTGAATCATGGAATAGAAGTTTAACATGGTCAAATAGTTCATTTATACCTCGTGCTGTTGAAATTAATGACAACTTCGGCATCATCGCCGGCTTCGTTCAAAATGATCCCAAAGAAAGAGTAAAATATAGTCCCATTATTTATCTGCTCAATTTTAATTCATCAAATCATCGTCCAATTATTGTTGACCAATATATAGGAACAGCTACTCCAGGTACATGATGTGTATTCGGAAAAAAATAGTATGTCAATTAGTATCAATAGTCATGGCAATGTTTTAGTTGGCATGCCATTCATCAATCGAGTTTTCTTACTTTCAGTAAACATTAGTGATCCAAGAAAATTAACTTATGTCAGCAGAAATACGGGTGGTCGATCGTTGGGAAATGGAAAAAGTGTAGCTTGGCTTGATGATGGAAACATGGCTGCAATACTTGTAAACACTTATTCATTAACGTATCAGTGGTCATCATCTCAGATCTTTTTCTATGATATGGTATCAAATACTTATAATTCTAACAGTACTCCACTATCACTTTTCCCTAATTATCATCAATTAGTACCGGATAGTTTTAATTCCGTATTTTTAAATATCATTTCATCACCAACATCACTAACTTTAATGGATAAAAGTGGTGATTTGCTAATATTCAATCCTACACCACCAGGCTTCTTTCCATCAATAACAGATACAGGATCAATGCCCTTGATTACATCCGAAGAAGTATGTCTACCTGGTATGTATAAAGATCAATCTGGTATCAATGATTGTATCCTTTGTCCGACTGGCATGAAAAATTCTGGCATTTCTTCAATTAAATGTATACTATGTGCAAATGAATCATTCTGCTCTCTTGGTTCAGTGGATGAAATACCCAAATCAATACTAGAAAACGTCGTACAAGTTATTGCCTATCCAAAATCACCGGAAAGTACCATATTTGAAGAAATCCTAATCGGGAATATGTTTGATATAAAAGAAGGACATTGCCTGATTGTCTCACCTTTATTTTGGTCATTGATCGTAGGTGCTATAGCTGTTCTCATACTGATAGTGATTGCAATACTGCATTTTTGTATCCATCATCCAAAAGCTAATCGTGTAAAGATAGGAATGCAATATGTATTTAAAAGAACAGATTTGATTAAAGAAGGTGAGATGTGGATAGGTGGGTTAGCGTCGTTGTCTTTGGTGGTTATGGTTTGTTTTGCCTATTCATTTAGTGATATTTTTTACCGCCAATATCCATTTGAAACATCGTCTGGTTCCTATTTTGATTGTGAAGAATCAATTCGTAATGCAAAATTCGAAATAGGTCTTCAATCAATGGCCATACCACGTACACATGCCGAAGAACGTATATTCGATTTGTTATATGAACAAAATTTGATGCTTCATGTTGATTTCATCAATATATTAGCGGTGTGTGACAGCATATCACTCACCGGTCTATTTGGCACGACTTGGTCGACGATTCGTTGATTTACTTGTGAAAATATTGGTTCGATTCTATATTTATCGATTTCATTGCCTTTCCAGCTCATATCTATAGAAATTACTCTAGGCGATGTTCAGACTATTGATGCTTTATGTATAGATCTAAGTGGTTCTGAACATGAGGAAGCATTATATAATTTGAAAAAATTCAATGCTTCTCAATCTTTTTCAAAGAATGGATATATTCTAGCACAAATATTAAATGTGGTTCTATCACTAACAAAAGTTATCAATGAAACAGTACCGATGAAAGGAGAAGAGAGCAGCTATAGCGGTATCTACATATTTACACCGAAAACTGTATCAGATAACTTATTTGTTTCAAACGACCAATACATTAAATCAACAGTAGAGGAGACCATATTGAGGGTGTCGATAGATGAAACACCGTTCTATGTCAAAAATGTCCAACAACCAATTGCTAGACACGCAGAGATTATATTTCGCACCATTCTATTTACCATAGTTTGTTTGGAAATATTTGGTCTGGTATTCCTATTGTACAAGTTGATAGTCGAACTACTTTATCATTTACTCATTCGAAAACTTCATCGTGGACATGAGCAAAGGAAACCGCACGACCGAGAGTCAATTATTGATCTCGAACACATGAATGAGAGGTCTACTACTAGAAGTGGTAATACAGATCCCATGATATGCAAGTTCTAGAAGTCGACTATTTCAAACAACAGTAAACTAATCTTAAGTTAGGATTTCGTCTCTATATTTGACTATTATGCGCATAACTAGGGTGTGGGTATGGGGTGTGGGTGCGGGTGTGTGAAGTGGGTGTGAGGTGTGACTGGCTGTGGCTGTAGGTGTGGGTGTGGTGTGGTTGTGGGTGCGAATATTCTGTTCATCCATCTGCAGACCCACACTCAACACCCACAGACACACCCACATCCATACACCCACATCCACCCACACCCTCACCCACACCCACACCCTACACCCACACCTACATCCATACCTACACCCATACCCACATCTACATCCACACCCACACTCATACCCACACCCGTAAACAGAGCAGAACAATGTCACAATTCATTTTTGTTTACATCACCTGAGAATATTAACGTCATTCATTGCATAAACATATTAAAAAGGATCAGAAATAAAAGCAACTCAGATTTAAGGTGAGAAAAAATTGAAAGAAAAAATTCATGTTGGCTTTTTCCTCAGGAAAAATAATGCTGCCATATATAATAGTAAAAAATGAAAATTGTCTAAGAGCATTACTTATTTGAAGTTGCCAGATCAACATTCAACAAAAATAAAATAAAATTCGTTCATATTCATACACAGTCTAGCACGACGATGGGAAACGTTTTACGAGACCGCAGAATCCATGTCGAGAATTTACGGTAATATCTCATATCTTTGTTCGTTTTTTTGCTAATACTCAATCTTATGGTGCATGGCAACGTTCTAGTAGAATGCATTTTATTTATTGCTATTCGATTATTCTTATTGTATCTCGAAAACAAAACAATTTAAAATTGCAGTCTTGTTCCATTTAGATCGGATGTTGGTCCTTCACGACAATTCATATATCGATTTTGCGAATGGTTTGTAAATTTTCATTTTAAAAACTGGCGTCAAAGCGATTGGATTCTTATTGGTTGTCGTTTATTATCAATTACTGGTTTCTTTGCTTATTCTATCATTGATTCAGTGATGTACACGTCGCGACCAGGCGAGAGACCGTATATGTTCAAGTTTTTTCATACTTCGCAATATATTCTCATAGAAAGCCTTGTAATTATTTATGTAAGTGGTGTTGTTGCATTTGGCATATCAATTGAAATATATCTCTTATTGTCCTATGCTATCGTAAATTGTGTATTAGTTAGTGTAAATTGCATTGGCCAGAATGAATTACAGATGGCCATTTTATGGATTATCAAGCTCTTTTATATGTTCGTGGCAGTCGAATTATGTCATCGTAATGTTCGAATATTTGGAAACTACAATAAAAATTTCAGATCATCAGCACGTGCCATGCTTAAAGAAGCATTAATTTTCAGCGTAATAATGTCATTTCAGAACTTATCAGGACTGAAAGCAGTGTACCGTGCAACGAACGTGAATCTACCACGTCTGTGTGCATACGAGCAAAGTCATTGCAGCATTGTTCATATGTATGAACCGATGTTTTCATATGATGACGAGACCTGCTCAGACGATTTATCAGCTTATGTCACTGGTCGTGAGCAAATACGAATTTTACGAGATTTCGTATTATTAAATACATTTTCTTATTCTGTCTTCAACAAGAATTTTTTTGAAATTAAGTCTTATGAAAAATATTACTTAATACGAATGATTTTGATCCTGCTCTTTATCATATTAGCCACATCAGTTCTGATATCAAATCTTGATCCATTGGTTTTTATTAAGTATTGTCGTTTAGCATATGATATCGTGGAACTTATTATATTTTCTTTAATATTAGGATTAATGGTGATTAATCTTTATTGTACTTACCCGTATATAGAAAAACTAATATTAGGAGTACCAGTGAATCCTACAGAGATAAAAAAGGAAGAGATGGTAAGAGTAACGTCCATATTACCACCAAGTTAGTCTACTGCATAAGAAATCTTTGTAATATATCTCGATTTTGTGCACATCGAAAGTATTGGTCTCCTGTTTTCTGCTAAAAAAAACCAAGACATTTGTACTTGCGATTTTTCTATTTTTTTTTTCTTGTTTTTCCGAAATAAAATACACTTGTGATTGAAGTGACCTTAGAAACACAAATAGGATGGAATGAATATCAATCTTAAAAATAACAATTTTATTTGATTTCCAAGAAGTAAAATTGCGTAAGATCTATATCTTTTCCTATATTTTATGCTTAAAGTATGAGAGAGAGAATGTGAACTGCGAAAGTTTTATATTCTTCATTCGATAGATCGAAAAAGGCGTGATCAGAAGAACATGAACCATTTATTTCGAAAGGAAAGAAAAGATCGACTAATTGAATGTAACATCACATATATATGTCATCAAAAGAAAAAGAAAAAAGAAGAAAGATAAGCAGCACGTCAGAAATACCAAAAGAATAGATCATCACTCATATAAATGTCATATCATAACATCCTACCCTATTGAAAAAAAAAGATTTTCAATAAAATAAAAAAACTTTTTTCGATACGACTGTGATGGTCCATTTCAAAAATAAACAGTAATAACAAAATACAAGCGATAGAAAGAAAAGAAAGAGAAAAAAAAAAGGTTTAACATACGATAACATAGAAAACCAAAAACAGAAAAAAGGAAAAGAATTCCTA
Source organism: Rotaria sordida (assembly GCA_905250125.1). Taxonomy (NCBI): domain Eukaryota; kingdom Metazoa; phylum Rotifera; class Eurotatoria; order Philodinida; family Philodinidae; genus Rotaria; species Rotaria sordida. Next base: position 170,391 of record CAJNOL010000240.1, read on the forward strand.
TGTGATGATCGTGTACAATAACGGATCATTCAAATTTAGATGGGTGTGGGTAAGGTGTGTGTGTGTGTGGATGTGTCGGTATGTGTGCCAGTGAGGAGGAGTCTAATATCTAAACCCACACCCTCAAGGCTTTATTCAATTTGATCTGATTGATTTTTAGAAAAACAAATAATCACATACTGAGAACGGAAAAAAGCATGATCATTATTTTAGAACTTTATAAAAGTACTTTCAATGTTTCTTTCATATATATTCAAAAGTCACTTATAGAATTCTAGAATTTTGAATTTATAATATTTTTTGTTTTTACATAGCATAATTTCTCCACTAAACCATGAAGCGTCTCTTAGACGCGAGCATTTTTGCTGTGTATTTATTCTCGAAAAATGAGCAACCTGCAACAGCCTTAAGAAAAATTAACAAACGAGAGCGAGATGCGATTCACTTGAGTCGCACCGTAATCGATCTTGAATTAAAAATTTTCTTTTGTTTATTATTGTTTTCACACAATGATGATGCGAAAAAAACACAAATACAAATTTATCTTTCTTCACAAACATGATTAAGTGTACATATCGATGTTTATATATGGAATCTTATTGAATCAAACGTTGAATATTCAATATAAAAATGAAAAAAAACGAAGAAGTAGATGTAGACAACAAAAAATAAAAAGAAAACTGCTCGGATAATAAATATATTTGGTATGAAAAATACTAAAATATCGTTGTTAAAAGATAATTTCATTCCCGTTTACCGATCAAACTCAGAATAAATACAAATATATAAATAATATCAATATAAAGCATAAGTGATGCAAAAATATGATCTTCAGCACTTATTTCGTGTCGTTTTCCACCCATAATTAATTGAGTATCAACCGCCAAGAACTAACAATAGAAAATCATTTTTTTTAATTTCTTAATTATTAAAACTTACAATTGAAAAAGCTACAGCTCCAAGACCAGCATAGACTGTATACAATATCTTTAAAAAAAAAAATTTTTTTTTGAAAAACATATCATAAATATTTTGTTTTATTAAAATCCTTACTCTTGAATAAGTAAAAGCACAAACAATTCCAAAAGCTAAAAGTGCTATTGAGATAACAAATAAAACTCCAACACATGATGTAAAATCATATTTTGTTTGAAATGAAAATAATGTAACACCGAGACAAACAACTGCTGTTATACCAACAGCAATCAAAATTGATTCAATTTTATAAAATGCTGAAATCGTACCCATCTAAAGTTTTTACAAAAAAAAAACAAAAACAAAATATTCTAAATAATAAAGCATGTTTAAATTGAATCATACCATATAACCCATTGCTAATGTCTAAAAATAAAAAATTTTACTTTTTAATTAATTTAATTTTCTATTTTACCAAAATGCCGAGTAAAATAAGATTAAGTGGAAATCTTCGTGCTGCACGTCGCGAACAAATCAATACAAAATAAGTAACCAAGAAAACACCATATGATGCAAAATAAAGCCATCTTCCATTTGTACTTTGCACATATTCACGAATAGGTGGTCTATAGTATATATCACATATATTCACTTTCAATAATCCGATTAGAATAATTAAACATACGTAAAATGAAATAATGCAATAAGACCGAATGTAATCGATAATTGAATCATAAGAATTATATAAACCTATTTTATATAAAATTATTAAAATAAATTATTTTCTTGTAGGTTCCGATCAGTACAAACCTTTCGGATAAATACACGGCGAATTTCTTTGCTTTCAAGACCAGTAAAAACTCCCCATTGGTCTCCGCCTTGTTCACCATCTTTATAAAAGCAAAGACAAAAATCTCAATTATAATTCAAAAAAAGTAATTAATTATATAAATTAGCAAAGCATTTAGGAGTTTAAGCAAAAATTTAGTTTATATATTCGAATATAATATAATTATAATTCTATAAAAATTTAATTTCCTCTTAACAATTTACATTTTTTTTTTTATTACAAAATCGAATATACTAAAAGATCAAAATAAAATAGTCACAAGTTCGAATTTTATTTTTAAGAATATCAAAAACTCTTTTCTTCACAATTCAGACAATTCAGTTTAGTTATTAAAAAACTAAAAAACGATACTTATTAACAATAGAAAAGAATCGAAGCTACGTAACACATTTATATTTCTCATTAAAGATAAATATTATATGAAAAACAAAAATTATTCAAGTAAAAGATGCTGACTAAGTCAACAAGGTGAAACTTAATGATGAACATGTTTTTACGATCGAAAGTTTTTGTGTCCTATATCAATAAATATGCCGATGTACAGTGTTTTATCTAGTGTGAGAGAGAGACACTATTCACGAGATCGTCTTGCCTCTACTGGACTTTGTGCTTATTGTACGACATACAATGTGTCTATATTTACGAAAAAAAAAGATGTTTAGTCTCGTCGACTTTGAAATTTTCTCGTCGAAAGAGAAAATCTACATACAACACTGGTGGTATACAATAAAAACAAAAGTCCTCATTTACGAGCGTGTAGAGATTCTATATTCTTCATTCAGGATTTTTATCAGCTTCGAATCTAGTATAATTCATTTTGATTTAATTGTAGCTCTTCTTCATTTAGATGATTTTAAGATATTGAATGCAACCACAAACTAATTCTGTCTATGTATCTATTTCTTTGTGAATTTTCACTTTATATACGTACATTAAGGGATTAAGTCCATTGGAGACAACATTTTTGGACCTAGATCTGACTGATTAAACTTTTCGGATTCTGATTCGAATTGTACTCTTAATTTTAAGGATTTTTTTTTTAGTATGAGTCTTGAAGTCGTTTCGAAGAAGCGAGATACTTTTTAACGATTATTCGCATTCTGCTAGTGCCATAGTCTTGGTTTATTAATCATTATTGACTCTCTCTCTTCTTTTTCATCTTCTGTTTGTTCTATGTTTCTTCCACAAGTATATGAACAAATAAATGATAGAAGAGTCTTACAATGCCATATTTTCACAAATAGTACCTATGAAGTCGAGACATAAAATCATAGTGACTGATTATTTCACGCAGAAACATTAAGTTGAAGTTGGCATGAAAATTAAGATACAATAAGATTGATTAACGATTAATAAAATAGTTTAAACAGAAAATTGAACACTCTACCAAGGAATACTAAACACAAGCAACAAGAATGAAGCAATTATTTGTGTTCAGAAGTTTTAAAAGGAAATATGAAAAAAAAAAGTTCTCCATTGCGTATGAATTGTTTTGCTTTATGCTAAGGACACAATGCAGCTACGTAGTAGACACAACAAACAAAGCTGAAGTTCACTTCAATAGCAAAATATTTTATACAGTCACAGCCAATTTCATATTGCAAAAAAAAGATTTTATCAAATTTTCACAAAATAAAAAAGGCAAACATTGACAAAAGAATATGAACATTCCGTTTAATATCTTGCGACAATTAGAAGCGAAAAATGCAAACGTATTTCATTTCATTTATAATGGAAAATTCCTACCTCGATATGAAGATCGAAGTGTAAATCGTCCGTTCGAGTCATAGACACCCGACATGAATCGCGCTTTTTTAACTTATATATCTGTAAGATAACTATACACATAATGAGAATGAATAAATACACCTAAAGCATAGCAGCGATTTTCATGGTTTTTTTTCAAAATCGAGATAAAAAGAAAAATAAATCATAATCAGAAAATGTTTTATTATCAAAGAAGAATATCTTAAATGATATCTACTTTGACACATTTACAATCTGAAAACATACACCTGTATATACGGAATCTGTTAATAATTTTATAAAAGAATTTCAATTATTAAAAACTATTAATGCAATTCCTGTAAGATTAGAGCATAAAACACGATATGACTGCTGTTGCTAATTACAGGATAATTGGTGTATTCTATCTGTTTTGGGACACATTTTTTCACCATACTTTTATGTATGTCTGCAGAAATGCAATAAGAAAGTAGTTAATATATTGTAACAAGCTGTTATTCGTATACGGTCTGTAATTGTCTATCAACATAGCCTATCACGGTATAGTGGGAGGTGCCAATTTCTACCCTATGCACTTGAATACTCCTTTTATATTATGTTTTACAAAATAAAACCAACCTTTGGCAAAGCCTGGACGTGGCAATACAGGAGGCGCTTGAAATGGCATTTCATTTTGATCATGGCCACCACCTATAAAAGTATACAAATAAAGCATGAAAGTCATTGAGTTGAAAGGCTTACCAGGTCGAGGTGGATACGGTATAAATCCAGTCGGTTCTTGAGTCATATAACTTTGTTCACCTTGATATGATGGATTAGGTCCATTGTAGATATTTCGATCTTGATTCATTATATTTATTAATGCTAAAAAAGATACTTTATTTAATGTATGAAAACAAAGAATCACTAGACTAATTAGATTTCTTATTTAACAAAATGGCAAAATGAACTTTCTTCACATCGATGACACCCTCATAGTCTGTCCTCAAATAGGAATGAATCATCAAATTATTATCAAATCATCAGCATACCAATGCACTCAGTGACAATAGATGTCTTGACATATTTTTCACGACTCTCCTTTATATCTATTGTTGCTGGATAGAAAAGAGTTTTTCTGATTGAGTGGGATTTTTCGGCCTTAGTCTCATTTCTTAGTAAAAGCCACTGTAGCTTATGTGTATTTGGACTGGTCAATTTGTGTTGATTATTTCCTTGAGTTTTAACACTTTTTTGAAAAAATTAAAAATGTAGTTCAATGGAGAATAATTTTCTCTATCAATTACTACGAATCTCACATTCAGTCTATCACAAAAACTCAGAGGGTGCTACACGTACTGCATTTGATATCTATTCGCTTAAGGCTCTATATTTTTTATGTTTTTTGTCGATAGACTACCATATTGTGAGTTATGCGTAGTAAGGAGGAAAGCAAAAAAATTTATTGGTTTACCTGTTTTCATCAATGAACGCAACAGAACAAAAGATGGCATACATATCTACATCGATGCTAGTGGTTAAAAAAAACATTAAATCAGATAAATATTTATCTAAGCAGCAAAGACCAACAAAGAAAGGTGCAGATGTGAATGTCAATCTTCTCTTCACTCACATCCGTTTTCATCAGTTATAACATTTGTGCCGTAATAATGATTTGTTATTGCTTGGGTTATATATCGTGTCCAAAACTAAAATAATCAAACATGTTAGTAAAATCAAGTAAAATCTATAATAAACGAATAAGTTTGATAAAGTACACTTGATTATTTTGATTTCAGAGAATATATAATTCAAACATTAACATATTCTCAGTACTACTATGAATTTATAACAGTCGGAAAACTTTTTCTTCTATCGAGCAATAATCAAAAACAGTTGTATCCGATACACTTAAACTGTTTATTGTAATAAATATCCAACTATATATATGCTGGCGAATAATATATAGGATATGATAATATCCGAGCACATTTAGGAAAAACTCCTAAGAGAATAGGGAGATCGAAAGGAAAAATACATGTAATATAGAAAGGAGAAAAATCACCACATATTGAAGAACGCGTAAAAGTGATATAAGAAAACAGTTGATTATATTACTTCTTAACACTATGCCAGTCCAACAACTGGTAAAAAATCATGTTTTACTGATATATGATAGAAGCTGTATGATACGAAAAAAGAATTGGGACTTTCGGCCAGAATGGTCATCCGGATATATATGTATGTACATTTATTTATTTGATTCAAATCAAGCTTTAACGAAGGAGAAAAATAATGAAATCTTAACAAACATTACCATTTTAGGATGTTGGTGAAGTGAAGACCCATACCACTACCCTTAACAGTCTAGTCTATAGCAGACTGAGATATAGAATTTATTTTCCCTTCTCAGGCTTTGTGTAACACGATCTAAAACGGGTGTTGACATATAGAGGTAAAATAATTTTGAACCTCCCTTCCACTTCACAGATCATGGCAGACATTGTTGATATACGGTCATAGATAGGTATATCGATAATGTCTCTCTACAATGTATGAAGCACTTTCTTATTGCATTTCTAGAGGATCAAGTAAAAAAATGATGAAAAAATGTGTTCCAATATATATACATAGAATAAAACAATCTCTCTCTCTCATTAGCAGCAACAGCAGTCACGTCATGTTTAACAATTTAATCTGACAGGAACTGCGCCAATAGCTATATTATAGTAATATATAGCATTCGTAATCTAAAATATCGTCAATAAAGATGAATGCTTCTTCAACAATGCATTTCTTTTTTTATTATTATTGGTGTTCTTAGGAAAAGACAAACCCAAAGCCTTGAAATTTGGTATAATTTGTTTTGAGTTTTAACTTAAATTTGGATTCGATTGAAATTCGAAATTGAATTTGATCTTGAGCAAAAAATAGTATTAATAGTTTGTGTTTCGATAGCGATCATAAAACTGCAAACTATTTTATGTTAATGTGGCCTCTAAATCGAAATCTAAGCTCCAAATATAAATCCAAATAAAATCCTAAGGTCCTTAGTCTCAAATCTATTCTAGTTTTGTTGCACCCCTAGACATTCGATTTATCCTTTAATTCGTTTATTGTTAAGCTGCTATGTGATCGTGCTGGCAATGAAAAGCGAGAAGAGAAAGGGATACACTGTTTGATCTTTAGTTCTGATTGTTAATAGAGGTGTAAGCCGACCAGCTGAGCCATCGCTCCCTCTTCCCCCCGTTACCGTATATAATTACTGAAAAGTTCAGCCGCTGTCGCCACTACATAAATATATATATATACTAGTTTTCTGAATATTTCTGACACCCAGGATCAGTTTCCAGGGCTCTACAAATCTAGTTTCTTAATCGTCTATCCCAAAATTTCTCGAAACTACGAAGATCTTTGTAAAGATCATCGAACAGTTCCAGCCGCCGTCGTCGATCAAATCATCAGTCGACGCCTCTAATTGCTAAGATCAAAAGAGGGTTTTTTTACCCTTGATTCTCGTTACTAGAGGGGAGAAAATTACCCGTTGACTTTTAACCATTGATTCTAGTTGCCAAAATTAAGAGAGGAAGTCCCGAAATTCGACTTAAACTTCAACTCATTATTTTTCTTCATAAAAGATAAATATATATTTTTCAATAGTAATATAAATTGGTATATCAAAAATAAAATCAAATGTTTAGAAAATTTTTGTGTTTGTCTTGATTGTTGAACTGATTAAAAAATAATGGAAACTATAGGCAAAGAACTATGAAAAATATATTAAATAACTTTTATTTCATTTAAGAATATTTATTCTAAACATGATTGTTTTATTTTATTTTTTTGAATAATTTTACGAGGAAAATGAACAAAATCTTTTCCGAACATTGATTGTTTATTTAATAAAAGAAAACAAAATAGAAATTTATTTCATTCGCTTTATCTTTTACTTTTTTAAGCTAGAACAGACTTAAAATCAAAATACTTTTCTTCGGCTTCACATAGACGATAGATACAGTCGTTAGAAACACCTCAATCCATCGCTATGTGATTCGAATATATTTATAAACGAAGAAAAGAAAACTAAATCTAATAAAAATTTTGTTATGTAGATGAACATGTCACAATTTTTGAACAAGATCTTTGTCAATGAGTTAAACAATAAAAACAAGATGCTTGTGTTGGTATTTATTGAAAAACTCATTATGAAAAAGCTGAACCATATCGTTTAATGGTTAAAGACTGTTTTTTCCAATATTCAAATTGATATTCAAATATCAGGATTTCGTCTTCAGATGTAATTTATCATTTCATTACATAGTATGACATCACTATACATTAAAAATAACTACCATATTGGACAATTTATTTCCTTTTTTCTGTCGGATTTTTTATATTTAATATGCAATGAAATCTTAGATTCTTGTATAAAATTAAATGTCCGTATTATAACTCAATATCTCACTGGGGATTATACAGAAAAATAAGAATAGAATCTAATAGTTTTCTCAAGCAAAGATAATCTTTTTGTGTACTCAAAAAGTGAGTACACTCTAGAATCGGTCAGTGTGTCCGTCCGGCCGTTTACACGATAACTTTTGAAAGGAGAGTCCGATCACGATGAAGTTTTCTATACAGTGTAGTCTTAACATTATCTCAGTCGAGTTCGAAGATGAGAAGGATTGGCCGAGTTGTTCCTGAGTTATTGCAAAAATACTGATTTTTCCTTACGGCTTCCTATAGGAAAATCGACCTATCCTCACTTTCGTAAAACAATTTTCCTATCATAGTCAAATAAAACCTCAACTATTATATACCATTCGAGAGGGAATTTCACGAGCTACAAAATGGTATATAAAACATAAAGAAATAAGAAGGCTAGCCCACCTAGTGCAAGGATAAATCAACGGAAATCGACTCTGTTTTTGTCTGCGCTCTAATCAATCCACAATTAGAGCTTTATATTCCGATCACAGAGATAATACTTCGAGATTTTCTGGGATGGAGAACTCGAATCTGCAATCCACTTGACTCGAAGCCACATTGGTTAAGCACTAACCAATAGAAATCAAGTTATAGGAAAAACGACTTTATGAGGATAATCCAAGGCGAAGAGTTCAAATCTGAGCTGTATTCACCCAGAAATCCTATTGGTTGAGCAGTAGCCAATAGAATTCAAGTGTTTATAGAAAGGGTTTGCCAGGCTAATCTTTATATCCACACATTCTAGGATGACCGATTTGTCTCATTCACTTTTTGTAGTACACATAAATCTCGGATTTAAATCCGAGGTTTTCACATTTGTTTAATAATATTATCAGGTGTAATATATTATTAAAAAATAGTGGAAAGAAAGGACCTTTAAATAGCACTGTATTTGATTTGTCAAATGCAGCAAATGACTGGCTAATGTCAAAGAAATATTGTAGAGGAAAATTTTAAAAACAAAAAACCAAATATTGCGATATATTAAAGAAAATTGATGTTTTGAATACTTTATTTTACACAATATATAGATCGTATTTATTCTGTGTGTAAGGTATGGGTATGGTTGAAAAGAAGATCCATACCCACACCTACCCTTTTTAGTCTTCTACTATGTTCCATGTTTGATATTTATCTTGTATAAGAATAACAAAATCATAATGTTGACATTTTTTTTTTACCGATGTCTCTCTTCTCTGTTTCGTTGATTTGTTCTCTTCTCCTCTAAAACGTGTGTTCACATTTTTTTCTCTTTGCTTTTATGCTGAAAGTCACAACGAAACGAAGAGAAAGAAAAACCTGAAAGAGGTCTCGAATAAATTCAAGAGAACATACGCCAGAGACGCCTATGAAAATTTGGCGAAAAAAATTCTATGTGCATAGTTACTTTAACGAATTCGCTTGGTCGTTGAATTCGTCGCACTACACTTTTTTCAGTTCGTCGTGTAAACGGAAAATTGCACAATCATGATGAAGGTTCGTGACACAGTTTCAATAAACAAATCGATATAAAGAAAAAAAAACTCAACAATCATTCATTTTAACGACGTATATTATTCGAACACAAGCGACATTGATGGATAGCAAAGCTCCATCACCTTTTCTGAGTTTACCTGTCGAGCTTGTCTACCACATCTTGGACAAACTCGATGACTTCGCAATGTTATGTTCAGTTCATAATGTGTGTACACGACTGAACATGATCATTGCTACTTATCATCGATATCAGGTAAATTTCATCTTTATCATGAACTCAGATTTTTATCGTGCTCAAGATATCACTCAGTTTAATCAATAATTATTTAAGTTAACTATTTTAACTGTTGATTTTAGGACAGTAAAAATTCGATAGTAACATTTTGACGTTGATAAATATTACCTAAAAGATAATAATTATTACGTTATTAAAGACAAGTCCAAGGATTCTATTGAGCTTCTGATTTTTTTCTGCAATATTTTACCAAACAGAAAATAAATTTAATAGAATTTTAAGACGCATCGAAAGTTTTTGCATTGCAGTTTTGTTTTTCTGTACTAGTTATGGATAGGACTTCTTCAGATGAATTGAATTGAAATATATTTAAATAGATTGATAACAAATAATACGAGTTCATTGACCATTTTTATTTTTTATTTTTGAATTTATTTTAAAAAAACCTTGTGAATATTTTACACTGATCTTCAGTCTATTATCAACACAGATAAAAACTAAAAATACAAAATTTTTTATGTATAACTATTTTTTTCTTTTCATTTCGTTCTTTTCTTTTTTTTTTTTGATATTGCAATGCACAAGCAAACGTTTCTCCCTCTTGTATTGGAATGTTAAAGAAAAGAAAAAGAACGAAAAGAATAGTTATACATAAAAAATATTGTATTTTTTACTTGTTATTTGTGTTGATAATGGACCGAAGATCAGTTCGAAATATTCACAAGATTTTTTGAAATAAATTCAAAAAATAAAAATGGTCAATGAAATTGTATTATTTGTTATTAATCTATTGAATTGAAAGTCATAGAAGAGGTCTAGTTGAATTGCCTGAACTATACCCCTCTGAAATTTCGGTGACTTAAAAATTCATTGAAGAGATGAAGCCATCAAGGCAAATGAAACCTAGTTCTAAGGAGTCCCAGACCCTATAAAATTGTAACAGCTGCCATAAATCGAGAAACTCTAAAAACGCTTTGAATTCATCATAGTTGTAGAATCGTTCAAAGAATGCCAGTACAGCTTTATAATCAAAGGAAATGAATAAGAAGTGTTTAAGAGAAGATGAATGATTTATTTGATTGATGAAACGATCGGTTGATACTAAGAACTTCTTGAGTTCATAATTCTTCTCTTACAACCAGCAATTTCCTAACTAAAGTGAATATAGGCCTTAAACAACAATGAATAGGATGTTTTGTATGAGATTTCAGATGATTTAATCCATCTCTCCACTATCCGTGTACATAGGTTTTTTTTATCGAAATGTGTCTATTTTTAATTTGGCGTCCGCATGAGTGATTGCACTTCTTTGTTCAAAAACATCCATTCAGTTTCAGTTGATCACTAATCTCTCCTGAAAAATTAATATTCTCTGCTTCATTGAAGAGAATGACTTACCTAGGAAGACAGAGTAGAATAAAATTTGAATGTTTTCGTATCTGAGATTGAAACCAATTAGAAAACTTTCAATCGAATTGGATTCGATTTATCTTATCACAGAAAAAAAAGCATACTAGTATAATCGTACATGTTACTTACTATTGACAGTTCTGTGAAAAATCATAGAATAACCTACTGACTTTGACTTCTTTTGGATTTTTTTTGCTGAGTAATAGCACCTTTTTCATTTTAAATTCATTACCAATACATCAATTCATAGTTGCTCTTTAAGTTTTTATTGTAAGACATACTGAGAAGTCAAAGATGATGGGTGATTCTATAATTTTTCTCAGCGCTGTATGCTTTAATACTCTTCTCTCTACAATCTATTGATTTTTCTCTTGTCCCACTCTAGTCACCTTGACTGTATTTCGTCACTTTATACATGCTCAAAGGTCATTTCGTTTTTTTCTTAATAAAACTACGACGAAAACTACATTGTATAGAATAAAATGACTCATAAAAGTTCTATATTTGTAGACTTGACAACAATGGTTTAATTGATATTCGAAACATCAGAATTCCCACCACGCAGTGCATCTATCTAAATTGAATGAGCGAAAACTAATCGCTACCAAAATTAGCTGAAAAACTTTATCATAAAAGTTTCTTTCAGTTACAAAAAAATTCTATTTGAAAGAGTACATAAAACAAATCTGAAAAAAATAATAAGCAGGATTTACTTAAGGATCTCGAGATTAATTATTAACAATAGACGTTGCGTCTCTAATATCATTAGAGCATTGTAAATTGTAATGTCGTTGTGAATTATCAAAGCTCATCGTCTCAAATTATTCTTATGAGACTAAATAAACAGTTATCAAAAAAGTTTTGCACCTATTCAAAAATATTTAAATCATAGTATATGTCTACATCATTTTATTACACATTGGCAACGAGCAATTGCTTCTATAAAGAGTACAAGTAGGCATGATGATGACTTTTCAATTGCTATTCTTTTCTTTTTTTTTATTTGTATAACAAGCGTCAAAATCAGGCCACTTTCTGATGACTCACCACGACTTAGCTTAGAATGATGCCATTAAAAGTGAATCGCTTTTATGGAAAATATTTCTTAACAATTAATCCCTACAATCACTCCAATCATTAAATTGGAACGTTGTCAAAAGTTTATTATCATAGTGATCATGATTTGAATAAGGTTGAACGATTTCAATGCTTGAAAAAAACATGAGAGACAAATCTAATTACTTATTGAACGAAACAAAAACAAGATGTATTCCTGGATATCCTAATGTTTTGAAGACTATCATTTATTAACGTAAATTTTCACGAGTTAAATGTCTGCTGAACAGTATGCAAGTGTTAGATTGGCTACTAATTTTAGTATACAGTTACCTCGGTTCAACTTCAGTAAAACCTATGCCACTTAATGCAATTGATAGTATACACGATCTTGTGTGTATATGAGAAATATCGTTAAATCCAATAAATCTTCTGATTTTATTTGTTGGCTAAATGAAACTTCCAACATATTCATACAATAAAGATTGCTGATTATTATCAGTGGCGAGTACAATTACTCATGTAAAAATTTTTAACGAGAAATCAGAATAAAACTTATTCTTTTTTGAATGAAAATTGATTAAAATGGCGCTACTTATTTCTGATTGACACCAGAATATTTACGTTTTAAAAACAGATTCACATTGATTTTAGTCTTTTCTGATCAATTCATAAAGTTCTATCGATTGAAACTGCTTTTTTTTTCAAAATTGGCTAGCAAAGATCAAAATCAAATGAAATCTATCTTCAAAGTTGAAAACTATATTTTTTATAGTATTCAATTATAACCACTTTAATCAAATTTTTTAATTGAGAAAAAAGTCGACTAAAATCAGATTTTTTGTTTTCTTAGATGAAAGATTCGCGTTCAAAAAAGGAATTAAGGTCCCGATTGAGCAGCCCATCTTGTGTCCTGTTGTGTAACTTATTTGAATCATTGATCAGTTTTAAGTAATATTAGTACGTATATTTACTTAGTGTCAACTACACATCAATACTCTCGAGTTCAATCTTTTTTTTCTTCCAATTTTTCGAACTCAACTATTCCTCAGAGCGTGTGTGCCAAACACGATAATGAGGACTGTCAATCAACATGAAACTCTAAGATATTTATTGGAGTTTTATTCTATTTTTCTTTTCTAAGAAACAGATTCTTTATCCTTTTGTTCTTACTTGTTAATCTTTGCTTCAATATACTTCAATCTCTTCTGATTTTTTCCATTGTTTTGTGATCTAGTAAACAAAAAGAATAATCGAATCTCTATTCATTCGAATCTATTCGATTCTCTTAACTTTTAGAATTATGAATTCAGATTCGAGTCGATTCAACCCTCACTACTATAGTATGAAAGATATTACTCTTTTCCCATATATCACTTACTAGTATTTGTTTAGTGTTCCTTTCTGAGTAAACTATTTATTTTTCTCTTTTCCCATTCTAGTTATCTTTTTCTATATTTGATTTATTCATACATATGAAACGAGGTTTGTTTCTTTACAAAACATAAACCACACTGGAAAGTTAACTCTATAGAACACAATGACTCATCAAAATTTAGTATAAATGATCACGAAAACAGAGGTTTAACTAATATTTCAAAGATCGAGAATTTCCCCGACGAGCTGAATCGATGAAAATCAGACCAGTGAAAATTCATTGATATTATAATTAACTCATAAATGTTATCTCAAACGTAATAACTTCAATACATGCGCAAAGAAACTAATAGGCTGAAATTTCTCAAATATCTTGAGATGGATACAAATATTAGTTCTTTTTCTCATATAATCATAGAATTCAAGGTTAAAATGTCATTATTTTTCTTCTTGTGAAAATTTATCATGCTAAAATATCCTTACTGAGATACTACAACACCAACTACCAGAGCACTCTAGAACCTGTTTGAAAAAAATTGTCTCCAACATAGGACTAACTTATCCGAATTGCTATTCTTCTGTTTTATTTCGTAACTGTCTAACTTATTTCAATTTTCCACTTCAACATTCGGCCATCCTTTTTTCTACTTAGTTTCTCAATAATTCTTTAACACGTACAGTATTCGTTCAGTCTTCTTAGGTTTTTCACGCTTTTCATCATCCAGTCCCCTATTCAATCGATATCGAAATGTACTTGTCACAACTGTCCTTCAAAGGAAGACTCAGTCAATATCTATCACTATCATATCGAAGAGATATAGAAACCACGCTTTTACCCGGACTAATCCAAATTGAGACTTTTTCTTGTCGGACATGAGAAAAACAAAATTAGTTTCCTCGTAGCTGATTCTAAACTCACGTGTTTCTCAAAAATTACAAATGATTACCTACTCATGAAATATCATTAACGCATCACAGAAATTTCAACGCTTGTCTTAATATAGGCTATCATTTTCATAATAAGAATTTAAAACACCCTGAATAATTTTCATATAAAACAAAATCTAATTGCCATTTCCAAAAAAATCGAAAAAGACTTCTCACCTTCTTTTATCATCATTCTTCTACGAAAATAAATCTCCCAACGATTAATAAGAACTACAACATTGAGAACATCGTTTTTTTCTACCATCAATAACTACATCCACCACAACAGGTGATGTACAAAACAATACGATGGCAGCAGTTTACATGAGGATAAGCAATATTCTTCAGCTATCACCATTCGAATCCCAATTTTGTATAACTACCCCTCCCCTCTACCCGTACGCGTAAGGCTTCTTTTACAGTTCTCCGAGCAACCACTTCTTTGTCTCTTTGTTTTTAATCCACTCGACATATTTCCGACCAATCACAAAATACTTTATATAGAGGATCCTATTTACTCGACACTCATACCATATAGAGGTACGATTAACAAAAAAACTATTTCATTCATAGTCAATTACGCAAAATCAAACAACACTGTGACTCCCCTTCTCTTTCTCATATACACATCTGCACTTTTTCATACAGACACTCACCACACTAAATCTCTACCAAAATCAAATCGGAGCTCTCGAAGCACAACATCTGGCTGATGCATTACAACATAACACAGTGAGTCTCTTTCTCTCTTCTTCTCTCTCTCTCTCGCTCTCATATACATATCTGCACTTTTTCACACAGACACTAATCACACTAAATTTCGAAGGCAATCAAATCGGACCTCGAGGAGCACAACATCTGGCTGATGCATTACAAAAAAACACGGTGACTCTCTTTCTCTCTTCTTCTCTCTCTCTCTCATATACCAATCTGCACCTTTCCACACAGACACTCACCACACTACATCTCTACCAAAATCAAATCGGAGATATCGGAGCACAACATCTGGCTGATGCATTACAACATAACACTGTGACTCTCTTTCTCTTTTCTTTTCTCTCTCTCATATACACATCTGCACTTTTTCACACAGACATTCACCACATTAGATCTCGGATACAATAAAATCGGACCTCTCGGAGCACAGCGTCTGGCTGATGCATTACAACACAATACGGTGACTCTCTTTCTCTCTTCTTCTCTCTCTCTCTCATATACATATTTGCACTTTTTTCACACAGACACTCACCACACTAAGTCTCGGAGGCAACCAAATCGGACCTCTCGGAGCACAACATCTGGCTGATGCATTACAACATAACACGGTGACTCTCTTTCTCTCTTCTTCTCTCTCTCTCATATACACATCTGTACTTTTTCACACAGACACTCACCACGCTAAAACTCGAATTTAATCAAATCGGACCTCTCGGAGCACAACATCTGGCTGATGCATTACAACACAACACGGTGACACTCTTTCTCTCTTCTTCTCTCTCTCATATATACATCTGCACTTTTTCACACAGACACTCACCACACTAAGTCTCGGAAGCAATCAAATCGGAGATATAGGAGCACAACATCTGGCTGATGCATTACAACATAACACAGTGACTATCTTTCTCTCTTCTTCTCTCTCATATACATATTTGCACTTTTTTCACACAGACACTCACCACACTATATCTCCGAAGCAATAAAATCGGACCTCTCGGAGCACAACATCTGGCTGATGCATTACAACATAACATGGTGACTCTCTTTCTATCTTCTTCTCTCTCTCATATACACATCTGCGCTTTTTCACACAGACATTCATCACACTACATCTCGAACACAATCAAGTCGGAGATATCGGAGCACAACATCTGGCTGATGCATTACAACATAACACAGTGACCCTCTTTCTCTCTTCTTCTCTCTCTCATATACACATCTGCACTTTTTCACACAGACACTCATCACATTAGATCTCGGACAGAATCAAATCGGACCTCTCGGAGCACAACATCTGGCTAATACATTACAGTATAACACGGTGACTTTCTTCTTCTCTTCTTCTCTCTCTCTCTCTCATATACACGTCTGTACTTTTTCACACAGACACTCACCACACTACATCTCGGACACAATCAAATCAGACCTCTCGGAGCACAACATCTGGCTAATGCATTACAATATAACACGGTGACTTTCTTCTTCTCTCTCTCTCTCATATACACATCTGCACTTTTTCACACAGACACTCACCGCATTATATCTCGAATACAATCAAGTCGGAGATATCGGAGCACAACATCTGGCTGATGCATTACAACATAACATGGTGACTCTCTTTCTCTCTTCTTCTTCTCTCTCTCATGTACATATCTGCGCTTCTTCGCACAGACACTCGCCACACTAGATCTCCATTCCAATCGAATTGGACACATCCTTAAAACTCGGTTGAAGGAATTAATTGAATGGAATAACCAACGAACAACATCGTAAGCTTTGGTTTCGAAGATGGTGAAATGAAGAACACTAATTTCTGGTTGAATGTATGATTTGCTTTTTCCCTTGATGTTTTGTTTGCAAATGATAATAAAATCTTTAAATTTTCTGCTTGATATGCTTGATAATGATGATATGGCAGTAATTTTTGACAATGTGGATAATCGTGGTTTTTTGAGATTTCTAAAAATGAGTCATACGAACATCTGATTTAGATTCTGGTCGATATGAGTTCGACTGTAGAAGGATGAGGAAGTTCGAAGTTTTTTTCGTTTGGTGAACAGATTGTGGTTTTTTGGTCATTAATAACGGCAGCTGTCGAATGAAGATGTTTATAAGAGACTTGGAACAGACTGAGCTTCTTTTCAACCGATCGGGTCGGCCGATTGAAATTTTTGATGGCATCGATGAAAAACCGTTGAAAAATTCGGTTGGTTCAGTTACAGAATTCCACTGGTGAGATAGCAGCTACGCTTTACATTCCAATTACGAAACTATCTCATTTGAGCAAGGGTTTAGTAATATCGCTTGACAAATAGATTGAATGAAATTCATATAACTCGTGAGATTTGTAAAACCAATGTTGTTTATATAATCTGTCATGTTGCCTACACAGCAATCACTGAGAAGCAAAGGAAATTACTTGAAAAATTGTCATGCAGTATCTTACAATAATTGATATAGAACACTATATGTGCCTTATTTTGGCTGATTTTTGCGCCAAAGAAAAAGTGATAAAGTTGATGTTTTCTTATTCGAAATCATTATTCAACGTAGTTGAGAGTAGAAAGCCATTTTATTTTTTGTTGTCTCGAAAAATTAAAAAAAATGGCATCCTTACTTGAAGAACTTTTCAATTCATCAACTCCTATTGTCGATCGCAAAACTGAGTGAGATAAAAAGATCAATTTTCAAATAGACTTCATTATTTTGAGATTTATTTTATTCAGAGCCAAGTTTTTATTTAAAATTGTATGGTACTAGCATGTGACAAAAGTTTCACATTTAAAACAAGATTTGTTTTGGTATTGAGGGTATTAGAATATAGTCTGAGATTCCCTGGTAGTTAAGAATTTTTGACACTCAGTGAAAAATAGTTCAGAGGTGAACTTAGAATTTTTACATTGGACATTTTTGAAGTTTACACCTTGTTTAGGTTCGAAATCGATGAGTAACTATTCTTACCATTATCAATGCATTCATTATGCTTCGATACCATTCACTGTAAAAATGAGAAATGCTAAGTCACAGTTTTGAACTGAGATTTCGATGCTAACTAGACATTTGTTGACTCGAAGTTTCGAATTTGTTTTTTTTTCTCGAATATTCCAATCAAGAAAATCAATAAAAACGAGCAAAAATATGCTACCTTTGGTACTTTAAAAAGTAATAAGCAACCATAAAAAAAACCGATGAAAGGCAGGCAGTTTGAAAAGCTTAACGGAACTAAACCAGTAACCGCCCTATTCGGTGCCAGTTTCAAGATTGGTTTATAGAAGACTATAATCTATGCAATTGTTGAGATGATATACATATGAGATTCTGTTGTCTTCATTGACACATTCACTGTTGGAATGATCCATGAAATTAAATAATGTCGATGTGAGAAAATATCCTTTTAAAGTTAGTGAAATTTTACGGAGGTATTATACTATTTGGCGATCAAATTGATTACCAAATAGTTTGAACTCATTATGTAATTGCATTCATTTTACTGAACATTGACATACATAGATTGAGTAGTTATTGTCCATAAGAATGGATTGATTTTAGAGCGAGTGGGCATGTACTGCTATGAAATCAACATGGTTTCCTATTGTATATAGCCGAAATCGAGCTGATGAAGTCTTGATCGAAAAAAGTCACAAATATTTTCTTGCCATTGACCACTTCCTTGTTGCTGTATCCACTCGCTAATTCAATTTGTTCTTTCTGATGACACCATTTTCAATTCGCAATTCGATGTCTAGCAAGGCACTTTTGCTACAACAACAATACTTGTTAGTCAAATTGTGCTTTTTTCTTGACTAATATTAGACGGTTTTTGAGCAAAGAGCGTCGATAATAATTCAATGATTCTGAGTGTAACTAGAGAGACACAGACATATAAATACTAGTCGTATTATATGTAAAAGCTGTGGAGTCTGTGTGTGAATACAGAACTGATATGAATCCATATCGACACCCTCGTATCTCATTCAGAAAAACAATGTCCTATTTGAACAAATGCGAAATACTATTCTTCACAGTTAGTTTTACATGAAGAGTACCAAACAATTGGTTTGAATCAGAGAAGATATTAAAATTTTTTTTAAAAACTATGGTGTTCTTTTCTAAATTTAACAAATCTTTCAAAATAATTGAAGACTGCCATTTTCATGTTTCTTTCTAAAAGTATACTCCGAAAATTTTAAAACTACTTCTTTGTTACGACCATTGTGCCTTCTATGCAAGCAAATGCAAAAAAAGACAACAAAAAGCATTTGCTGAAACTTTGACATTTCAGCATCTTATAGATGGCTTTCTTTATATTTTAAATAGTTCAAACCTGCCCTATCGCATTGCATATCTTCTCATTTGTGAACATAAAATCGAAGCTCAAGTCTGTTAAATTCAACTTCAATTTTTTTTTAATGTAATTTACTCAAATTGAAAACAATGTTAAGTCTCAACTTTTCGCTTTTCAAATTTCTAAGAAAATTACTGATAATAGTTTTCATACAAATTATACTTTCAGTTATATCTTTCAACTAGGTGTAATTTATAGAGTTCGCTCAACATAATTGTTATTATGAATGTCATCAGCTACTTTTGAATATGAAAACACCATGTATTTGTCATTATAAAATTTAACCAAATGTCGAATGAAGCTTTTTTTTTTCGTTAAATTTGTTCTCAGCTAACGAGGGAAGGTTCCCAGGTGTTACGCTCCGTTTTGAATCGGACATATGCCGTTTTGTAG
>CAJNOL010000241.1:0-38015 GCA_905250125.1 Rotaria sordida
GTCTTAATGGAGGTATGGAAATCCTTTTTTCTTAAAAAAAAAAAAAACTTTTTATTTTGATATTTAATCATAGGTGCCGCTTCTTATGTATTAACAAATGATAAATCATTTTCTTATACAGATATTGATTTTATATTTCGTTGTGATTTATCATCAGAATCAACATGGACACAAATAAAAACAATTGTATGTGAATGTTTATCACAACAAATTCTATCATCATCTTGTCAATCATCATTTTCACCAATTATAATTCAAGCTGCCTATGTAGAAAAAATAGCACGTATTATTAATCCATCAAATAATGATTCATGGGCATTAATATCTTTATATAATATAAATGGACAAAATATTGAATTAAAATTTGTTGATCGTATGAAAAGACAATTTCAATTTAGTGTGGATTCATTTCAAATTTTAATTGATCCATTACTTGATTATTATGAACATAGTTTAAAATATCAACAAAAATCTAATAAAAAACAACAATATTATAATCATGGTAAGCATCAGCTTGTAATGAGAGAAAAACGAAAAAAAAAGAAAAACACAATAATAACAACAGCTGTATTCCTATTTTCAATTGAAGAAGAGAAAAAGAAATGGTTTTCTATTGCAATTCTATTTCAAAAAAATAAAATGAAAAGAATAGCATATTATTAATAAAAAAAATGAGAAAAAATATCAATTATAAAATAAATATAACTTCTACTAGGCCCCTCAGATCTTAGCAATATTATCTAGATCATTGCTTTTTTTTTTGTCTGAATAACAAATTCGACTAATTGAATTCTTATATGAATTGTAAAATAATAATATATAATCCCGAAAAATCAAAAAAAAAAAAAAAGAAAAAGAAGATTATTTCTTTTTTTCTTTTGTTCTTTAGAATATCGTTCATCAAAAAATAATCGTTATTTATATCGATGTCCAAATATATCAGTTGAATGTTTATATGGAAGTTTTGATGCTGCTTTAACACATCTTAATCGTCGTCAAATAGTTACAACATCACCTGAAGGTATACATGGTGGTGGTTTACTTAAATATTGTCTTTTATTAACACGTGGTTATCGTCCATATGATAATGGTATATCATCATGGCAACTTGAAAAATTAATGTGTTCAAGATTTTTTATTGATTTTGCTGATATAAATGAACAAGAATATAAATTATTATCATATTTATCATCACATTTTTCTAATGATGATTCAGCTAAATATCGTTATTTATTACAATTAAGTACAATTATTGAACGTAGTACAGTTTGTTTAATGGCACATGAACGTAATTTAACATTAACATTAATATCACAATTAGCAACTGAATATTATTATCGTTTATATGATGAGTATAATACATATCAGATAACAACAGCTGAAGTAACTGTACCAAATTCGATAACAATTGATGTTATTTATCATAATGAATTAGATGAATGGAAATCTTTATATACTCCATTAAAACCACAATCACAATTACAACAAGAAGAAAATTAAAATAACAAAATTTAAAAACAAAAAAAAGGCTTTCAATATTGATTACATATGATCATTCCGCCCTGCGAATAGGTCGTCCAGATCGTTTAGCCAAAAAAAAAATGGAATTTATCGGATCTTCTGTTGTGATTGATCGATTCAAAAAAAAAAAAATTTATATATAAACTTCTATATTATTTATTTATATGTATGTGTATATGTGTATGTATTCTTATTAATTATTTTTTGTATTATTGTCCAACAATAATACTAAAATTGGAAGAAAAAAAACCTTAGTTATTATATCCATTCTAATACAGTCTATTTTTCTGTTGTTATCGTTTGTTTTCTGTTGTTTCTCGATGGTGCGTTTATGAATATATACTTATTTTTGACAAATATAAATAAAAAAATACAATAGACAGATAACTAATGTAACTGAAAATAATTTCTTCTTTTTTTTTTTTCTTTAAAAATAACTGGTTTTTATTGTATTGAACACAATAGCATAGATAGCATATGAAATCTTGGCAAACAAAAAATAATGAAAGAAAGCTTTGTGTATATAATTATTGCTGTCCTTCAAAATGAAGCAATAGGCATGTTTATTATTGATTATATATTCACAGTGAGCACTAAAATTATTCAACAAGGTCTGTTTTCAAGTTGTTTTTTTTCGCTCTGACTCAACCATGAGAAAGAATTACAATAGTGATTCCAGTAGAGAAAATTGTTGTCAACAACAATATAAGGAAATAAAAGTTATTATTAGATTGTTTAAAATAAAACCTTCAGAAAATCTGAACCCTAATTTTCTAGTATCTTTAGCATGTAAATATAATTTTGTATAAACAATATAGAATGATAGAACTAAGAATTCTTTAGAAAATGAAATATCTTCGAGTTTTTTACGATCTTTTTTTTCTTTAATATTTCCTATAAAAATAGCTGTGAACACAATCGCCTGGGGGATTAAAATGTAAAACACAATGTAGCTACTTTTGCTAATCATAAAGAGATTGTTTTATTGTATCTATTTTGAGACATGTTTCTTCGCTATGCTTTTACCTAATCCTCCAGAAATAAAATAAAGGAAGTAGTTCATTTAGTATTACGAGACGTTTTTGATATGTAATCTGTAGTATGGAGAGAGGAGAATGTTGCTAAACTGTTTGTCATGGTCTGTGAAGGGAGGAGAAAGAGGAGCAGAGGTCCGAATTTTCACTTCTATACTTCAACATTCTTTTTAGATCATGTTGACAAAACTATTTTTGGACGTTTCTCACTTTGAAAAGAACTGTTTGCTCTATCATTTTATGCAGTCTAAACATAATTAAATTTACGCATTATAAATGGTGAAAACATAATATTTATGTTATCTGGAGCCTCTCACTTTAAGAATCTAAAAATAACTTTTACTTCTTTATATTCTTCTTGGAAACAATTTTTTTTTTGCTATTCTTATCACTATTTGGATTCTTTTTAACGATCAAGCTAGCGGAAAAAAAATGCAAATAAACCTTGTTGAATAATGTTGGTATGCATTGTATATGAGTGAATTGCAACTTTTTGGTATGATTTAGATGAGAAACTCGAACAATATATTACAAAAACTTCTCCATGAAATAAAAGATCGTCCTTGGAGGAACGATGTGCCGGACGTAATAGAATTTCCTCCTTGAATAATTAATTTCTTACAAAATTGAACTTTCAACTTGTATATATACATCAAAATATGCTTAGTTTTCAAAATGTTTGACGCTAAAAAATCTTAAAAAGTTTTCCCCAGATCCTCAAAATCTCTTTAGTTCTTTTAATTCAAAACTATGAAAATAAATAAAACACAAAGCAAAAAAAACCGACTCGGAACCTTTTTTTCCGAGGTGATGTTTAATATATTTTTATTATACTCAATGCTGATGTTATGTGGCGAAAGTTTTCAAACATTTTATTAAAACAACATTGATGAAATAGATTTTAGTTGTTGACAAACTTCAGATCATTTTTCAGTTCTTCATAACAAATGAGTAGTCAAGGATAGTTTACAATACATTCAAATTTACTGGTTGAATTCTTTTGAGTTAAATTATGCATGAAAAAAAAAGAAATTTTCCAGTCATTACAACTGGAAATATTTATGGAAAAAACGTCATCCTATTTTATAATATGACGTAAATTTCTCTTAAGTGATACATTATCATAAATTGAAATTTACATCATTTATAGAACTTTGTGTTTTATATTTACTATAAAAATTTACGAGAAATTGAATAACTCATTCATGAGTGATACAGTAGATAATTATCAAATTATCATACTACAAAATGAGCAATATGACCTTGTTCTACCGGAAATCCTGTTTCTTTTTTGCTCTGAAACAAAGCTGATAGGAGAGAGAGAGAGAGAGAGAGTCTTTTCTCACTATGTAATTTATTATCAAAAGAATTCTTTCTCTTTTCATATCATTCATATTTCGACAGCTATCTCACAGCGAGAACTACTTAAACAAAGAAAAAAAAAATTAGCTTTATTTAATATAAACTTTCGAATATAATTAAGCATTTATTACCTGTATCAATCAAATAAACAGAATACCATAACGACTGGCTCAGATAAAACTGACCACTTTTATTTTCTGTCTTGAAAGCATTTTAACGTAACGTTAAAAACTAACGATCTCTCTTGTTCATGAAAAATTCAGACAATTAAAAGCGCTATTCAAACGTCCAACTGTGAACTCATAGCTTTTTGCAGACATGGATGAATTTCTGTAACTTTATACTTATCAAGTCTAATGTCAAAAGTAAAATAATTTTCATATTTCACGCTATGCTCCTATGACCTTGTCAAATGTTCTTATGCCTTATCCTTCACAAGAAAAAGTGTTAGGACTAACACATACCAGTTCGTTCTCATTCGTCGTCGAATGTAGAAATTAATTCTGAACAAATGAATATGACTTTTAATTTGAACAGTGAAAACTATTATATGATTCGTAGATAAAAAAATGACAACAGTTGGGCAGAAAAAAAATTTCTCAAAAAAATTGCTTCTAATATTTTGAAATGCATATCAAAAGATAAAATTTCAGTGAAACTATTATTTAAATTTGTCATTACTTTTTTTGTTTGTTATTTTTCGCAGTTGGATGATTGAGCAGTGCTTAATTTTTTTTTTCAATTTTGCTTGAACAAGATAACTTCATGTGAAAAATAAAGTCGCCTGTTTTGTAGAGAAATAAATTCTTCATCGAATAAGTTCATAGACAGATTTAGACGTTACTTTAAAATGCTTTGAAGACAGAAAACAAAAGTGGCCAGTTTTATTTGAGCCGCCCATTATGTATAAGTCAATTGCAAATTTTTGGTACGATTAGCATGAAAAACTGAAAGTAGGCCTAAACAATTTCTGAGTAGTATAATGTTAAGCAGCAAAATTTGTCCAACATTTCATTGAATATTAAGAGAAATATATGTTGTACAACTTAATTCATTCTAAAATTGGCTTTAGTTCTTGAAAAGATTCAAATCATTTTTCAGTTCTGTATGGCAGACAGGAAGTGAGAAAAAAGACTACAATACACTCGAATTTGCTTGTCATATCCTGTTCTTCGAAATTATACTCGAAAAGAATATTTTCGAATGGATTCGACTGGAAATATCTGCTGAAAAATTGTCACTCGATAAAATGAGTATAATGGCCTTGTCTCACCAAGTCCTATCATTTTTTTTGTCTGAAACAAGGCTAATAAGACAGAACTTTTTTTTATCAGTTTGTTACTGAAAGGATTCCATTTTCATATAATCTGTACATCACCAGCTCTATCATAGACAGAGCTGGAATCAAGTTTGTGCCACTCCACACAAAAACGGAGAAGAAATTAAATTTGTATCAGTTATATGTATATTTTAATTGAGTGTCGGATGCTATACAAAGTAGACTAACTCCATCGTTTTGCTCTTGCTTTTTATAGTCGAAAAATTTCCTTTTGTTTGCATATGTCAACAAAAAATATGACGTTTTTTTTTTTGTAATGTGTCTATCATAATTCAGCAACAGTAAGAGCTAAAATTTTTTATGATAATGAGACGTTCAAAGGAGGAATAACATATAAAAAGAAATTGTCCAAATCGGTCGAAAGAGAGAGAGAGAGAAGTGATAAATCTTAATCGCACTGAACAGTTGCAATTTTTCATTGCTAACTATCTCCATCTATTTTCCTTGATATCGTTTGAACATATTATTTTAAAATGAAATGATTCATGTTTAGATATTTGTTCGATTCGACGAATAAAATTCATTGATTATCTGCTATACTTATATAATTAGAAAGAAAAAAAAAGAGTTACCTCTTTTTGTAATAGATACAGCTATGAAAAGCCTGCTAGATAGAAATATTTTTATGCCTTGAACATATTGCAGCATAATTAGAGAAAAATAATAAATTCATTAAATATGAAATCTGTGCTGGAACGATTTTATCGTCATCGAAAAATAAACAAAATATCTATGCATGAATATCATTGTTGACTTCAAATTTGATGTAGTTATGGAGTAAGATAGTATACTCATTATAATTGAAAAAGGATTGTTTTTCAAAGATTTCTTTTTCGTTTTCATACGATTATTTTAGTTTAATGCTTATTGCTGTTCCAGTTTTAGATTATGTAACTAAAACTTATCAATATGTTATACATATTGTTATAATCATTGAAATGTTTTTATCTATGATATATAATTGATTGTAATTAAAACTAATTCAAGTGACGAAAGAATCGAATTAGTACAATATATTGCTTTATGAAAAAGCAAACTAGCGATAATTCATGTCTATTTAAATTGTCAAACGTCTAGAAATATAATCTGAGAATTTTAGGTTATTATACTATTTCATTATTGAATTATTACAAAAGATCGGAGAATAGAGAAAATTATTGAATTTCTTTTTTCTTCTAACTAACAGTAGAATATTTTCAAAAGAAAGATACTTTTATTTACTAGGCTTTTTTCCAGCTCTATTTACTACAAAAGGAATTGATCCAAAAAAAAAACGAATGTTGTGAGTTTTGAATTAATTTGAAGAATTTATAATAACACTATCGTTACATATGAGATCTATATGAATATTCACGCCAACGCTTTCTGGATTTTTCTAATAAGCTTTGATCTCATACAAAAAATAGTTCGTCCAATGAATAATAGATAGTAGTTTTGTTTAAAGAACATTTTATTTTAATAATAATAATAATATGTTTTTTAGATCTTAGAAAGAATGTCCTCACATATTGGTAAAAAGAAATTTTTTATTATATAAAAGTTTTATTCTTTTTCTTTTTTATTTAAAGGTGTTTCATGTGATTCATGTTTAAAAACAAATTTTCTTAGCCGTCGTTATAAATGTTTACAATGTGATAATTATGATCTTTGTGGTTCATGTTATGATATGAATGCTGAAAGTCAAAATCATATTCATACACATCCAATGCAATGTATATTAACAAAAACAGCATATGGTTATTTTTTTTTTCTTTTTGTTGTTATTATTTTATTCAATATGTTTTCTTTTTCTTTTTCGAGTTTAGAATTATTCTATGCAGGTGAATTAATATCCTATCGAACAATAGTTTCATTAACATGTCCATATTGTGGTTTATCAGGTTTTATTTCACATACACTTTTAATACATTGTTTAGAAAAACATTCAATAATGTTATCTGAAAATAAGACAAGTCAAGTTGTTGTATGTTAAATAATAATAATAATAATAATAATAATAATTTTTTGTTTTTAATTTATAAATATGTTTAATAATTTTTAGATGTGTCCTATATGTGTTATTAATCCATTAGAAGGATATCAATCACGTTTTGTTTCATTAGCTGATCATATTGCAAGAGAACATGATAATGGAGATTTATCAATTAATCAAATACAAAAATTTGAAAATAAAAAAGTAAATGATTTATTTTAATTGATAAATTAAATTTTGTTTTTAAAGGATGATTATGATCAAAATGATGATGAAGATGAAGGATTACCTTTATATATACTTGCAGAACGTTTATTTACTAAAGAAGAAAATCATCGTCAAGAAACAGCTCGTCAAAGACTTGCACAAACAATTGTGCGAAATGATTGTAATAGTTCAACATTAAATAGAAATATAACATCTCAACGACATACTCTTTCAAGACAATCAACAATAAGAGGTTCTCGAGGAGGTCTGAGAGGTAAAGTTTGGTTTTTTTTACAATTTTAAATAATTAATTTTATATTTAGGTCATTTTAATAATAATTATCCATATGGAACAGTATCTCGTACAACAACTGGATCATTTCGTATACCTTTTGATACAACAATAGAAAACACAATACTACCATCCGATCCATATGCAGCTATACTCTTTTCTCAAGATCCTCTATTTGGTATATATATGTATATATATACTTGAAACAAAAGAAAAATATTTATTTTTTTATTATAGATTTTGATTCGCCATTTTCGAATTTAACCAATACACCATTTTTTCTTACATCATCTGTTTCAACTCATACTTCAGCAGTTGAATCTACAAATAATGATCGAATAATTCAAAAAAAGTATATTCAGTACATTTATATCATTTATGTAGAATATATGAGAAATCATTCTTGATGAAATAATGTTCGTTCTATGACCGAATCTTGATACTCTTTCTTCTTTTGAGATGAAGTCAGATGCTAATAAGCGCACTTGAGCTGCGTTTTGAGATCAAAACATTAAATAAATGATCTTTCGTTGAGTTGAGTATGGACGGAGAAGAACGCTTGAGCAGTTTGAACCAATGGATTTTCAGTCACTAGTCGACCTTGAGAGTTCTA
This sequence comes from Rotaria sordida, assembly GCA_905250125.1. Lineage (NCBI taxonomy): Eukaryota > Metazoa > Rotifera > Eurotatoria > Philodinida > Philodinidae > Rotaria > Rotaria sordida. The sequence continues at coordinate 8,341 of CAJNOL010000241.1, forward strand.
TATCTCAGAAGATCAAAGTGAACATATCACCAAAATTTCAGTCTTAGTAGAGTACATGACGAGCTACAAGAACATGTATAATTTGTTCAAAAAAGTACGACCACATGTTTGGAGTCAAGACACTTTCGTTCGGATAGATAAAAGTGATCATTTTTTTTTCAGATTCATTACTTTTCTAGTCAATACATATCATCTATTTGAAATCGAATTAACAACTAATTTGACCTGTATGTGTTTGAAATTATTCCGACAACTTATTTTTGTTGAAAAATTCGTCCCTGGCCCCCTCAGAGTTTAATCAAAAAATGAAGCCAAGCAAAGTCTCATTTCGACAGCTGAAAACAAGTTCTGGTTTTGTAAAATGATAATAGAGCATAAAAAAGGTTGAAAACTATGCATTAAAAATGGTGTTATGATTGACTCCATGTTTTGGTTACACCCTTAGGGTGATTAAAGGTAAATTTTTCGACCAAAACGAAATGTTCGAACAATTTAAAACGCATATAGATCAACTTAGTTGTTAAAGTGGTCACTTTTATCTATCCGAAAGTGTCTTGACTCCAAAAATATGGTCATACTTTTTCTTGAACAAATCATACATATTCTTATAGCTCGTCATGTAGTCTATCAGCACTAAAGTTTTAGTGGATTTGTTCATTTTTGTTTTCTAAGATATAAGGCTTGCAAGTTAATTTGCTGTTTTTTTTTCTTCATTAGATCAAATTTATCGAATATGAAACAAAAACGTTTTAATCCTATTCAACAACAATCAACACAACCGATGATATTAACTGAACCATCTATTTCTAATTATCAGTTATGGCAACAAGAGTTTTCTTCTTCATTTAATAATATGAATTTTTTAACTGATACTCATATAACAACAACTGAAAATAATAAAATCAATGATTATTCATTAAAACATCCAGAAAATGATCCACGATCATTACTTGGAAAGTAAGTTGTCTTTTTTCTATTAGCAAAACTCAACGAAAATATTTTTTTTTATGCATTTAAGAAATCTAAAAGTCGATTATGGTAATAAATCAACACGAATAGATTCCGAACAAAATCATACATTATTCTTACAATCATTATTGCTTTCATTGATGAATATCAATATTGATAAAGAACAGTAATATTAACATTGTCTTTTAAATAAATACATTCATTATACATCTATCAGACGATGAGAATATATACATTTCTTCTTATCTCTTTCATCAGAATATAGAACTTCTTTTGATTCTCAAATATCTGTATAACGTGTGTTTAAATAATTTTCATCATATATTTCTTCCTAGTCTTGCTACTATTGCTTTAAATTTAAGTCTAATCGATGAATCAATAACGACTTGGTAGATTAAACGTAGGAAATAGACTTGAATATCATCCATTATTTTCTTCAAAACAAAAAAAAATTCATGTCTTGTCTAATAAATTCCAATTGAAATTATATTCTGTTTAATTATTTCATCATTTATGTTTATTATTTTAATATCTTTTAATATGGAAAAAGTTTTGTCAATGCAGTTCCATTCAGACTACAATGTAGAACTTCCATGTGTTCTTTAGCCTCATTGCATCAATTAATATAAAATGCGTTAAATGGAAAATCTCTAGCAAACTATAGTTGTTTTCCAAAAATAATCGATCGCAAGGAACACAATCTGTCTTGTTGATTTCTACATTTCGAACAGAAGTTTTTTCATTTTTTTACTGAAGCTTTATTTTTTGTTTACCTTGTTGCTATTAGCTCGTTGTTTTTCATCTTCGTATTCTGTTTTTCTTAATTTAATATTAATATTATTTTAACCGTTGATTTAACTGTCAAATGAGCCTATTGTACATATCCATTCTATATACAGGAGCTTTCAACACGCTATTACATATTTCGATGAGGTCAGAAACACTGATATTGATTATTTCTCAAAATTCTAATTTGATCAGTTCACGTTTTTATGTTAATCATATAACAATTGTGACAGATCAATGCATCACTACGCATCATCCTTGACATCTTTTAAGTATAAGTTTTTATCTGCACAAAATCAAGAACGTATTCTAGTCATTGAAATTTCAAGGAAAGCTTTGGGATGTTCTAAAATTTTCTAGAACAGCTTAAGTCTTGTTGTTAATGTTGTTCAGTGCCTATTTCCGTTGCTAAGGAATGCTGGGAAGGAAATCTGATGCCTGTTGTCCTCTGTTGCTATGGAGATCTACCCAATGACTGTTGGTCATTCTTCTTCCCCGCTGCTGGAGAAAACCTACTGATTAATCTCTGACCCCGATTACTATGAGAAATAGAAGGAAGTCACAAAATCGGATGTGAGTGTAGGTAAATCAATCGAAAACAGATTGACCTATTTCCTGAAGAGGAGATAAGTTCAATCTATTAGTCTCAACTTTTGCTATTCAACAATTGATTAAGTCAAAAAATAAATAAGAATAGAATGATAAATTGTTGTTCTATTATCAGAAGAATTAAAAAACTGCAAGGCTCAATTCACCGACGCGTTTCATGTTATTTATTTAAATATAAATACTCATTAGGGCTTTGCATGACATTTTTTTTTAGCATAGACAAGAAAAAATAAGAGCCACTACTTCTCATAATGATATAAATGAAAGACGAAATATGAAAGCAGAAATGGTAAATTATCTTAATAGACAAAGGAATTCGACTCCGAAATCATTTTCAATCAAAAACAATGAACCGTTTGAATTTCCTCGACATTACACTGGTACTTTCAAAGAATGGTAAAATAATAAAAATCATTCAAGTAATAATCAAGAATTAAGTTTAAACTAGATATCGCAGGTGGATAAATTTCAATCAATATATTGTACAATATTGATATAGTTAAAGGTGAAGGAAATAATTCAAGTAAATTTTGAAAATATAGATTTAACATACACCGATAGGTTAGACTGATATTTTGAAACAATGATATACATGTCGACATTATAGGATTACATCGATTGAATTGATCGACAACAAATTAAATTGTTGTAGTCTACATTAAAACTCAAAACAAGCACGAATGTGGCTGTGGCTGTAGGAGAGTGAGTGCGTGTCCTCTCTTCACCCACTGGCTATCACACTCACGTACCTCATCACACCTTACACTCTAAAAATTTCAAACATCGATTTTTCAGCAAGAAATGTGAAGTGACTGTATAAAATGGAAAACATTGTCGTTTCCTACAAATCATTACCAGCAGAAAAAATGAAGATTTTTTAACTATGAAAAAGGAAAATATGCACCATTTTTGCTCTCGCATAAAAGAATATTTTCTACTGTGAAGGAGAAGTTCTCTGAAAGAAAAAACTATGGATGAATGTGAATGTGGTTGCAGACTTGAGTAGCAAACCTCGAAACGGGCCACTTTTTCATGACCCGACTCGGTCGAAAGTGGTCCAAGGATTGTTTAAGCCCACTCAGCCCGAATCAATTTTCGCTTCATCCAGCGCGAGCTCGTAGGAGATTTCGTTTACACAAAGATTTTTTTCCAATAGAATTTGGAGATTACTTCGGTAAGTACCAATGTACTTAGGAACAAATAACTTGCGTCATGATGAGTTTGATTAGTTCAGATTGTTGAAATTGAAATAAAATCAATACGACATGAGTTGAATTGCTTATTGGCTTAAACGAACAAACAAAGTATGTGGTAATGTGTTTGAACTGAATAATGACCATCATGCATAACTCGATATCCTAGAGCACAGCATTTTTTATTGGTGTAAACTAATGAGAAGCACACCGTATTTCTGAATGAAAATTTTTTTTTTCGATTTTGGCCTACCAGTGAGGTAGCACGCCGTCAAAAATGATCTGTAAATAGGAAGAAAAACAGTTTTGATAACTAAAATTTAGAGGTCCATCACCAAATTATCGATATCAAAAGTTTTTTTCATTCTGTTCACAGACTATTGTCGACTGCATGTTATCTTACTGGGATGTAAAAGTCAAAAGAAATTCTCGCTCGAAAAGATGGTACAAAATTAATAGGATTATCCTTTTTCCAGAAAATGTTATGGTTTCCATGAATTCCGTCATTAGTCAAAGTTGAAGAGTAAGACAATGTGTTATTTGTGGCTCCTACTTCCGACAATGGTTTAATTTTGATACATTTCCCCTGCTAATCATATTTTCACGTTAACTAACATTATTTGTATACTACAGAACATTACGTAATGATGAGACATATGATTGGTCTAAGGAATTACTATGACTAATTGTATTAACTGTACTTGAAATCCACATAATTGTCCTATTGTAAAACTCTTTTAATAACTTCTATTGATTAAAAGATGTAAAAATTCCAGTAGAAAGAAAAAAAGGGTAAAAACGTCGAGTCGAGCCCGCCCGGTCCGGCAATAATTGTAAACTGGCTCGCCTGGCCCAAGAGAAAATCTTACTTGGACCAAGTCGAGTCAGACCGGACCGAGCGGCCCATTTCGAGATCTGGTGAACAGGGCAGTGTTGAGAGATCTATCTTTCACTCACAATTCTCACCCACACCAACCTATTATAAACACCATTGTTCTTTGGAATAGCTAAAGTGCGATAGTCGACAAGAATTCAGGACATTTACCCTCCTGACAAATGCCCGAGAGACACTCGCCCATAGGAGATTTTCTTGTCTCACAGTTGCCTACCACCATTGAAAACGGACACTTGCTAGTGGAACAGTTACCTGTGTATGACAATTGTCCCTAAATAATTCCCACGAAAAAGTTATAGTTATTAATCATTGAAAATCGAGTTTGTGAATTCAATTAACACCAGAAATTTTTTATTACACGTGTTAGTCACAATGTGCCTATCCTAGTAGAATGTGAAGAAAGATATTGGATACATGACACATCATCGTTGAAGCATGAACAAGCTGATATTCGAGAAAAAAATTATTCGAATTTGAGTGATATTGTGTTTCCTAGTGATAATATTTTATCGAGCTTTGTTATTGTTAGTTCATTCGAAATATTTCGAAATTCTTTTGTGCAACAGTTCCATTGCAAAATGCTTTGGTTGTCAGATCCCAGCTTCGGCTTGAATCAATTCTTCATCAAGAGTCAACTGTTCTTTTTTGAGTGACCGTGTAAATCTTCAGATATTCGTATGTGTTACAATTGACCAATGATATAAAGCTTTTATGAGAGTTAGCATGATGGTGGGTGGATGGATGGGTGGGTACATAAATGATTGATGGTGACAATTTTTCATTCACTTACATCTACTGCACTCACCCCCTCGTATCCATCGACCTACTTATCCACAACATACTTTCGTTTTGATTTACATTGTTCAGATGGTATTCTGAAGTCGTATTTCATTCTTTTTCATTTGAAATATGAGCTTTCAATGGAGGAACTGTTGTTTTTCAGCTTGTTCAAGGTCTATCTCAGCAACTTGATCTATACAACAGCTTCAGACTCTGTCTCGAACACCTTCATTTCCCTATATAGTTTTTAATCGTAGATCAACTGAGAACGACTTGACAAGTATTAGTTGAAGAGCTAGAAAATCTCGCAATAACTCAACTATACTGAACCAAAGACAACTCCAAAGGTACGTCGCACTCTCATTGAACCAAACTAAAAGAATAGTCTACACCCACTTTCGAGTGTAGAAGATGAGTGTATCATATATTGGCCAGCGCAAACAACAGTCTAATTGAGTTTTCTCTTCTCACGAAAGAATGCAGCATGTTCAAGGTCTCTGTCCGAACTCAACTGGAAGTCTATTGAAAAGACAATATTGCAGCACGTCCTATAAGTCGTTGATTGAACATACTTTCATTGATAGATTCGATTCAATAACCGTCTTATTGTGAATCTTTATCTGCACCTACTTAGCAAATTGCCTACTCTCGTCTCAATCTATTACTGTTATGCATCAGTAACGACTGTCGCTTTTGGATTTCTGAAAATATACATGAATATCTCATCAATCTATCACAGAACATGTAAGAATTGACATTCGATTCAACCATCATCAGTCTCGCAAATTATAGAGAGCACATGAATGAGGCTACTTTTGCAATTAGAACGGATATTTATTGATGTTATTAATCGGTACGATAGAACGAGATCCAATTAAAGACAAGGATCGATCTAATCTATTTGTCCGCTGGCTTTTCTTTATTTTCCTTATCTTCGTTGCGAAAGATAAGAAAAAATAGAATACCAACGACCAATGCCATAATCGCTAGCGATGTATACATCCACAACAGTTTCGGATTGACCGTTACTGGTATAAGTGCAAAATTCAGGGCATTACCGAGTGCCGATGTGAAGAGGAAAAGTGACATGACGATGGATTTCATTGAAGCCGGAGCCTGAGTGAATGCATATTCAAGACCCGTAATGGACGCAAAGATTTCCGAAATGGCAAGAAAAAAATACGATGGAATTTGCCAAGCAACAGTGATATCATTGAATTTTTGACAGCCCGGACATTCCTTGGTGTAATCATAGTTTGGACCAGCCTGATAAATCAGATGTTGAACGAGTGCTGCCCAACCCATGGTCAGAAAAGCACAAATGAAACCACATGTGATACGAGGTATCGAGGAAAACTTGATTTTATATCGTCGCAAAGTTGGATAGATCAATTTGTCGAAGATAGGAATGAAAATAATTAGAACAAGCGGATCGATATTCTGTAAGATATCATTGGGCAGCGGACCTGAAGGAAAAATTCAGAAGAATCGCAGAACGAACAGTCGTCAGTTTTCTCGATCATTCTATCAGAAAAATAGCAAACTTACCGACATTCATTTGTCCGGCTTGTGATACCAAATTGCTCATTAATTGACTGTAACAGATCCAGTAAAACGGATAGAAAGCAAAGACACGGCAAGCTCTAATGGCCTGTTTGAGATCATCAATAAATTGATTGTTGTTCAACACTGTCGCCGTTTGTGTACCATCATAATCAGTTGGGAATGGAGTTTCTTTCGCATAATCCAAAATGTGTTGATGATTGCTGTGTTTGCCTAGTCTCAATCGCTTTCTAATGGCCGTCGCTGTGACTCGAAACGCTCGAAGGATCAAGGAACCGGTTGGAGGTTTTTGAACGTATCGATTACGACCAATGAACAGGACGATCATAGAACCAATAAATACGACCATCGGTACAAGATAGGCAAGCCAAAACGAATGATACTTTTCAATGTTAGTGGTAATGATTGATGATAGTGCACCCAAATTGATTGCCCAATAAAACCAATTGAACATCGATTGCACTGTTCTAAAACATGGACAATGTCATCCGATTAATAAGATAAATACTCAATGGACTCACATTTTTGGATCAATAATCTTCTTTTTGCCTCCGATAACTACAAAGAAATAATAAGTTTGATCTTGCTCTGCAAAGAATTTTGTGGTTACCTCTGACAATTGGCTTTGTTCTGGTATATTGTTCAGCCATCAGTGGGCTTACATTACTCTTCACGCCACCAGTACCAAAACTTATAATGATTATCGCTATGATCAAACCGGGAAAGGCAACACCCGCAGCAATGGAGGGTGGTATACTAGTCAAGATCAGAACGAGAAGACCAATCATATAGACTACACAAGCGAGAAGAATGGTCTTGTATTTTCCCCAGAATTGATCGGCGAGAATGGCACCAGCGATCGGCGTGAGATAAGCAAAAAATTGAAAGAATGTTGTTACCGTAGTGGCTGTTCTTTGTCCGCGATCGAGTGCACCCGGTTGTTTATCACCTGGACCAGGTATAGGATGCTGGATATAATTCTGAAAGGGAGCAGCGAGTCCATAGAAAGCGAAACGTTCACACAATTCGCAGAAGACAATCAGCCAGGCTCCTAGCGGTATCCGTTCAGAAACGCGTTCTAGTGTTGCAAATTCTTCGGCCGTCGGTTCAATTTCATTGATATCCTCGGTTTTCTCGCTGACTCTTGCTTTAGCAACACTGTTACTGTTCAATTCAATATCTTGAAGTGTATTCATTTGATATTGTCTGTCTTTACTTCTGTGTTCGAAATAAAAGTGTAGTCAATATATTTAAAAGTGCTTGTATGATTTCTCTTCGGCGACAATAGGCATAAGCTACTCTTAATCCTCTCCTTTTTGCGCAGTATGTTGCATATAACTTGCCCTTTTCTTTGCTCTTTTCTTTAATCCTTGCTTTATTTTGACGGTTACCGACCTACGTGTTTCCTATCCTAGTTTTTAGAAACATTTAAAAAGTTGTATTCTGCATTATACCACTTGTGTATGCCTCGACATTATCTGGGGTAGAGCTGCGCGTGATCATGGATTTTTTTTCTCACAGAGAGATTGTGGCCATGTTAACCATGGTAATTGGTATTTAGATATCACAGTCATCCGTCGGCTCATATTAGAGTGAGACTCAAAGAATAAATTCTAGCATTATTGACACAATAGAAGGCCGACGTTCTTCTTTTCTGTTCTATTGTGCTCAAATTTTTGTAAAAACTTCCATTTTGTCCTTCAGAAGCTTGTACGTTTTTGCTACCCTCAACAGCCATTGTGAACCGTTCGTTCAAAAATTCTAGCTACACGTTTCTTCATGTTAAAGTCCGTACAAATACCTGAGACTTTAGAAGGAAATCCTACGAGTATCAAAGATTCTCGAATATCTCTTAGAAATTGTTTACTATATATATAGAACTTTATAGAACTTCATATAAATCTGTCACTCTTTGGAAGCCAAATAGTAAATTTCAAAGATTAACGCAAAGATTCTCAAGTATGCCATCGATCATTAGATTTTTATTGAAATCTCCACATTGCATTGAGAGTGTTGGTGGAGTGTAAGTGCGCATGAGCGCGGATGTTGAGCGAAGAGTGATGCCCACATCCATCCACACCTACATTCACACCCTTATTCATACCATTACTGATACGTGGACTAGCGATGTAGAATATGGTTTTGTTGTTAGAGCGTGTCGTGTGAAATTCGATAATAATCGCCATATTAAATATGTTTGTTGAGAAATGATTGACGAAAAGTATTAAAAAATGTACGTCGATATTTTTGATTGTGGGACTCAGTTAAAGTGTGAGTGTGGATGGAGAAAAGAATCAGACCCATATACCCACACTCACCATATTCTCTTAGGCATAAGTAGAGTACTAGGGCCTAGCAAAGATTTTCTAAACTTTTAAAAGTCTCCTTCCTGAAAGCTATCTCATTTAACACATTCGAAGTGATGGGACTCACCGATAGGTCCCACTATATTTTAACAAGAAACTTAATAGAAAAACACTTTCTTTTCCTTTTTTTCTTAGGCAGGAGGTTACACATAATGTATCACCTGCTTTGCCTTCGATATTGTTTGAATCATGTATTGCATAGCGGGATGCTGCTTATTAAAATAATTAAGACAAACAAAGGACCCCGCCGGATAAGATCATAAATCTGCCACCCCCCTAGATTTCAACTTCAATAGTGTAGAAAGATAGAGCATGAAATTCTGCACATTTTTGTATATTTATTTATTTTTTTTGTCAATACCAAAAAAATTTTTTAAGGACGAAATAATCTCGGGGAGGTATATCAATTTTGGGTTTCCCAAATAATAATTATGGTATTCATAATTTTTCTTTTGTAAAATTTTTATGAAAACTAATAGGGTAGATCGATAGAGTTTTTCGTGCTCTACAAAATGGTATAAATAGATAAATTTCAAATTGTTGCAATCAGGGTCTATAAGACTCACAAATGTAAGAACATATACAAAAAACATATTAAACGATTATTTTTGATAAGTTTCAAATGAGTTTTCTGGCTAACGATCATTTGCACAAGATGACGACTACCATAGAAAAATTCCTCGTCATTTGCTCTACAAAATGGTGTAAGTTTGAAGGAAAAAATTATGGTCCCGAATATAAGATATTCGATGATTACTTTTGAGCACTCGCTATTTTACTTGTATATCGATGTTTTTTTGGAACAGATGTAACAATTTATTTAAATTACTCCAGTTTGTCTATGGAAATTGACATCAGCTTTTCATTGAGTAAGGGTAACTACGTTAAATAGTATTCTATGAGCTAGTTCAATAGACGTCCTTAACCGATCTTTACTATACATTAATGTGACTTATCATTACAGCTCTGTAACAGTTACATGTTGAAGTTCTCAGAAAGCGATAAATCTAATATTTTATAATACTATGTATTTGTCTTACGTATTCAGTTACTAGTAATGGTTTGGGTGTGGGTGTGGGGTGTGGGCATGGTTGTAAATGAAGAAAAGACTCATACACTCACAACCCAGCCACTCACACCCCACACCCTCCCGCACCCAGCTACCCACACCTAATACTTACTCCCACCCACACTTCATACCCTACACTCCACACTCACACCCTCTCAGCTGCACTTAACTGCTACCGAGGACAGATTGGTCAGAATACTATCAATAGCGACGATAGCACGCTTGCACATTATATGCGTCAACAAATCGGTCATAATAATATATTACAAGCTCGTGTTGATCAGGGCTTATTATCTTCCCGCTCTCGGTGGAAAAAAAACGAAGACAGCAATTTCGATTTTCCACAGATATCTCTAAAAGACTTACGTCAATTATTCTTCGGAACATGTCAGATAAAAATGGGGCATTCATATGTGGAGGAGCATATGAATAGCAATGGAGATTATATTATTGAAGTGGATAATTCCAACGACAATATCGTACGCGCAAGTATACGTAGTCGACACGCAAACGCTTCAATATATAAAGCTTGGATTCAATTTTCGTTTACCGAGGATCCAATTGAAGCATGGTACTGTCAGTGCACTACTGGAGCGCGCAATGTCGGGTGCTGCAGTCACGTGGCGAGTATTATTTGTTATCTTGCCTATGCTCGACACAACAACTTCACACCATCTGCAGGTCGTCAAAGATTATTACAAGCCTTAACAAGACAAGAACCACACACAGAAACAGATACTGATACTGAGTCCAGCTCAGAAGATGAATGAACTACTTACAACAAGGCAACACTCATCTATGTTTCTTTACTGTAAAAGTTTTAACACTTAGATATTATACACGTTAACATCGGATAAATACAAATAACACCATGATGCCATTCATTTAGACTAAATTCATATGAAGAAAAAATTCAGGAGAGGAGTGCAGAGTATTATAAAATACTAGATTTATCGCTTTCTGAGAACTTCAACATGTAACTGTTACAGAGCTGTAATGATAAGTCACATTAATGTATAGTAAAGATCGGTTAAGGACGTCTATTGAACTAGCTCATAGAATACTATTTAACGTAGTTACCCTTACTCAATGAAAAGCTGATGTCAATTTCCATAGACAAACTGGAGTAATTTAAATAAATTGTTACATCTGTTCCAAAAAAACATCGATATACAAGTAAAATAGCGAGTGCTCAAAAGTAATCATCGAATATCTTATATTCGGGACCATAATTTTTTCCTTCAAACTTACACCATTTTGTAGAGCAAATGACGAGGAATTTTTCTATGGTAGTCGTCATCTTGTGCAAATGATCGTTAGCCAGAAAACTCATTTGAAACTTATCAAAAATAATCGTTTAATATGTTTTTTGTATATGTTCTTACATTTGTGAGTCTTATAGACCCTGATTGCAACAATTTGAAATTTATCTATTTATACCATTTTGTAGAGCACGAAAAACTCTATCGATCTACCCTATTAGTTTTCATAAAAATTTTACAAAAGAAAAATTATGAATACCATAATTATTATTTGGGAAACCCAAAATTGATATACCTCCCCGAGATTATTTCGTCCTTAAAAAATTTTTTTGGTATTGACAAAAAAAATAAATAAATATACAAAAATGTGCAGAATTTCATGCTCTATCTTTCTACACTATTGAAGTTGAAATCTAGGGGGGTGGCAGATTTATGATCTTATCCGGCGGGGTCCTTTGTCACAATGAGAATAGAAGGTTTTTATTTTCTTAGCTGTTGCATGGTCCTCTTCTTTTGATTGTTGTTCTCTGCTTTTCTCATAGCAGTTGGCACATCGTCTTCAGACGATATGCGCAGGTCCTTCCTTTGCTTCGATATTATGATCAGCAAGTTTACGTTTCGAATGGCTTGCTGAGTGTTGTCTCAGACTAGATTTGATCTTCTTGAGTAGTATACTTAGGAGTAAAGATCGCACAAGGTTTTCACATTGCTGCAGAATGGTCATGTTGCTTGTGGCATAGTTTTTCTTGTAAGTCAAATAGCTCTAAACTATTGTCAGTCCAAATATCAATTCAAATGCCACCTTTTGATACCATTTTATAGATCGTTTAAGACATGTATAGTATGGTGATAGCTGATCTGATAAATCTACACTGTGTTTCTCTTCAGTGTTATCAAGCACAACTTGTGGTTTCATGATGCATTCATTCATTTAGTTTATTGATTTCCGTGGTGTCCACTACAGTTGCTGAATGTGATGGTTTTGAGGATATCATCAAAACACCTATCTTTTACCTTTTCACTTGATCAACTTTATGTCATCTTTGTTCTGGAATCCATAGAGTTCACCACACTTGAGGTTTTTCTGAATAACTTCGTTTTTTGATTCAGTACGATTATTTCTCAATGTCTCAATAAGATACGTTTTGTTTTGCAACAAAAGTTCTGTAAGAGAAATACTGGTAAAGAAATTGTCAACTACTACAGCTTAATAGCAACGCAAAAGGTACTGTAATAAATTCATTATGACTGTTTGAGTATATCCAAGACCGGACATTTGATTCTGCTTCTTGGTATAAGTCATAAAATTCTAAATGTATCCATTCGTACCCACTACTTTGTATATCTTGACACCATATTTGTACAATTTGCCAGGAATATACTGTTTGAAGAGGGATCTACCTCACTATGTTACCATTGTTCCATCGACAGTAATAGTTGCGTCAAGAATATTAATCGACTAAAATCTAACTTTCAATAAATTGAAATTTCGTTTTGTTATCTCGTTCCTCCTGCGCAATACATATAGGAAAGAGAAAAACAAACTTGAATAATTATTCAATTCGGCGTAAAAGAGAACTGCGCATGTGATGATGTAAACAAGAAAAAGAGAAACAACTAACAGCATACACTGAAAAGGCCAACAAGTACATTTATCAAAAGGTGAAAGCACGTGAAAATGAATCTGTTAAAGCTACTTTCTAAGAAAATCGAATCGCCTCGATTGTGTTAAAGTAGCTGTTAAATAAAAAAGCCTTTCTAAAAGAAGGACTATTTTTTAATAGCACCCTTGTTCTAAGTGCTTTATCTGTAAGTTCGAATATTACTAGAACCTATAGGCTAAGCAGTGTCACTGATCTTATGTGATTGAACGAAGAAAAAGATATCTTTCGTGAGATTCAAACCGCAAACTTTCTGCTATCCGAGCAGATGCCCTAAGTCAATTAGACTAGAAGGGAAATTTTGATCTCCGTTTAGCGTTCGAGTGTACTATCACCGATGTTAACGCCTCCCTATTTCGCACAGTTTAGCACTGTTCGATGCGCTCGCACTGAGTGAGGACGACGATACGTGTACAGAAGGATATTTACTGCTGCCCAACTTCTCCACCAATTGTGAGTTACTCGATTGGGAATATATAAATATAAATATATACATATCTTCAGCCTCCGTTAATTGCATACAATAAATGATAAATAACTGAGGGTCTCGACTATTTAAGATGCGAGAGGTCATGTAAAACACTTACCTTAATTGATGTACGTAATACACAAATAAGGTTTATTGTTTTAGTTGTTAATATGTTTTTATTTTTCTTATAAATAGAAAAAAAGAAAACATACAATCGACACCAACTAAATATATAATAATAACAATAATAGTGATAATAATAATAATAAGAAGAATGATAATGATGATGATGAAAAAGTTTTTCAAGAAGATGGAGAGAGAATGAAATTCAATAATAACTGAGAGGAGAAAATCAAAGCGAAAACATCAAAGAGGATGACACAACCCAATGATAAGGAGAATGGAAAGGTTCGCATCATAGAGTGACACCTGTTGCCGCTAACATTATCAATGCCGAAACAGCTCATTTGATAGAAAAAACTTTTAGTGGCGTTTTGTCGATACCCATAATTTCTGTTTTTTTTCTTGTCAGATTCGGAATGTGGAATCATCAATCTGAACGATGACAAGAGGCAAAATCACGCTCATGGGCGCCCGTTTTTCTACGCTAGATATGGTGGTTCACGTGTATGTATAGGTGTCAATGTCAGTGTATTCTGTCGTATCCGTTAGAATACGACCGTATTCCAGTACAGATATCAATGTAACAGACGTGTGTATTTCACCGTAAACTACACGGCGTCCTACCACCATAATACTGTCTCTATCAAATGGATGATTTACAGACCGTGCACAATCGCAATTATACAGTTTACGGTTGAGGTGTGGGTGTGGGTTTAGATTAGTAAAGTGACGACCCACATCCACATTCCACCTTGCTCTAATAAAATCATGCTGTTTTCGTGATTAGTTGAAAATTTATCTACGACTCATTCATAATTAGTATCAAAATCACGTTCAACAGCTTATACTGTTAAGTCACTTAAACGTATATTAATCGTCGAATGTCGAAGATAATTCTTGATTATCCTTATCTTTGAGAATGATCTCTCATGATTAAGAGTGAGCCTGGGATTTCGGACAGTTTCAAGAGGTCTTAGTATCCCTCTCCCTCTTTCCATCGCGCCAGCACTGATGGTACGCAAGTGTGCAGAAAAAAAATCATGTTCTTTTTTTCGTTAATTTCAGCGAATGTACTTATACGTTTCATGCCTAGATTCAATGTGGCTTCTAATTTGTAACGTTGAGAGAAATATTATCCGCGATCATCTCTATCAATGTGGTTAAAGTTTGATACATTCTTCTAGTTTTTGCATCATTATTGTATTCATATCCTATTTTGTATTGCTCGAATATTGTCAGATATCTGGATTTACGTGTGTTATTCCATTTTCTCATGTTTAGATCGTACTAACTCTACTATTGAACAATGGGCTCAAGTCTACGTGACAAACAAGTGAGAAGATACAATACTATTTAACAAATATCAAAATTAGATTTATTGAGACGACCATCCGGACAGTAACACCAAGATCAACGTTCCACTTCACCTTCATTATCGACATCACAGCCCATATCAACGCAAGAAAAATCAAAACCACATCAATCAAAATGGCTACTACCATCAAACGAGTCTGATGAAATGTTTGAACCGAACTTACCTATTAATCTAGATCGATATTCCTTAAAACGGTCATATAGTTTATAGATGAGCTGACACTTGTATCCATTTGTTTTTAACATTGATTCATTTTTGCTGTATAAACAGCATGAAATGTATCATAGAATGTCGAATTTCTTTTTAACAATATTGATATGAGATTTGAACAAAGTAACAAGTTCGAAATAGTTGGCTTGTTCTGTTAGTAATTCAAACAAAAGGAGGCTATACACTTAATTTACAGATACCAACCGACTAATATTGTGTTGAAGTATACATTTCGTGATAAAGAGTAGCCGGGAATGGAATAGTGCGACATCCAGAAAGAGATCTTTTTCCATTTTGTTGTTTTTTCAATTAGTTTTCATCAAGGAAACTTGAACTTTGCTTCGAAATATTCCTCGTTCAATTTTGTACAAAATCGAAAGACAATATAGAATTGAAAATGTTTCACGTGAAAAATGAGAATCATTCCAAGTGGCGGAAACTATCAGGTATAATCTTTCTGTCTGATACAATCAGTTTCTACTACCGATGAACAATGATGGCAATTTCATTTAAACATTTCGAGTTGGTTATGAGATTTGTGACATAATAGATGGTTTAAAGATGCCTAAATTTCAATCATCTATCGTATTTCATCCTGAAGCTCGATATGTACTTTCAAGAGGGATTCATGATGGGAAGTCTCATAGGAAATCTTTGATTAACCGAAATTATTGACGACGAAAAGAAGGTCTTGGTTGGGTCTTGCAGCATTTTTCGAATTTTTAAAAGCTACTCAGTCCAGGCAGTATCTTTTTCGGAATGTAGAATAAGCAATTTTTGGAAATTAAGCTCTTATGTGAAGATAAAATTTTTATACAGGCAAAGGATGAAGTTTTCTGTAGAGAAATAATTGGCTACATTATTTCTTTTGATCGGTTAAATTCTCAGGAAGAAATCTGACACATCTTTTTGTAAGTTCTATGAGGTTATTCAGTCTGTCGAGGCAGAATGCTAGCTGATTTCGTCTCTTTTTTTAGCAGGTGCGACGCATTTATGCGTAACTAAGTCGTAATTCGATCGTAATGGAAAACATGAGAACAAATCTTTTTTATTCTTGGAAATGGAAAAGCATGTTCAAAATTCTAAAAATGCAAATTTTTAGCCCGGAGGCTATCGCGAACGAGAAACGGGAGGGCCAATTTCTTCCGTAATGAAAAGATTTTGTTTTAATCCGGCGAAAATTTAACAAAGCTGTCAGCATCCCCGCAATCCTGACCTCTTTACGACAACCCTCTTTAATCCTGTATACCTAGTCTATCATGAGTTATCAAAAAAATGATTAACCAAGGGTCTTTACATGTAAACAAATTTTATACGTGTTTGCCTTTGCCAGTTCTCTTTAGTACATAATGGGTGAATAGTTATGTATAATATTTCAAACGATGGAATGAAATTCGCTATCCCATAGGAGTAGGACAGTTCGATAAAAGTTTCGATCTGATGACTTGTTTGAACAGATTGACTGGACTCAGATCTTTCCAGATCGATACAATCCTTATTACTCTTCAAGGTCTATTGAGAGGGTACCCATTCCGAGTGTACAGCTCTCGCTCATGCTCACGAGCTGTTCGTATGGGCATGAGCGTTTCTAGCGTACTTTAAATATATGAATTATCGAGAAGAGTCAACTCTTTTTCGCTTCTATTCATTAGGGCTGTACACCCTCACTATCAACCACTCAGCTTCCACCAAGCCGTTTCTCAGCTATTGTAAGGACAAAACATGCTGTAGTTCAGATCATATGAAAGAGAACCCCGAATAACCCGCTCATCACCCTGAACACAGTGTGTTTTGCTCTGCCAGTAGAGGAAAAAACGCAGCTGAAATCTAATTGGTTGATCACTTTTTTAAGGTGACCAAGCAGATTTCACTAGGGTTTTTTCTCTATTTTAAGAACGAAACACACTGTCGTTCGAACAGATGAGAGGGTTTTCCAGGGTCCTCGTTCATGTGACCCGAAGAACAGCATGCTTTGTCCTTATAATAGCTGAGAAACAGCTTTCTAGACTCTGATTGATCAATAGAAAAGGCTCTCGATCAATTAGATTTCAGCAGTTTTTTTCACTATTGTAAGAACAAAACAGGGTTGTTTGGACCGATCAGGAAGTAATCCGGGGAGTTCTTTCATATGGTCAGAGCAACAATATGTTTTGTCCTTTCGATAGCTGAAAAACAAGTTCTTTGAATCTGATTGGTTAATAGAAAGTGCTCTCGATCAATCAAAGTTAGACTGGATTTTTTTTTCTGTATTGGCTGGAGAAAACATAACAATGTTCAGACCGATAAGAGGTTCACCAAAGTTCTTTTATTAGGGATGCACCGGTTTCGGTTTTAGAACCGGCATCGATGGATCTGATTGAAACCGAAACTGGAGCCGATTGGAACCGAGACCGAAATCAGTCAGAACCGATCATCATTAGATTTTTCACCTCCCAGGCTGAGAAGTACGGGCCGATTCGTGCAGGAAAACACCGGAAATGCTAGGAACTTGGAAGCAGAAATCCGGTGTCTGGGTTTGTCCAGTGCCATTCGGAACTACCCAGAATTTGGCTAAGCCGGCGGTCTGATGTGATCAACGAATTCTGCATCGAATTCCTGGCATTTTCTAACCGAAAATGGTGCCTTTCCTGCGACTTCTCGCCATAAATTTACGGAATACTGCTTCAGGAATCATCGACCTGAGTTCTCCAATTTCTCTGTGCAAGGTATCAACCGACTCCGGTTTCGGTTATTTGGAACCGGTCAAAAGTGAAACCGATACATCCCCATCTTTTATATGAACCGAAAAGTACCTTGGGACGTCCGTATTGAAGTAAAAAAAGTTGATATCGAATAATATTTGCCTATTGCAGGCACTCAAACTCAATTTCAAGTGGATTAATGGTCACTGAGGACACTTGAGTTAACTTCAGGTTAACTTATATGGTCCATTCCTACCTAGAAAATGTCTGAGCAGACAACTGAAACTTCGATCCTCTATTCAAGACAAAGGAAAACCTCTAACACTTATGAGGATGAGTGGAAGTTGTACGTCTCTAATCTTCAAAGCTCTTGAAGACTTATGAACAGCTCTCTCATTGAATAGTCCTTGAAGAATTATGGGTACCCTTCTTAGATAGCCTTTGAAGAGTTACGGATACCATTCTCTCTGGATAGTCCTCAAGGGATCTGATCTGAGCTGATCTGTTCGAACAGTTCTTTTGATTGGAGCTGTTTAGTAGCAGCGACTCTTTAGCTCATAGGATCTGAGCTTACTCATAACCTTTTTATGCGGAAGGGTTCGAACAGTACAATGACTATTGCAAAAGGCAAGAAAATAGAATGACTTGGCAAGTTGTACTTTTTCCCTCTGCAATGATAGTTCTAAGTAGACAAGAGCAGTAACGGTTTTTAATTGACTGATATGATCAAAGAAAAGAACAAGGTATGAAAAAAATATTTGTAACCACACGTGTACTTTAGACACAATTGTTTTTATAAACATGTCAATAATATAATCAATGAAGGCATTTTATTCTCAATAAACATTTTTCTCGACTTCTAGTGTGATAAGGTTTACAAAAAATTTGCATAATAAGCTGTTGGAAAACTTGTGAAACACATTTGATTCACTAGTAAACATTATCATCCATGTTTATATATATATGACACAACACGCTTTTAGAGACGTATTTTGTCTGCAAGCAGAAAAAGCTTCTAAGGAAAATTACATTTTTCCAAACTTGTCAATTTAGTACGCCATGCTTTTCACGGACAGAGCAACGAAACAGAATGATATCTTTTTTGGCAACCGATAGTTCATAGAATTCTCTACAACTAACATGGAGTCAGTTGTAGAACATAAGGTTCAGTTTTTGTAAATGTTGTTTCTGTACATATTCACGTCAGTGAATAATCGGGCGGTAAACGGCTACGCAGGACCAGGGTTCCCGATTGTTTTTGGAAGTGGGAAGGGGGGGAGGAACTAAAAATTTGGCAGAAATAGAGTCGACTTTCTACAAGTAATTTGGCAGAAAACATCTTTGGTTTAATTTTATTCCAGCAAATGTAGGAGCTTTCTGCTGAATTGAACTTTAAAATTTTCGCAGAAAGTATAATCAAAAATTATGGTAGAGAGTCTGAAATTGGGGGGGGGGGGAGAAGCCTCTCCCTGCTCCTCCTAATCGGGAACCCTGCACGGGACTCTCTCGGAGTTCTTTACGAAAACTTGACTCGAGTTATTCGTTTATTCGTTTTAATAAATTAAAGATGAATGTCAATTTTTCAGTGACAATTGATAAAAATCGTCAAGTTGGCCAGTTTAATCTCACAATAATCGGACTTATACATTATTGATTTTGATGACATAATTTGTTACTCGTTTTTATTAATATTCTCGTTTTATTAATAGTTATTGTTTTTATTATGATTGTATTTCTTCAATAGTTTCATTTATCTTTACATTGATCAAAGAATAGTTTAATTGTCACAATATTCTTTATATTTACAAGCATTAAAAGCACAACGACGATCAATAATTATTTGTCATTATTATAATGTTAATCGTGAATCTATAATTTATATTTTACTTCGTTTATTATTCTTCTTATTACTTTATTTATTTTTGTCATTGTACAACCAATTATAAATTAATTCGAAACAAATAAAGCGCTTTTATATTTATTTATTTTTTATATTTTATTTGTAATATGCCTTCAAAACGACGTCGAACAGCCATGAGAGGTCGACGTAGAAAACAAACACAAGAATCTCCGTCTCAATATATTTATTTACCGATATTATATGAAAGAAGTATACAAAAAAGTGATTCAGATATTCGTACAATACCTGATCATACATTTGGAAAAGTTTATTCAAATCAAATAGTATCTCATAATCAAACAATAGAAGAAAGACCTTCTCCAACTTCATCGTATATGATTGAATCGGAAATTATTGTATCATCAATACAAAAGTCAAGAAAAATTAAATCAATAAAAAAGAAAGAAAATAATCGAAAATTTTCATAAGCTTTTATTAATTTCAACTAAATTAAAATTATAAGTACAAGTTATAAATATCCATGAAACAAGCTACGTATCAGCTATTATAAAATGAATTTAATGAAAAATCAACATTAACTGTTAAAATATCTTTTTCAATTATTGATCTTATGACAAAGATAGAAACAATAACTAGTAAGGTTGTTGCATAGAAGGAAAATGATTGTTTGAATCTATGTTTATAAACAAGATTTTTAAGTCTGTGTATAAGACATAATAATGAATCCAAGTATTACATTGTCACAGTCTCGATAAACACACAATTGAGTGACTAAAGTACTAATGTCTGCGCCAGAATTAAACAGCGATGGATAGATGTAGGCTTAATCACTCAACAACAGTGCGAATAGCAACCTGCAATTTTCATCAATTCAAAGAGGAGAACTTCAAAAGTCTTTTTCTCTGATATTATATGAAACGAAACTTATTTTATA
Organism: Rotaria sordida; assembly: GCA_905250125.1. NCBI lineage: Eukaryota > Metazoa > Rotifera > Eurotatoria > Philodinida > Philodinidae > Rotaria > Rotaria sordida. The sequence goes on from CAJNOL010000241.1 coordinate 29,147, forward strand.
ACTCATCATCTTCGCAAGAAAAATGTAAAAGAATGCATGAAAACGGTACTCTGTTGATTTTTAGCAAATTTTTTGACTTTTTATCAACATTTCCTTGGAACACAACACCGTTTTTATGTCTTTTTTTTTTGAATATTTTGCAAAGATAAATGGGTTTTAAAATAATTTTATCTTACATAAAACAAGACGTTCGAAATTCTCCTCTTTTGATTGCTTAAAAGTAGAAGTTGCTGGTCGATGTCGAGTTATTGAGCTTCGATCTATTCCTTTTTTACATCTGGCGCGAACACTAACTACTATCAGTGGTAACGACATTGCCAAAGCTCGACGGTAATCATGAAGAATGAGACAAAAGTTAAATCATATTTTCGACCAGTTATAATATCATATCATCCTTAGTTTCACATTTTACTTACATCTTTAAGATCGATGAGTTCTTTATTTGGATAAAACTTTATATTGAAATCCATAGATTTTGTTTTTCTTCTAACATTTTGCAATAGGCTAGAAATGCAATAAAATGATCATAACTCGAGAAGAAAGATTCAATGGGACAAAATCCTTTTAACTTTTTCATTCACATCGTGATTTATATAATTATCAAGAAACGAGTAGCTCAAATGGATGTTATCAATCGGATGCTTCTTCGTCATATCTTTTGATCAACCCTAAGTCATATCTATGTCTGACGAACATTAAAACAGTATGAAAAACCTATATAGAATTTGTACTCCTATGAAGTTTTCTGATTACCTACAGATGCCAAGGAGAGATAAACTTATGGAAATAAGCAGTGAAAAGTTCTACGATACTAAAGGAAGACACTCGCGCCATTACAAGAGATAGATACGAGTCATCGAGCGATAGATTTGACTGTTATAGGGTTACACAAGTAAAGAATGACTCATAACGGTAAACCGATCAGTTCGATCGGTATCGGTAAAGGAAAAATCCTACCGGCTGGATCTATGGTGTTGGCTATCACAATCAGTCGCCAAACAGACAAATGAAAGTATTATATGGTTTATGGATTAAAATAAAACAGTAACGATTGACTGAAAGATAACACTAAATAGTATATCATTTGAACTTCAATACATGTACAAAAAAAATCATTGTCTAGTAATACTACATCGTACAAAAAATTAAAATAATAAAAATAATTTTTCTTATGAATCAAATTTTTGTTTTTATTTCTATCGCCAAATTACACACACACACACACACACACACACACACATAAAAATCAATATTCAATCAATAAAATCACCATCTTTTATATGGTAAAAATTTGCCGGACATATTAATATTTACTCTTGGTGCTTCTTTAATTGTTTCATCTTTGTCAACTTTAACTGTAAAATCTACAGCTGACATAATTCCATCACCAAATTTTTCATGTATAACTTCTTTCATTGGTACACCATATTGAAGAAGAATTTCATGAAATCGATAAAGTAATGGATCTGTTGATGGTAATGATGGAAGAATTGAACCTTTAAATGGTGGATGTGTTAATTCATACATTTGTGCAGATGATAAGTTTACATGAAGTATATCAAGTAATTTTTGACATTCTTTTTCATCAGGAAAACTTGCTTGACCATAAAATAAAGCAGCTACCCATATGCAATATTCAATAAACACGTTATTAAAATTTTGATAAAATTGGTTGGTTGTTTTTCAAAATACATGCTATCAAAATTTTCTTTTCCAAAGAGGCGATTCAAAACATGAGGAAGGCGAACATAGACACACAGTATCTGGTAGAGTCCAATATCGATCAATTTCTCGTGATTCGATTCGAAATCAAAAACGTTTTTCCTGATCCAACTCTAGATAAAACTGTTGAATGCGAGATTTATCAAAGATTAAGTATGTGATACAATAACTGCAAACTTCCCGAGGACTAAGCCAATTTCCTGGCAGGCACTGCCTCCTCAGCTCCTATCCTAGATAAAAACTGAGGGAATTTTACAAGTCAAATGACGAAATATTTTCCTTCTAAACTTTGCTTTAGTCAAATTGCCCTATAGAATATTTTTCGTAATATTTAGATTTTATACATGCATATTTATTCTTTCGTTGTGATACATACAAATAAACAAATATTTATACTATTGCCAAATCAATATCATTATTAATGTATTTAAAGAACTGTACAAACGAAAAAAAAACATCTACTGAATTTCGTAAACAAATTGAATACTAAAAGATAAGACAGTTTTTCATGTCATCATTCTGATGAACATCGATTTCTGCTTTCGCACGAAGTTTCACCATAATTTCTCGTATCTGATAAAATTAAAATAAATTCATTTTCGATAAAGAGCTAACATTCAACTAAGTCTACACTATTTTTCACGTACAACTGAAACTTATGCCTTACTTCCTAGTGCTACTATTCTTTATGATAATGAGCAGATATTTTGAATATATATGCATGATAATAAATCCTGATCGCAAGTATTAACGTATCCTCCATCGATTCACATGTACTGGAAGTATGATTAACATATCTTCTTTCCTCGGTGAAAAATATATTCAGTGAAAATATGCAGACAAAAAGTTTTTGTTTGTCAGTTAACTATTCTATAAGCTATTACTATTTTTCCCCCAGTGATAAAAGTAGCCCCATATGTCTACTTTAGTATTACCAAAGCTCTTGACACATCGTGAAGATCCTAATGATTAGCACGTCCTGAAATAGTGAACCCATGTCGTAGCGCTAACTAGACTTCATTCAATGCTGCGGTTGTAAAACTTTCAGAGCAGATTCGTCGTTTCATCGGAACTTTCTACTAAAATTTTCAAATGAATTGGCCGAAATCATCATGTAAATGGTCTATCTTATTAAAAATCAGCATTTCTCCTTCAACAGACACTCTTAATAAGAAGTCCAGGGTCGATTATGGAATAGATTGGTAATCTAACGAAAAATTCTGATCGTATTTATATTCAGTGCTCACATCTTTTTCATGTCATTTCAAAAGTATATTATAGATGTATAAAAATCAGATTACAATTAAGTGAAAAAAGTGTCATTTTAATATATTTATACAAAAAAACAAGATATCCGTCGATGAACATAGAGATTCATTGTGACTGAATGTAATCATTTAATAGAGTCGAAGTCTTTCGTCATCTTTTAACAGTAAGTCGAGATTCATTTTTTTTTATTATTTGTTAGACGTACTTATAATTTGGTAAAATGTGCTGAATCTACTCGAAATCGAAAGAGTTCGTATTGAACAATGATTAATTACAGTGAGTATCGCCCATATAAGTTCTAATGAATTTCATCGAAAACATGAAATCATCACTATTGTCTTGTGTTGAGGGAAGAGCAGAACTCGAGCACGTCGGGTTGGTATCGGGTCCGGGTCCAAAAATTTTTGAACTGGACTGACTCTAGTCAGGACACCAAAGCGCCCTTCCCTAACGACAATCTCTAGCACGTATACATCCAAAGTATCAACTCGATATTATAAAGAATAGTAGCACTTTCTTGCCAACAACTACTTTTGTTCAAGACTGTATCATCTTATTTTTAAATAGAATCCTACTTCATCACGTCCTAATTTTTGTCCAATATCTTCAAATGTTAAATTGTTTTTTCTTTTCGCCTCAAGTAATTGTTTTGATACTTCCGATAGGTTCATTCTTATGTATGTATATATATATATATATCTTTAATGCAAAACAGAAAAACATCTAATGAATACATCAATATTTTCATATTCAATACACAATATCTAATAACTAAATTATTTACAAACAGCTTGATTAATATATATATATATAATGTGATAAAAAATATACATTTAGGAAAATAAGCTAGAAAAAAAACCAGGATTAGTATTTCGTTGTTGTGGTTGCTGATTATTTAAATAACGTTGAATTATATCAAAGATCAATTGTCGACCATTGCTATTCATACCCTAGAAAAGTCAAAAGAAAATTTCAATGAATATCTTTTCTTTCTTTATTGACTTACATATCGAAGTAAATTGTCAACTGTTGATGAACCAACGGTACGACGAACTTCATCAGTTAAATTTTGTTTTTGATGATCATTTAATTGATTCAATTGACTTATTAATGAATGATAAGGATTAACAGCTCGAAAACCTAACCAAGCCCCTACAAAAATCAAAGTAATAATAAAATAAATAAGATTAAAAAAAAATGAATTTTTATCCTACCAATAACAGTACCAATAAGAGCACCAATATTTCCGAAAATTACCGCTCCAACTACACAACCAGCAAGTGCATAAAATGCTTGCCAGAACATACCCCAAAGAGTACTAATTGTTGACTAAAAGTATTCGAACAAAAAAAAAATAATAAGTTACATTGAGTTTTTTCTATTTATTATTATAACTTACATTTCGATTTCCAATTAAATTAAGGATAGCTTGAAAATAATTTGAATTGAAGAATGAAGACATGATTTATCTTAAAAAGAAAAAGTTATATAAATCGACTTAAATACTCCTCTTTCATAACAAAATATTTATCAGTTGGAAAAAGAACGGCACATATATAGAGTAACAATACTTATCTTCTTCCAACTAATGATATAAGCATTAATGTATACAGATGCACTCTTTGACACTTTGTGTTAATAGAACAAAAAAAGTCACGTGCAAGGTTATTTGAGTATATGAATGTATGCTTGTGGTGTTACATGCGAACGAATCACATGGTTAGTATAGATGTCACTAAATACCGTTTATTGTTATAGATCATTATATTAAACAATCGATGTCAACAGAAATGACCGTTTCGCTTCATTTCTCTTGTATGACCACTATGTGAGGATATGTGCTTCTACAAAATTGAGAATGACGGTAGCACTATTCAACTACTTTGTCCAAATAAACAACAACAACACTGACAAGAATATTTATGTAATTTATACTATGAAAATCTTAAGAATAAGTGCCTAAAACTGATCGATCCAAAAAGTTTTGTTCTATTTCGGAAATAGCATTTCAGTGACAGAAGAAAGATTTTTTTTATACCTGGAGATATCTTCCTCAGATATGGAACGAAAATTATTCGAGCAGTTCAGTTCCATGAATCGAACTGTTGAAACACACCAGTTACCATCAAAAGAACTGTTCTTGTGATTTGAACTATTTTATTCCATTTATGCATCTGTAGTTTATCAGTGTTAAGCTAATAATATACAAATTAAGTGTCATGATTTAAAGGAGTAATTTTATCTTGTTATGTCAAAATTGTGAAACTTAATAAATTTGTTAATGATAAAAGTTCTACCTTTAGACACATGGTTTGATGTCAATTATTTATCGTTGTTCTACATAGATATCCTTTTGTCCTAAGAAAAAAAAAGATAGTAATTAATGCTTAATTTTTTACAGACATTTTTTTGTTAATGTGTGATGTATTATAAGTAGAAATAAGTGTTTTTGTTTCGCTCATTTCAATTCTATCGAATGATTTTCTGATTGATCTACATTATCAATTAATCTTTATAATCGTACGATGAACATAATTCTACGAATTATTGAATTTATAAAGTTTATCTTTATTGATAATAATTTATACGATAATGTTTATGTTAATACCGTTATGTATTTCTATATCAAACGATTGAACTTGTTATAAAAGGCATTCAAATAATTTTATAAATCTTTTTGGTTTTTTTTGTACTTGGAACATCGGTAGTGATATTGTGCATTTCCCTTAAGGGAAGCTACATCATATTTTACAAATGCAAAAATATATTTTTTTAGCTTTAAAATTCTGTCATAATGAATATTACAGTTAGTTCAATATTGATTTTCCTTCTTAAAAAAAGTAAAGACAAAGATGATAGATACAGTTTCCAAACGATCACTTGATATTGAAACGATAATCATTAAACTTTTGATGAATCAAACATAATATACAGATGTTTTATATGATCTAATCAAATAGCAGGTTAATTTATAAAATCAAAAAACTATTATAAAATATATTTTTTTCAATCGTAAAAATAAGCCAATGCTAAAGATAGCAGTGTACATATCTCTACGATAATGATCATGTCATTTTTATCATAGATTAATTTTATATGAACTGATAAAACATATATATTTAATTTATGAAGACTTATCTAGTTAAGTATGTTTGACGAATACCGCACTCAAAATACACCAAAAATTGTTCGTTCTTCCCCTTTATTATTACATGTCCTAAAATAATATTTTATTTATGTATCGATTGATAAACACACATTTCACAAAATCAATACTATGAATTCAAATGATATCCTGGTTGTTCACGTCCGATACTCTTCATACATGTTTGTTCAAGATTTCCAAGAGCTAAACTAGATCCATTAATGAAATGAAGAAGAATCAATTCTATATATTGTCAAAAAAGCGATAAAATATTTTGTAAGCAATGGAATGTCATCAATAGTAGGACAAGCTAATATACAATTCATTTTTGACGAACCGCCGTTACATTGATCTGTTTGTAAAGAATCATCTTGATAACCACGACAAATTGTATCTAAAAACCGAATCGGTGATATTCCATGTTGCATACATGCTTGAATTTCAATTATAAAATGACAAAGACCAACTGATGAAAATAACCTTCCAGGTGTCAAAACCACCACTTTCTATACATAATGATCCCCACGAATTTTCAAGTACATAACCAAAATATGTTTGTCCATGAATCATGGGCGCACCCAAAGGTCGGACTATGGAATCGGTCCCCCTCCCTCGAAAAAAATTGTTGATATTAATTTTTTCATCTTTTTTATGAACATCAGAGAAATATTATTTAAATGTACATAAAGCTGTTGATAAAAACTTGAATATCGATAGTATCATTGATGAATTTGCCAAATCAAACCGTAAAATAAGTTTTACAAATGAACCTATTTAATTGTCTTGCTTCAAATATATTTATTTTTTTCTGATTTCCATTTTGTAAATTTATACTCACAAGAGGGATGTTTCGAGTGGGGCGAGGCCCTCCAATAATCGAAAAGTTTTTAAAAGTTATTAAAAATTTTCGAAAAAATTTTGAAAATCTCAATAATTTATAAAAATTTGCGAAAAATTTCTGAAAAAAATTGTCAACCTCGCTCCAATAATTTCCACCTCGGCAGACAACTGATTCACAAAATAAAAACATGAACAAGAATAAATTCGAAAGCGGTCACTATAAACAAAAAAATACCATTAAATAAGGTTCAAAAACCTTGGTCCCCTCCAAGCAAAAAACCTGGTTGCGTCATTGTGTACGTAGATGAAATAATCAAAGAAACAGATTAATGATTCTAATGTAACAAAATTACTATAACTAGACATAATGAAATTGATTAATATAAAAATATTCATGAAATGAAATATATTCAGGATTATAGCGATGTTCATTCCATATCAACTTGCAAATACAAAAAAGTGCATATTCGAAAAGCAATCAAACAATAGAACCAGCTTAATAGCTCCATACCATTGATACGCATGTGGTAGAAGCTACGTTCGGACCTAACCATTGCCAAGGATTCGATAGAGCACCTTTCCGATCAGCACTCAGTAAAAATGATGTGGAAACAACAAGTTCTATGGATGTGGGTGGATGTTCATTCTATCTTAATTAATACCCATACTCACACTCACACCCCAACTTTTACAACAAAATCCAAAAAATAATAAAGATGATTTTGTTTCAGTACAGATTTCATATTTAATTAATTTCCTTTACGACAAAAATGCTTTCAAAATAAGATTATCTCTGCGTAGCGGCTTTTTCCGAATTCTACTTAATGCAAAAAGAAATGAATTAAAAACTGAATACTATAGATGAAAAACAGCATTACTAAAAAGCGGTAAGTTTTCTTTGCAGCACGCTGTATAATTACGAGATTTACTATTTTTTCTTTTCTTTCACAAATGTTTTTCTTCATAAATAAACATATATTATTTATAGGATGACATAATTTGTCGTATCATATTTTTTGTTGTTCCGTTCCTGCCATTCGATAACTTGCACTCGACATTCAAATTGTTCTGAGACATTCATGTTTCATATCATTAAAAAAGATGATAATCATCGCAATAATATCGTACTCAGACAAATTCAATCAAAAATGATATGTGTAAAAACCGGAAGGATGTCATGAACTCAACTTCACTAATATCATCCGGTATGTGACGCCTTCCGTCTTCTTCCATTGGATCTTTTTCATTGCACATTGCGTTCTTCATCTTCTTACCAACGAGCACGTGGATGTCATTAAAACCCTATCAGAGAGACTCCTCGTTCAGTTTGTAAGTGTACAAGCGTGTAAATGGAGACACCTTTAGTATACATTGTATACTAACTAGTATGCAATGTATTCTTACCCGACCATATTGCCGGTTTTGTCCACGGTACACTCTAGCAGGGCGTGCCGGGTCTGCTCGCGCACACACACCAAAACAATTTCATAGCGATGAACAACACCGTTCGCATTTATCAACAAAGAAAGAAAAGCACGACAATGTATTCTCGTGCCAAAAAAACAAAAAAATAGAAAATCATCAATTACAATTTCTTTTCACATTTTCAATCCTTCATTTTCTCAAGTTCGATATGAGGATGCGTAGAAGGCAGTGCTTTTTGCAAGATTTCTTCAGCTTCTTCATAATATGAAAGTGCGGTCGAGTACTCGCCCATCTTATCATACACATTACCGATGTTATTGTAGGAAGTAGTCAACTGGCGATGATTTCGAGGGAAAGCTATTTTTCGGATTTCAAGTGATTGTTCGTAGAATGAAAGTGCTTTTGAGTACTCGCCCATGTCATTATACACCAAACCAATGTTGTTGTAGGATTGAGCGAAGTCGGGAT
>CAJNOL010000241.1:40138-106889 GCA_905250125.1 Rotaria sordida
GGATGATTCGGAGGAAGACCTATTTTTCGGATCTCAAGTGATTGTTCATACGATGAAAGTGCTTTCGAGTACTCGCCCATGTTATTGTACACCAAACCGATGCCGTTGTAGGAGGTAGCGAAAGCGGGATGATTCGGTGGGAGATGTATTTTTCGGATTTCAACTGATCGTTCATACGATGAGAGTGCTTTCGAGTACTCGCCCATGTAGTTATACACGCTGCCAAGTTGATGAATATAATGGGAACTTTCTGTATTGGAAGGTGCCTTTTCGAGGAGGATCTGATAGAGATGTTCTGATTTTGCAGCGTGGCCGAGTTTAATAAGTATTTCACCAAGTCGAGACCATCCTGTTGCGTTACTGAGCTCCTCGCGTATGTGTGCTGTAAGAGTGCGAAGATCATGATTGTTGTTACCCGTGAGAGTGAGATCAACTTGCCAGAGTCGATTGGTATGATCGTCATGAATGGGTTCAATTTGATTAATACGAAATATTGTATGGGTCGAAAAAAGAATTTCTTGTTCTTGATCTTCGAAAAAGCTCTCTTGTTGCACGTCGGCGAAAGAAGTTGATGATGTTTCACATAGCATAGGATCGATCGCCATCACAAAGAGTATACCAACTGAGGAAGTATCATTGAGTGCTGCAGGCCGTGCAAATATTTCGAGGGAAAAGTTGCGATCGCGACTTGTTGAAAGAAAATTGTTGAAAGACATAAGTCCACCTTTTGTTTGTTTCATTTTTTCAAAGTTTTCGATAGATAAACTTTGACCTCGAAAAACTTGAAATGGAGTACCCGATGTCGTGTCGGTGGATTGTTGTTCACGATGTAAGTTTTCAATATGTTGATGTAAATGTCGAATAAAGAAACCCATTTTGAGTATAATATCAACATCCATTAATCGTAGACCACGATTGACCATCGAGTATATAAAATATGGACCCGTGTACCACCAAATGGGTGTATGAAGACGATATTCTTTTTCGATTTTATCAATATGATTTTCAGTAATATCACCTTGAAGACGACAGTAGTCAACGAATTCTTTAATAGATTTAGTATCGTCATCATTAATTTCCAAAAATGTTTCTTTAAGCAATTGCGTGTACATAAACAATGGATCGATGCCATTAAAACTGACCGAGATCATATCTCGATCACAATGTTTACAGTCGATTCGTAACGCTTCACAAATCGGTTCGATTTTTGTGTATATACCTTTTACTTTGGGTATTGTTTTGGTCCAGTGTTCATGAATCGATTGATTGTCACAGAGAATATAGATGGAGTGTAATTGTGGCAATGCTTGAATTTCTTGTATTGTATGTTGTTCCAGTGTACCAGACACAATCATGAATATTTTTTCATCTTCAATGTCACTGAGAAAATCAACACATTGATCAATATCTGTAAATGTTGTGATTGTTGTTACAATATATTGTAGATGTTGTATTGATTTTTTATAATCGTCTTTGGATCCATCGAAATTGGCATCAAACCAGACCAAAAAGAAATTTTGAAGAACCCGACGAACAGGTCGGGACAACACAGTAGTACTATTGGTAATGGCCATCGTGGCTCGCCCACTAGGAGCAGTTGTTGTCGTTTTTTGGTTGTCCATGACGGATGAATGAATGCAATACGTTGGACTGCGCCCTCCCCTCTCTATATATTATTGTCATTCCTTTTGTTGACACTTTTTTCTAGCTTGTTGTTATAGACTTCAAGGGCTGCTTATCTCGACCGTTCGTTTATTTCAAGAGTGTGTGTGCTGATGAAATAATGATAACAGACAGGTGGAGTCTCTATATACATTAAGCAAGAAGCTAAGAAGAACAAGAACGAAAAAAACTATAATAAATTCATTGTCGTCATCCATAGAAAAGAGGAAAACCGAAAAATCATAAATAAAATAAAAAAATGTTTTGGTTGTTATCATTGTTGTTTATTTGTTTGTCAAGCTTTTTTCTCACATAGTAAGTAATATATTATCTGTGTGCGCAGCTAAACTTGTAGGAAGAGGAGAACGATAAGAAGACTAAAAATATGTACGTACGTCTTGTTTGCTTGATTCGTCGGAATCAAGAAAGTTCAAAAGCAAACTACACAAAAAACTTTATTGATTGATTATTTGTTAATTTTGTCGTAGGTTGATGTCATCATCCTATAATAGCGACTGGTTGTCTTATTTCAAATAATGATAAACAAAAATTGGTTTCATTTTCATATATCATTTAATATATATTTTATTAATCTTTCATTATTATTGTAACTAGAATAGATAGACTTAAATAAAAAGATAATATGTATACAAATACGATGTAGTAGTATGTAGATATGAAAATACTAATTAGTTTGTAAAGAAAAATATTATTTAATCATTGATGGATTGTATGTTTTTATTGTCGGTAATATATTTTTTATATTATTCAATGTTAATGATGATGAATAAATGATTCTTTTCTTTTTAATCCAATCTTTTCTTTTTATTATTATTTTGTATATACAGATTTATTTAATTCACATGTATTGATGGCTACAAGAATAAAAATTGATTCAATTTGTTATTAATATTAATGTAGTAGAATTGCAAGCATGTAATAGTCGAGAAACTAATAAGAAATTTTGTTAATTATTGAAATATTAATGGCTCAGCAAATATTACGATGATTATTTTCATATTACAAATAATACGATGTATCCATACTTATCGAATTCTAGAATATTTATCATGAGCACAAGAAAAAAAGCTGATGTAGATCATGAATGAAAACTTTATTCAAATAAAGTATTATCAATAAATCAAAACTAATGTCTCGTCACCTTGATATTATGAAAAGATAGATCTTCACCACAAAGAAATTTACATCAGAACTTCATAAAATGATAAGTTATCATTGAGATGCATCTTAGCACACTACATAAAACCGATTGAGGCTAGAGAAAGCTGAAATAAATCCATGACTATGACTATTTCTTCTTGAGTTATGATTATTCTAGTGAGTTTTTCAGTAAAATACTGTATTCTCATTCAAAATCGACTTTCGAATTCAAAGTTTACACAAATATAGTTCTCAATGGAGCCGGTCCGTTGTAAAAGTATCAAATTTTCGGATATGAGGAGATACTAGAAAATCTGACACTTTCACAATAAACTAGTGTATCCATTGAAACCTTAATTGGCACAAAATTTGGACTCGAAGCTCAAATTCCGATTTTGAAAGTAGTCTAAAAAAGAAAATCACCGCATATTGTTGAAAACTTTACTAAAGAGTATTCATAACTCAAGAAGAAAGACTTATAGACATGAATTGTTTTCAACATCGTCTAGTCTTAACAGAGTCTACCCAATGAAGCAAGACATATCTTACAAGTCACTTATCACTTTGCGAGATTTTCTCGTCAGTTTAACTGTGGGAAATAGTTTGGGGTTTTCGACAATTGGCTTCATCAATAGTAAAAATTAAGAATAATAAGTTTTCGAGCATGATCGGAATGATAAACATCAGATTGCTATGCCTTTGAAATAAAGTTTGTACAATAGAGAACTATGCTATCATTGATTAGCAATCTTTATTAACCTATAGACTTTGAAATAATATTGATTTTTCAATACAAAATTATAACAATGAATTAAGAGATTTGTTTTTTTCGAAATAAATCTAATTTACTCATTTATGTTGATTGTTTATTTGTTGTTTGAATTATTTCATATCGTGATTCAATTACATGACAACAATAATCTATTATACCTTTATCTGATTGTTGTAATGATAAATTTTAAGAATTAGCTTATAAATATTCTTCACTAACATGTGCCACTCAAATATGATTTACATAAAATGATGTCATGCGATTGCAAGAATAATAGTATGAATTCTACTGACAGTTAATTATGTATATAATTGTTATAGACATGTAAAAATGTTACCTATAATAAAAAACATTTAGATATAGAATAATAACGAGTGACTTCAAATAGATTGTCAATTCTCTAGTCCGAATTCAGATCAAATTTGGATTCAAAATCAAAGGTAGGAAAAAGATGGTACGAAGAGATAGGTTTAAGTTAATTTTATTTCTGATAGTGTTTAGTAAATTATTTTTATTCTAGGAATTTATCTAGCCAGAAGGTAAAAGTTACTGTCTACCGAATGAGTTATTATTGTATTGCGAATTATATGGGGTTCCAATACAATGGACTCGAAAACTTGGTTAGAAACTATGAGTCTTTAATTTCTTATTAAAGTGAATTTTCTCTGTATGAAATAAAGCAAAAAGAAAAAAACAATACATTTCGCGTACTTTTCAGATCTATTGATCCTCGGATCTCCGAACGACAGTTTTTTGGAGCGACAACTTACAAACCTCAATAAATTATAGAGCAAGAATTCAACAGAAGTTTTCTTACTTTTTTTCATAAATTCGATTAGTAATATCATTAGGCAAAGAAATATTTTGATGTGATTAATATGGTCATACTACTTCAAAAATAAGAGCTTTTAAAATTCGATTCTAACACAAATTTCATTCTCTAAACTCATTCTAACTCTTTTCTTCAGTTCAAATTCGATTATCGACTCCTTTTTTTAAATAAGAATCAATAAACAAAAGTTCAAAATTTTGAATTAATCTATTTTCTACTTTAAAGTTAACTGCTAATACATTAGCTGTCATAGATAATTCTTTTGCAAAATGTTTATTTATTTTAATAATTTATGATTGAACTGAATAAAAACAAACAACAGTTATAATTTGACCCATTGATTCAAGTCACATATTAGTTGTTATTTTGTTCTTGTATTTAACCTTTTGATCTATTATTAATAAGTACTAGCGGTCAATCAGCTGAGCAACTGCCGCTGATTTTTCAAAATGATTTCCGGCAGCCTGCGCTCTAGAAGTCCAGCCGCGCCGTCACTATTCCCATAATCAACCACTCAGGTCAAATAAGTACGGTCGTAATACTGCGCCAACCAAATGTCAATTTACAGGTACGATTCTTGAAAATTCCAATGACTGACAGGATCAGTTCGTATGGAAACTTCTTGTCTAGTTTCTTATCATTACGTTCTCTAATGTCATTTTATCCTTGTATTGGCTTACACCTTTAGTTATCAACATTATTTTCTATTTCATTTTTATTATTTAACATTGATAGACTAGATGATAATAATAATTTACGTTTTTACATAATTTTCTTTGATAAAACTGGTAATAATTAAATCAATCATTTTAAAAATACATTTTCTTAGTAAAAGTTTTAGCTAAAAAAGAAAGGCAGATAATCAGAATGGCATTAGTATTGAATTTTAAAAAAAGTCATCGGCGAAAGATTATAAGAAGACAGCAGGACCTTATATAGTACAAATTAATATAGATACATACCTGCTTTTCAGATTAATTTATTTTATCAAATTAAAGAAAAACCATTCAACTAGAGTCGAGACTAAGTTGACAAATTTATCCTTCTTCTTTAGTGCATTATAAAATCGACACAAAAATAGTGTCATATTGTTTTTGGAAGTGATTATTTGACAACTAGGAGTCAAATTACACGAGAAAGTTCATATTAGGATATGTAAGACGAATGCAGAAGAGTTGTTACATGTGAATTGAACATCTTTAACAGATATTTCAAAACTAAAACTATTCTTCTTCTGCGGAATTTCGAGATTTATGAGTTGCAACATTGTATTATTCAATGAAAAGAATTTTCTTTTTATATATTCATTTGATTGATGTCTCCATTGAAGAAATATCATTTTTATATATGAACATTTTTCTTTTTAATCAACAGATCCTATAAGTCAAGTATATATAATCTTGTTTTTTTCTTTATGAACTTCTATAACAACCGACAAGGAGGAAATTGATTTCCTGATTTTATATTATTATAAAATAAAAAAAAAGCAACTGAAGAATTGCAGTCAATATATCCAGCAGACGAAAGCTATCTATATATTCTTTTCTTTTCTGATGACTTCTATCGTCAATTCACATTAACGATAACACACACAAATCTGACATGTTTGCCCTTAAAAGTTCTCAATAAAAAAAAAAGGAAAGAAGCAGTTTATGTTACCCAATATGACAAGATAGAAATGTCATCTAATCAATATGACGAAACAACAAAAGAACTTCTATAACCTTAAAGAATGCAAACACTAAATTGTTTGAATGTATACAAAATGTTGTTTGTTTCATAGAACAACAGAAAATTACTTATAACCGATTTTTGTCTTCAGTATGATTAAACAGGCTCTGTTAATGTTGTCTTATAAAGAAAATGAAAAAAAGGGAATAAAATTAGCATTACCAAATAACATACTATTAATGTCTATTAATTCATAACATATGTCTTCATGCTATTTTATTTTTCTTAGTAACATAATATATAAAGATTTTTAATCTGTTTCCTTGACATGAAATCTAGTGACCTTATAATCATAACAAGTATCAATTATTGGAATAATTCTTCTTTTGGTCTTAAAATTCACCAAGACACTTGTGTATTCATCTAAAAAAATCGATAATTACAAAAAAAAAACTCTATTTTTAGCGTATGGGATAAAGAATTTGATGAATGTAATAGAAGTTTTAAAAAAATTTGTGTTTATGACTTTATCTATATTTGCATTCTTGAAATATGGTAGTTATAAAAGATTGCCTTACGAGCTCTAAACCTGAATTTTTGTTTTTAACAGCAAGATATTGAGACGATCGCAATGTTATAAAAATATTCTTTTCGAAATATTGAATAACCAATGTTAAATCTCACAGGAACATATTCAAAATTGACTTTTCTTTAATATTCAATCTCTCGTAAAGAAAATATCTTTTTTTTTTGAATTAAAAGTTTTAAAACACTCTTATCACTTTGAAATTTCTCGATGAACAGGCAAGGATTGGCGGAATGTCAATGCGTTCGTTTCTCGAGAATTAGAACAATATGTAGGCCTCCTCCCCCCCCCCCCCCCCCCCCCCCCCCCCCCCCCCCCCCAGAACATCATGTTTGTAGAATTCTGTTCTGTTCTACATGTCTCCAGCTAGTCGTTTGTCGATGATCTATCAATTCTGCTCATATATCAAGATGGTTTGACTCTGTAAACCGTCGCTCATGACTCATATTATCGTTGCTCATAGTTTTATGTTTAGGCTTTGCTTTAATTACTTTTTATTCTACATAAGTTACTTGTAATCAGCACTATGTTTCTTTAGGTCCCATTATGAGTAGAGGGTTAAATAAATCGCATCGATTTCAAATTTCTCGCTAAACAAAGTATGAAGTCAATAATTTGTAAAACATTTCTGTATTTTTAACATTTACGGTACTCAATCAAGAAAAATTTGGAAAAATCATCTTAAATTTAGACAGTTATGACGTAATCTCATTAAGTTCTATTCGTGGAGAAAGAAAAAACAAACATGCGTTCGACGCTATATTGCACTTAAAAGCACTTCATGATAAGATAACCATTGGCTTTTGGACTTTTTGAAATAATTATTTGACGACAGGATAATATTCGTCGAGAAGCAAAGGAATATATATCTATCTTTTTGAAAGCTACAATAATTATGTTTATTTATTTTGAGTTATTTGAAAATAATTTTATTCTATAAAAAAAAAAGCAAAAGATAAGCATTGATATTAGCATATTCTCAAATGATAATCAATATTCATTTGTCCTATTTACTGATAGAATGACAGAATAAATAATCTATCTCATGGAAAGATAATTTCATTTCTCATTATCTTCTAATCTATTTATTTTTAGAACATTATCAATCATCAACGTTTTTCAAGCTATTCTTCTATCTAAGCGCTATACAAAAAAACAAAGAAATGTTGATATGATCGGTTTTTTTTTTTGGTTTCTTTTTTTTTTGCAATTAGATTTAAGAATAAATAAAGATTGATTCAATACGTATTTTAATTGAAATCCGGTATTAGAAAAAAAAAAGAACACAATTCTTTCATTATTAGAATTATAGCTAAAAATACGTTATTAAGTATTATTTGATGAACACACTTTACAATCGTTGTGCTTTGTTGGAATTATTAAACGATAGCATTTTTGCTATGATAAGCAATTTTTTTTTGTTAAAAATTTTAATATTTTGTTCAATCTTATTATTTTCAATTTACATATTACTTATTTGAAATAATCTTTTCAAATTCTAGACATACATATCTCTATCATTTTATTCAATATTTTTTCTTTCTTTCTTTTTTTATTACTAAAAGTTAACTCACGTATCTTTTTAAAAAAAAAATAAAATAAAATATATGTCATAAACAATTGTTTAATAAATATAATTTCATATTCAATATTAAGTTATATGTTTAAAAATTAAAGTTAGTTATAATTTCTTTCAACATATATTAACGTATGAGTTGATCAAAATAAATTTTTCTTTGTCATATCTGTAATATTATTAGCTGTATTTGATGAACATCGATGAATGCTATTAGTTGATTTTCGTTTTGGTAGTATAATATTTTGTGATAATGCGCGCATTGCACCATGACGTGCATCAAAATTAGCTGGCAATGGTTGACAAAATAAAAAATATTCACTAACTTCACGAAATTTTTTATCAAAAAAAGCATAAAGAATAAATGTCGACGATGCATTTATAACTGATAGTAAATTATTGATTGCTAAATATTGTCTTGCAAGTAAATTTGTCATTAAACGATTACCTAACCATGAATAAAGTACATTAAATATAAAATATGGTAATTGTGTTACTAGAAATACAAATACAATAGATAAAAGTAAGAAGTTTATAGCATTTGATGAATGATTTTGTTTAGATGTTGTTCGTAATAAACGTTTACGTCTTCTTATTGAATATAAAGTTTTAATAATTAATATTTTACATACTAATATTATTGATAATGGTAAAAGAAAAACGAATATAAAATAAAGATATTTACGCATTAATAAACGAAATAAACGATTTGATCCAAATGGTGATATTCTTATCATTGTTCTATTATCTTCTTTAATTAATGTAAATTCAAACCAAAATGGTATACAATATATTATACTAAATAAACTAATACATATAATAACAAATATTGCTCGTTTTGGACTACGCCATTTTTGACTACGAAATGGTAAACAAATAAGAATAAATCGATCAAGTGCAACTGCTGCTGTTAAATAGATTTGAATTAATAAACATGTTAGATGTATTGGAAATATTCGTGTAAATATCCAACCATAAAATACTTCAGCATGAAATGTTGAACGTATACCATGTGTTAATAAAAAACCAATCAAAACACATGATGATGCACATGATAAAGCAAATATATAGATATTTGTTATTGATGTTCGCATAAATCTACTAGATAATATTATACAAGTTAATGCATTACCTAATAATCCACATATGCAAACAATAGATAATAAATAACCTTCAATAATACGTTTAAATTCTGCAAGACGTTGTTCAGATAAAGCATTCGATGAAACATTCATTATTTTAGTTTAATATCTATGTACCAAAAGAAAAAGAGAAAAATGACATCGAAATAATGAAAGTTTATATTTTCTTTTTAAAAAGAAAATAAATGCATGCAAAAATTTGTTTCTATTATCATACTGAAAAGCATAAAAAACTGAGTAACTTCTTTCTATCATCTCCAACTGTTATATTGTTCTATCGAAACTCACTTAAAATGTCATAAAGAATCAATTCTGAAAGATAGCTTTTTTTCTACGAGTTTATTGATACAAAATATGTTCCTTGTATTTTTGTCAACATGAACCGATTTGCAGATGTGTGTCAATCACATAAAAACAAAAAACAAGAATTTATCAATAGTATATGTTTTTTATTCTAGAAGACTACTCGATGTAATGATCGTCATACAACTAATTTCAACTATATGAGTCTATTTCATGGTATTGAAAAGATTTCTATGCTAATATAATAAGATATGTCAGAATATGGAATTCGTTCTTTATAACTTACTTCCTTTCAATGTATATACTATTGTGAGCTTATCCAATTGATGAAACAGGAATTGTTCGTCTTACTATTCACATCGACGTCAATAGAATGCTGTGTGCAATATTTCCATTTTTTTTTCTGCTACTATCCAACGAGATGGAATAAATGGTTTGCTTCGTCTAGAATAAGCATAGAAGGAAAACAGAGAGAAGAAAAGAGAAGAAGGAAAAAAAAGGCTTTGATTACATCGTTATGCTATCAAGTATAGTATTGATGTCTTTTTGCATTCGGTCGATTTCTTTTGATTCCATTATATCGAATAGGCAAGTTGTGACGAATTCTAAATAATCCATTAGAAGTAAAACAGGAAATTATAAAAACTAATGTCAGAAAAAAAGAAGAAAAATACATCTTTTTTCTTTAAAGTTTAATAAAAATTGATATATAGTAAACTATTTATTTTATTTTAGTTTATACAAAAATTTTTTTATTGATGAATATTTTGAGATTTTTCTTCTTTGCGTTCATCTTATTGCGTGACATTTCATATATATATATATATATGTATATATATATAAACAACGTTAACATGAAACCAAATGTTATTTGAATAATTCGATTACCATAGTATCTAAGCCGAAGAAAATTCTTCATATACTTGCATTTTCTTAATTGATCTTAACGTATGAATGTTATATTAGTTCGTTAACTATAAAAATATTTATAATATCTTTAAAAAAAAGTTGATGACTGTCATTAATTTGTTTATCCGAAACATCAATTAATGTTTAATTTTCTCATTCGAAATGAATGAATTTACTTTTGATATTAATAAAAGTCAAACATCAAAAACAACCATTTTGTTTTCTAGAAACTCAAATATTTACTAAAAGAAAATGTTGATGTAGAAAATGATTATTGATTGTCAAATTTTAAAAACGTTTTCTCTTGATGTTTCTTTTCTTTATTTTATTGTGTATATACAATGTTAAAAAACAGCTATTCACTCTCAAAAACCTTATCACATCGTCAAACAAAAAAAGAAAAAAAAACACGACAATCGATTTACAAGTATATCAATAAAAGAAAAACGTAAATATAGAGTTTCAAGGATTAAACAATAAAGATGTGTGAAAAAGTATAGTAACACAATCAATAATTGTGCTCGAGCACGTTTTCTAATTCTTTGAAAAAAAAAAAGAACATAACAAAATAAGATAGGTAAGAAAACAAAAGTTGAATTAATAACATGTTCTTTTTTTTTCTTTAATAATCAATTCCATACACTGGTTGATAGACATTAACCAATAATGAAAAAACAAAAACGAAGAATAAGATCGGGTCATATGTTCAAAGACAAAAAACTGAGTGACAAATGTCATCATATCACCAAAACATGTTTGACATGTGGAACAAACTTGAATGACATATTGAAATATATATTCTTCATCGTCTAAAAGAAAATAAAATCAAATTATACATTGTTTACGGAAAAACATAACATATTCTAAATTTGTTTTTTTTCGTCGCATTCAAATTTTTTTTTTCTTTCTATTTATAACATATCAAAAATGACTATTCTAATATAGTCAATTGATATAATTCGAATCATTCAAGTAGAAATTACTAGAACTTCATTTTCCTATCTTCTTACTAAGAGTAATAAGAAATTGTAATTAACCAAAAAAACAAAACAAAACTATGTATCATTTGATAGTTCAAAGTCTTTTCTATTCAATCTGAAAAGATCTTATCAATTTATTTAACTATTGAAATGTATAGTTCTTCAGATAGTTGGATCTACTTGAGATAAGGGGCCTTTTTTTTTTCTCAATTAATTGATGCAATTAGAATCATTCAAGTAGTTTTTGCTGAAGAGAACTTTTCAAATAGATTCTCAATTGTTGATTATGAAAGAAAAGTTATTTGTTTCATGTTGCTTAAAAATAAATATTAAAGAAAAATGAATACTCTTTGATCTTTTGAACTTTATTTTATTATTATCATACATTCCACAAAAAGAAACCAATTTTGATTTGCCTTATAGACAAATGTATTACTACTATAAAATTCTAAGATTTATTCTTATACAACTACATGACTATTAATCGAAGCATATTTCAGTTTAATAACATGCCTGATAGAATCACAAAGCCCTTAGTCTAAATATGAGATAAGCAAAATCTAGAGTAGAAAAAGATATTAGAAATAAAATAGCCTAAATACTTAAAGAAAAACCTATAATACAATAAAGACATACGTTAGAATGATTCTGTTTAATGCATGAAACACATCATGATAGATAACCATCAAATCAAATATCATTTGACATTGTATGCAGTTGTCTATATAGGATATTATTAATCCTATAGAAAGATTCATGAATAAATTAGAGCAGAGAGAACAAATCATCTCAACGCTATGATACACCTTCAACCACATCCACAGTCCACATTGGGAAGTAGACAAACAAATTTTCTCTCAGAATCAATACTTGAACACCTACTCGAAACATTCTGTTCAACGAAAATTATTTGAGTAATTCTAATTAGTTCATCGGACGATGAGAAAGGTGAAGTAATAAATATTTGTTTTGTATTTTGAGTGAATACGTTTGCTTTTTTGTAAAATAAAGAGCTACTACATGTAGACAAATATTTTGTAATATCAGACTTAAAACTATATCGTCCATCGCAAATTTTAGTTTCACTTCTAATTTTTCGTGATTGATTTCTTGCATAGTTCACTCAGGAATGTTAATTACTTTGTTCTCAATAAAAAGATTGAATATAAATAGTTTTTCATTCTCTTCAAATACAATATACAACTAATACTGATAATAATTGTCTATCATTTTTATCATTATCATTTTATGTATCATGATATAGATTATATCTAACTATATTTTGATCTATCATCAATCAAATTGATGCATTATGAAAATATTCATCTAGATCTCTTTTCTTTTTATGTTTTCTATCTCTAATGGGAAAACTGTCCTTTGATCATCAACATTTTTTCTTTAATAATGAAATGATAATAAAAAAAAAAAAAGGAAATATTTTTGATTACTAAACACATTAGTATGATATGGGTAATAAAGGGTTAATGTCTATGAGAAATAAATGGTGCATTCATAGTAGATAATGCACTTATCACAAAAATTAATTGATCGATAAGATAAAGTCAAATCATAAAAATAACTTTATTTGCTCGAAATGAACTTATTAACGGAAAATATTTATAAACGAAGACTGTAGATCTTGTCTTCACCTACCCACACTATCTTATCTATATTCGTTAAAATGTGATTATTATTTATTATACTGTCTAGAACTGTGTTAATAATAAGTTTGGTAAACAAAAATATTTCATACGTTCTCTTATTGACGAACTCTAAGAATCTTCTTTGGATAAATCTCAACGATTCTTTTTATAATCTTCAAAATTATCTATCTCAAATATGTTGCTCATAGCAATAAATAATACATATGTATATCTCTCACAAAATGTTGAATTTCATCCAAGAGATATTCAAAGATGTTAAAAGAAAAAGAAAACAAGAATTCATAGACAGACAAAGACACTACCAGATAAGATCATAAATCTGTCATCTCCTAGATTTCACTTAATAGAAAGATATTATACGAAATTCTGTATATCTCTGTTATCTTTTTTTGTTGAATACACAATAAACAACTTCGAGAACAAAGCAATCTCAGAAGTTTATCACTTTTGGATGTTGTAAGTTTTTCTTTCATAAAACCAATATGAAACGCAATAGTATAGATCAACGCAGTTTTTGCATGTTCTACACAATGATATAGTAATGATGTTTATCATTAACTTCTCTCTTAGATATTATAGTGTCAAGTGAGTACGATATCGAACTCATGTGGGCCCTATATAATCGAAGAGAGCAGTTAATAAAAAAACATCATTAGTGTGTCATTTTATAGAGCATAAAAAATTGCGTCGATGTATTCTATTGTGTTTCATATTGGCTTTATCAAAGAAAAAATTATACGTACCATAACCATTAACCTAAATACTCAAAAGTGATAGATCCCAAAGACTACTTAGTGGTTAAAACTTTTTTGTTTTTGTGTATTCAACAAAATAAATGGACAGAAATTTGCAACGTTCTTTATCTATGGAAAATATTTTCTATGTCAATGTAATCTTTTAGTTCGAAATATCAAACTAGATATAATTCTAAGTGAAAATATGATGAATTGAAGTACACTTACAGCGGGAATATACATGAGATTCTGTTCCAGAATCATCTAATTTTATTGATACCTATGCTCTAATAATAATGACGATTATTTTTATTGTTTCGATTCATATTTTATGAAGTTAGTAAAAGTCTTTTTTTCTATTTGTTTATTTATATTAATGAGAATTATGCTTATTGATTTAATAGACAAATTCTGATTAAATTAAAGATCAATGATTTTTCTATATGTATATAAATTATAACATAATTTTTAATAACTATAAACTTTATCAATCTTTTCTGAAGAAAAATATCTTTGTTATTTACCTTTCAAATATATCTAATACATAATTTGATCCTTGATTATTATCCCAAAATTGTTGTGACATAGCTTGTAAACAAATAGCAAATAAAATTTTTTTTGGTTCTGTTATATCATCATTAGATTTTGTTAAAGTTATTTGAAATGTAAATGTATCGGTATTATCACATGGAAAATTCATTGAATGACATGCTTGAATATCTTTAAATGTTTTCCATTCATTTTGTGTTGTACGTATAAAAACAAGTTTATCATAAATAAAATTATGTACACGTGCAGTACCATATGCTATTGAATCTTTTGTATATAAACATTCAAGCATAACTTGTTTTTCATAAATTAATGGTATAATATTTGTTGGTGATGCAAATTGTTTTGAAACAAGATTATATTTTTTTGTTGAAGATAATAATGATGATGATGATGATGTTGGATATTTATACATATTTATTTGATTTTTTCCAAGACGTAATTGTCCTAGTTGAAGACGTAAACATTCTTGCATAATTGGTGTTGATGATTGATCTGGAGGGCTCATATAACGAATTGATTCAAGATCCAGACCCTATGAAAAGTAAAACAAAAAAAAAAAAAACTTAATTGTATACGAATATTTCTGAAGAATTATAAAAGTTTAATTAAAATGTATCTTTACACGAATAATATGAATTTTGGATGATAATAGAAAAAATGAAATGAACTGTTAATAATAGTGCGAGTGCTATAAAGTAAACAATCCAAGGTTACGTCGTAATCTAAAATCGATGTGACTAATTTTACTACGCGACGAATAGCATAGCAGTAGATCACGTTTTGTCCTGTTTTTTTTACATTCCTGTAAGTAGGGGGTGTTAGTGTTTGTTGATCGAACTACGTTTTTAAAATACTTTTAATAGTATGTCACATGTTGTTTTATTTTAATCAACTGACAAATTGTTTCAATGAAAGTTGAAATATGTTTCTTAATTTTGAAGAATGCAAATATATGTTTACGTGAATAATAAATGTATCACTCTTCAATCGAAAATTTCAATTTTTTTTTAAAATCCTCCTATCAACCATTTGTGGTTCGTGACGATTTCAGTCAGTTTTATTTCATTGTTATAGACACATAACATGAGATCGAACTTCGTCGTTGTAGATATGCTTTAGGGATACTTAGTAGTATAGATGGATGTTACTTCGGGAGTAATTATCATTTCAGTATTTATTAAAAAATAGAATAAAAGTGCAGATGATAATGGATGAGGCAAAAGTTCTGCATTAATTTTGTTTTTGATGTCGAGCTGTAACGAAATCTCGCAGAGATTTCATCTTTTTTTTTTGTGTTAGAAAGAGTAAAGTGTCTAGTACAAAAATATACAAATGAATATCATTGAAAATGTTTGATAGAGACTACAGAAACTTTAGAATGGAAAGCATTGAAAAAAAATTCCGCAACTTTAGTGAGAATATTTTAGTCCGAAAACATTATGGGGTGTTTTTCAGAATTGTATATATATATAGTTGTTTATTAAAAAGAAGGCTTTCATGTTTGATCTAGCATACAAGAGAATAAACAGAAGAGTATATTATTAAAAAATTTTATTTTGCGGATTTATGATTTCCAATACGAAAACAAATCTCTGATTAAATATTACACAGAAAATCAGTGTCCTATTTCAAATAATATCGTGCGATAGAGAACTCATCAAACTTTGATTTTTATATGAAATATATAATTTCTGATAATATTTCTATCCGAAATAGAATTTATTTTTTCGACTGTAATCGAGAGTGATGAAAAATGCAGACATTAGGATAATATCATTAAAAAATTTGTTTCAACCATTATAAAAATACGAAGGGCTTCTTTTTTTGTGCTGTAAGACTGCGCTATCTGTACCTTGTAAAACTCAGATTCGAAAAATAAAAATAAAAGCGGTCAGATTAAATGACATCTTTTCCAAGTTCAAAAAAAAGTTGTAGAATCCCTTTTCAATGCTTTCCATTCTAAAGTTTCTGTAGTCTCTATCAAACATTTTCAATGATATTCATTTGTATATTTTTGTACTAGACATTTTACGTCTTTCTAATAAAATAAAAAAGATAAAATCTCTACGAGATTTCGTTACAACGCTACATCAAAAACAAAATTAATGCAGAATTTTTGCCCCATCCATCAGCTAAGACGAGAATGATACTATTTCAATTCGATTTTTTCGATCAATTGATATAAAAAAAAATCAATTTCAAATAGTATTACCTCCATCCACCTGCGCACCTTATATTCTATACAACGCTGAAAAGCTGTTATGATGCTTGATGTTCTACCGTTGAACTTTCCCTGTTGTTCTTCATCGAAAATTGTAGGATTAGATTATTTTCTATCAAAAAAACTGTTAAATTCTTCTTCTTAACAGATGACGTGATCTTTTTAGCGTGAGTTGTTCTAGATCGAACAAGTGCAATACTGGAATATTGAATTCATTATAAGATGCTGGAAGGCTTCGCAGCTACACTCTCAACTTTGTATAAGTTAATAGCTTGAACTCTTTTCTCAGGGTATTCATAACTCATTATGGCCTACATGATGCACATAGTTTCGATTCAAAAACGATAAGACACCAGGAAACTTTTTCTTCGGGGGCTTCAAACGTTATGAAAAGTCCTATTTAGAAATACGCATCCACCACATTGAGAATATTTTCATTTTCTCTCCAGTAAAAATTCTTCTTTTTATTAAAAAAAGAAGATTATAGAGCCGAAAGAAAATAATCTTGTATTCTAACAGCTTTTTTTTTCTACGTCAAATTTCTGCATGTGTTCATCTAAATATCGAAAGAACGTTTCAATCACATACCAGCATATCAGCAAACCGAACAGCTTTCTTCGGTGCTTTTTCTACTAAAGTTGTTTTTTCATCAAATTGAAGAATACTCAATGAATGTGATCGTACACTAAATCCACTTATTGGTTCATTTTCTTCATCATTATCTTGATCTTCTGTATAAGCTGAAAAAGGATCTTGTGAACATAATGTAAAAGTTGAATCATGTAAAAAATTATTATGTTGTTGTTTTACACGATTTGATGTTATTGTATCATCATTACTAAATTCATAATCATCATTAAATATTGTTGAATTAGAAGATAGTAGAATACAATCTTCTAATTTTTTAATACGTCCATCTTCAGGTGATTTTTTAAGTAATGTAACTGTATCTAAAAACACATCAATTTGATAATTTTAAAATATATTTAAATGTATTATAACTTTTTGGTACGATTGAAATTTTAACTAATAAATTCTGTTCTTCTTGACAGATTTCAACAAATTGTTTTTATACGTTATTCCTCTTGGAATGTTTATACCTTGTGAACCTTACACTATGAAAAAATTGTACTTTATAGAGCAATGTACTTAGAAAACGAACAATCGAAGTAAAGAAAGGAAATAGATAATGAAATGTTCTCTCTATTTTCATGATACGAATGATTGTATAACAAACACTTGATCATTTCCGTTTAGACAATAGTGAGCCGACAGAATACTACGTCGAGATGATCAAGGTTTTTTTGGTTACGGTGTTCATGAGTCGTAACTATAACTCACAGAAAGTGGTTTTAGTTTGTGAAGACTCATTTATATAAACCATATGTATTACGATGAAGATCCCATATATATCGATTCTATGAGTAAAATTGACAAGAATGTATTAAAGCGAAATGAAAGAAAACAAAACTTATCTAATCAAGCGAATAATGAACAAACTTATTTGTAACTGGAAAGATATTGTCAGAGATTTAATACAATTGATTGCCAACAAAGATAGTTCTGTTAATCATGCAAAAAAGAAAATGCGACGGATCATACATCTGCTTTATTTCTTTTTTTTTTGGTTCAAAATATGCAGAATTTATGTACTTCACTTATTGAATATCAAATAACTGCAGATAATAACTGGATCTATGGAAAAAAAAAAAATAGAGGCTTTCACTAGACATGAGTTGCAATCTTATATGATTGAATTCATTATCATATTGGAAAGTTATTCTACTCACACGACTAATATACGATAAAATGTTGAAAAACTTTTGCTGTATAACATAGACATAGAATATACATCTAAAAAAATTGCTTAGATTTACTTCTAATTTTTTTTTGTCGTATTAATCGTACCAAAAAGTTGAAATTGATTTATTTTTTATTTACATACCAGATTCTTTTTTATTTAAAATATATATAGTATTTTCTTCATCATCATCATCGTAATCATCGTCATCATCATCTATTTGAGCAAATCCAATACAAAAATCTATATCTTCTTCTGATGATATATTTGAATTGAATATACAACAATGTGCTACTGGATCAGATAAACTTGATTCTAAACTAGCATCTGATCGTGATAATGAATCCATAACTGATGATGATGATGATGATATTGAATCATTTTCTGAACAATAACGTAAACGATGTTGTAATGAATATAAATTACTTGATGGTGATCTTTTAAGCATTGATAATGAATTAGATTTTGTTGAACTACCTGTTGAATTTTGTAAATAATGTATTACTTTATCATTACTTGATAAATAATCTCCATTTATATTATCATTGGATATTCGTTTTAAAGACATTGATAAAGTTCAAATCTAAAACTAAAAGATAAAAAATTAATGATGATGATAATGATGATGATGAATAAAAAGTGCCTGATTGGAAGAAGGAAGAATGAGAGAGAAAAAAAAGAAGAAACAGAAAGCACATATGGGCCATGCACTCACAGCGAGTAAAAATTTTTTACTCTACACTCTATGACCTCATATGCGAATCATTAACAACAAGTTGAACTGATTGTTTCGATGTGTTGATTCATATAGAATAATTTTATCAATGAGTAATGCTTGAAATTTGGTAGACATTGCATCATTTCGATATTATGGAATAAATATTTCAACATCATTATTACGTTGTTTTGTACTTGTTATTAGTCAAAACATCACGTTTTTTATTACACGTGCATAAAAATTGGTCGATAAGTACAGACAGAAAACAGTTTACGTTTCATGTGTAATTATAACAGCATAAAGGGTTAGAAAAAAACAGATGAATGAAAGTGTCTTACTATGCTTTCATTGATGTAGAAAAAAAGAAATAAACCATGCATATTTCAACATTCTTCTCACTAGTCTGCTTTTTCTTGATGACCTATCAATGAGTAAATGCTCTATGAATTAAGAAACGAGCATCTTTTCTTCCTTACATCTGTATGATAATTCTATCATTAACGTTCTACTGTTAAGTGTCTTATAAAAACAATCTGATTGAACATTTAAAAAAAAAAAGAACAAAATAATTTTATTTGTCTTTCAAAGTTGCTTTTTCATTAATGATCGAATTGGCAAATATTTTATCAAAATAACTAAAATTTTTACTTCTCTATTGACATATTGGTATTTTTCTTTTTCTTGTATCAAAAAGTAATTTAACAAAAGTATTTGTTCTTTTTTCAGTCTACAGAAATTTGCGTTCTGTCCAAATAAAGGTTTTACATTTTTTGTAAATTTTCTCATGTGGAAGTTATGAATCAACCTCTTATAGAAGCTTGTAAATTAAGTTTGGATGGCATCCAGTACGTTAGAAGAATACTCAAAATAGAAGCAAAAACTTTTCATGAATGATTGTTTTGAAAAACTATTAATTCCATTATTCACTTTGTCGAGAACAATCTCGTCTTGAATTCTATAGCAAAAAAAAATTAGTAATACAACATAAAATTTCGTTCCTAATCCGATAGTTTCAAAGTTCTGTAGACTTGTTTTAAAGTGTTGAAAAATAAATTATTCTATTAATGTTTGTTTTTTCTAAAATTTGATCAGTTATTATAAAAACTTCGACAAAAAAAAACCTAGTCAAGCAAATGAAATTATATTCGGTACATACTAATTATGTAAAATAGGGCATAATAATCTTATTAGATTATCCAAAAAATTGTCTTATTTTATGATAAGAAAAAAGTTGCTTAGTACAATTCATACGGGATTAAAATATAGAACACGGATTGACTTGTATATAAATAAATTACAACTTAATCCTACTGTTACATTCTAATATATGAAAATATTTAATATCTTGAATTGTTTTCTATATATTTATAATATTTTTCAGATTATATTCTTCGTAATATGTTCCTATTGTCATAAGAAAAATATCTAGGACAGATCCAAAGATATTAAGCAAGTGACACTTAAAAGATCGATTTTTGCTGCCTCTCTTATAAACAGGTACTTAAAAACCTAATTATTAGCAATACAATTACATATCACTGTTCTTTTAGAATAATTTGTCTGTATTCGATTATAATTTGTTTCGGTGTAATAAAGATGGTCTATTTGATATACTACTGTAAAAAACAATATTCTAAGCGATGTTCAGAGTTCTCATGAAACTGAATGACTTTGTCAAATGTTTTTTGAACTTCAAATAGAAAGAATAGTCTATTTTCTGCAAAACTGAACTCGGTTTCACTGTAGATCATATTCTTAAGAGACTTTTTCAGAAAAGGAATAGTCGAGAGAGTCGACTGGATCTTTCAAGTACTATCCGATAGACTATTATTTGTAAAGGCAAAATATTTCCTCCTACAGAAAAAATAACTTATAAAAGAAAAGTGTGGAACATAAATGCAATTCATATCAGCACATTATAAAAACTTTCAGTTCTATTATTTTAAATTAAGGTAAATATATTTTTGTAGAGAATTGAATTATGCATCTTTCAAAAATTAAATTCAAGATTTTATCTTTTTTCTAAACTGAGATATATGAAAAACATCAAATGTCGCAAAACTTTTGATACATTCCTTATAATCGATTTCTTTCGTTTAAATTTTTGGAAATTGAAAAAATTTGTTCATTTTTCTAGATCTATAAATCTCTCATGGTACTAAAGTTTGAGATAAAATTTTGATCATTTTATTAGTTCATTGTAATTAATCACTGTTTAAAAATATTAGTATCAAAAAACTTCTACTTGATGAAAAAAATAGTATATAGTTGAGATTTATCGAACTTTTAATCTCAATCGTATATCGTGACATGTAAATGACCTCATTTCAAGTATTTTTAACGAATTATGCAAATTTTTCGTATTTCTACAGTTATTCGGTGTATATACGAAAGAGAAGAATTCAGGCATTTTCATGGATTTTGAACGATTGAGAAAATTTTATTTGTATTCTTGTTTCACATAGTACAATCAAGCGCACTACTTACAGGGAGCTGCAAGTCCGATTTCGAGTTCACAAAAAATGCGAAGCCGCAGTTCCCTACTAACTTTATCTCGTTTATATAAAGAAATTCCGCATACATAAACTGCTGTTTGAGACTTCAAACGTATTGATATGTTCTATGATGAAATTTTGTTTAGTGATGTCTGTTGAGGAGGAGCCGAGGTATTGAGTACAAGTGTTTTATTCTTATACTTCAATACTCTTTTCAGATGAAAGAAACATTGTCTTTATCACTCAAAAGTCTTTGATTGAATTCTTATTCGAGTTTTAAAATGTTGTTCTTAAGGATAAGAATTTTATATTGAAACATATAAAGAGAAAAACATTGACTTGTAATTACTCAACTCAAATGATATATGTGGCCAGGTCAATGGTTTCAGAAACAAGCGAATTTTGCTGGAATTATTCAGAGGAATGCAAGAGAAAAAATCATTGTATCTTACTGTGAAAGTTCAGAAATAGATGAAACTTCGAAGCGATATTCTGGACTACAATGTTCCTAATGACATCTGATGATTTCTTTTCGGAATGAATAGAAAATTAGCTGAAAATCATCGAAGTATTGCTTCCGCGTTTCATCGATTTCTGGTATTGTTCTGTCGAAATCGACCTGTATGCATTCACATGAGTCAACACTAGAGATGTATGAAATCAAGTTTTTATTAGTTATAGTTCTAATCTCAATTGTTCTACTTTTTGTAGGTTTAATTCCGATCTAGAGTAAATACGATTTCAAAAATTTATTCCTACCAAATATAGAAAACAGTTTGAAATACACGGTCTTTTTATTAGTTCGGTTAATGAATATTGCCTTTTTTCCAATCTTCTCTGCTGAGAATGGTTTGTTTTATAGATATAATTTATAAAATGGTTCACTCAAAACAATAGATTATTAAAATATAATCTTTAGTTCAGATCATCTGCATCACAATTAATTTTGATCTTATTCATCTCTACTCACTACTGTTGACATTGAGATATAATTATATCTTTTCGTTCTCTATGCACAATATTTTGTAAAGACTAAATATAGCTCTTCTTTTCATCGAATATTATAAAAATTTTGATAAGAAAAGACTAAAAAAACTTTAATAATACATTAATAGAAAAATTTATTCTTTTGATCTGAATTAATGGATTTATATTATCTTGACAAAGTGTTTGTAAACGATAATTATAAGAATATTTTTAATTAGTCTAACAACATTCTTTTTTTTATTATTAAAATTAATATTGAATGAAGAAAGCAATTATATGAAATAGATCTTATAGTCCTTTCAATTATTCTTATGATGATATTTAAATAAGAGAGAGAAAGTTATATTAAAAAGAAGAAAAAAAATACTCGACAAATACAATGCTTAAGTTATTCTCGAGTTCACTTATTATAAATCAACAAAAAAAAAACGAATGAGAGATTATTTACAACAGTCGGACATCATTTAACTTCACATTTTGAATATATATATTCATGTGCTTTTGTGAATCTAACAAGTTTCCATTTTTAATCGACTTTATATCAATTTGTAGAACTCAATGAGTTGATCATGATCGAATAAAACTTTCTTTCCCGTAGATATTCTTTGAGAAATTAGCTCAGAAAAAAGGAATTGTAAGGTGTTGTTTCGAAAATATTAATTTTCAGTATTGAAAATTTTAATTGATTGTACATATCTACACAATTAACATAAATAAAAGTTCTAACACTGTCTATAATTTGAGAAAACTATATGCAATTGTGATCAGCTTAACGAGTTCTATAAACTTCATTGAAAATGTCGACTCATATAGAGTAAAAACTTCAATCTTGAAGGCTCATAAAATCAGTTGTTTTCTCCTCGACTCACACTTGTAGAACTATTCTCTTCTCCAAAATTTATTGATTGATGAATTATAGCTGTTTGAATACTCATTTGTACAAATTGAGTAATGTTAAATGACTTACCATGTACAACATAAAATATACATCTATCTTTATAGAGAATCTTAGTAATGTCGTTAGTAATTTATGCTATGCTTCATTTAATATTACTTTTTTCTAATATATGATACACCTGCGTTTTTTTTTCGTTAAATAAAAAAGTTTTATTAACCCTGTTACCGTTGATATATGTATATCTCATTATATAATAATATTAAATATAACATAAGGTAATACGTAGAAGGACAGGTAGCGTAAAAAGATTGATACAATATGTTTAGTTCTTTTGACCATGGATTCTTTTTTTTTTTTTTCTATCGAATAGAAATAAACATCTGTTACAGCCTATTGAGTGTTCTTAATATTAGGTTATAAACTGCAATATTTATTAATAATCATATTTCATAAAATTTTTCATTGATTGATTTTATGATATCAGATATAAGTAACTACTGATTCAGATCATCATAATCATAAAAAATCAAGTGAGTGTGTGTTTTTTTTTTGCTGCTTTATACACCTGTGTAAATATCCTAGTAACATATTCAAATATTGTAAAAGTTCGATTACTTTAAATCTCAGAAATTTTATATGTATACGTTCTAAATATCTAAGATTATATATTCATGTATATTAAAAAATACTATTCTCTTTATAATAATAAAGAGAGTATTCATATAGGTAGAAAAACCTCATTTCAATAACCATTACCTTCGCTTGGTTAATGACGGTAGATGATATAAAAGTAAAAATGAATAGGAAATATGTATATATATATATATATGTTTTTGTATGTACATCGATTAGTCATTGTAGTCAAGTTGTTTATACTACAAAAATATTCTCATAAAAGTAAGTCTGTCACGAATAGGATACATGATACACAGTCTGTTACCTGTATGATAATTGTAACAGTAGAAAACAAGAGATCAAAGTCCATAAGATGATGCAACATCATCAACATCAGAATTACACAGTTGTAAAAAAAGAAGCGTGTGATCATTAAAAAACAAAAAAAAGAATAAAAGATACGTACATATTTCTCTCTTTCAAGTTCAAATACAGTCAAAAGAACTTGAATTTAATTGTGGTTTACACAAAAAATACGTTAATATAGTCAATCGAACAAACAAAGGACATATATTTTTTCTTTCATGGCTTTTTTTTTTGTTCTACATTGCATAGTTTTCATGTGTATATCACGCATGTACGCATATATTCAAGGCGTGAAAAAACATTTGTTGTGTGTAACAAATGCTTGCAACATAATTTTATTTTGCGTATATCTATACGATGATATACATAAAAGATAACCTAGAATATTTTCTTAAAAACAAAACATTTACAATTCATTTCTCTACAATATTCAATCTAATTGACTTAAATTAATTGATTTTGAAAGAATTTAAATTAAAAAAGAAATATATATTTTAAAATTCAATTAACTTCTTTGTATAAATAATTAATTACTTTTTCATGATACTCAAATATTCAAAAGATTATTTCAATAGTATTATTGTATGTAGATAGGAGATTAAATTACAATAAACTTATCATTTCATGATTGTTATGTATACTATTACATTTGTAAAATATTACATATTTTACATTGTTTCATTTTAGTCCTTGTAAAATAAGTCAAAAGAACTTTTTGTTATAAGAGAAACTAATAATAAATATCCTTGAAAACTGTATCTTTGCAGTATGTAAAATATACACAATGTCATAACATGTTTTTGTTTTGTTATTTCTCGTACAAGAAGAAATAACAATTTTTCCTTTTCCTTCTCTATCCATCTATCATCATATGTTAGAAGGACTTTTTTTCTAGAATTGTCCTAGAGAAGAATTGGTACACCATGACATGAAGAACTTTTTTTTTCTAGGAGTTTACTGAAACTTATGCTTCTTTAATGTAAGCCTATTGTATGATATATTAATTGACATGCAAAACCATTGACTAAGAATAGAAGAACAAAAATAGTGTATCATTAGTTGTTTATACATTATATTACAAAACAAAAACAAAAAAAAAAGGAATCTCTAATGAGTGCATAATTGTCCAAGTGTAAAACATACTAAATTGTTTGAATTAAATGTCACGATGTGCACTTGTTGTATGTAGATGAAAACAGATAGATTTGATTTATGAGCACAATTTAATAATGAAAAATAATTTTATTTTACTATTCGATTAAAACTTAAAATTTGTCTTTCAAAGATAAAATTATATAGTGTCAAATATAACTTACCTTTGATAAACAAAACAAAAATATATATCATCGACTTTCTTTTGCTTTACAAATGAAAAGGTTAAAATTACTTTTTTTTTAATAAAAAAAAAAAAAAAAATAATAACGACGAGACATGTATAAAAGTATTTGGCAGAAAATGCAAAAAAGAAAAATATCGAAAAGTGATGATCAAGGCCAGGTTGTCTTACCCTTGTCTTTACGTTTACAATCAATGAGTACAGACGATAGAAGAAGAAAAAATGAAATCAAATCATAACGGCAACAGCTGATTTGGTTAAGAATAAAGTAGAACGAACGCATTCTATCAGCATCTTTTTTTTTCTTTTTTTTTATTATATATTTTCATTTTCTGCATTTTCTATCAATCCGATATAAAAACATTACTTTCAAAATAATTTTTTTTCTTTCTGATGTCGATCAATTAACAAATAAATTTTTTCTGTTTTAAATAAAAGAAAAACAAATATATTCTTTTTTATTTTTCGTCTATTGTGGATGACCATACTGTTGTGTTCCATAAGGATTTTGTTGTTGTTGTTGATAATGATACCAAGGATTTAATGACGATTGAATAGGATAATTTGATGATGATGATGATGATGGCGGCATATAAAATGTACCATTTGGATAACGTACTGATGATGATGCTAATGGCATTTGAGGATATAATGTTGAATAAGCACCACGATATGATTGTTGTTGTTGAGAAAAAGGTCCTGTACTATTTGTATTTGGATTAAAATGAATTGTTCCAGTATTTGATGATGATATATTATTTAAATTGTATAGATTTGAAGCATAACTACCTGGTGTTGAATGACTTTGAAATGATGAACTTGAAGTTTTATTGGATGTAAGACTTGTAGTAGATGAAGATGTGGTTTTAGTTGGTTCATCTGATGTTATTGTAGTAGAATCAATAATTGAATTATTATTATTATTATCATCATCATCATCTTTAGTTGAACTTTCTTCTTCACCCATAATTCTAAAAAAACAAGATTGAAAAAATGTTGTTGTTTTTTTGTTTTTTGTTCAAATGAAATGAGAATTTATGTTAATTATAATTTACCGTAATCGTGCTAATCTATATTCAAGTTCTCGTTGTTCATAAGTTTTAATCGGAGGTTTTGTTGATTGTGAAGATAAAGAATTAGATGAATTTATTGTCTGTGAAGAATTTATTGAATCTTTAATTGGATTTCTTGGAATGATTGATATAATAGGCACTGTTGTTGATGAAGAAATATTATTAGAAAAAGGCAAATTATTATTATTATTATTAGTAGAAATATTATTTGATTGAATTGTCGTTGTTGTTGATGTTGTATTAGAATTAATTATATCATTAGAAATAGGTAATTGTATTTGACTGGTTGGTCGTTTAAGAATTCGAATTGGTTTATTTGAATTCATTAAATTATTATTCGAAGAATTTCGATTATCATCATTATTAACAATGGATGATATAGATTCCTTTAAATAGACAATATAAAATTAAATGTAGATTAACAAAAAGTAAAGTTCAAGTTCAAAAAATATTTAAATTTTGAATGTTCTTATAGATGAATTTACTCGAGTATAATGTAACCTTTTGAATCGATTCTTAAAAATTAAAATAAATTTATTGCAAAAAAAACCTCTCGGAGTATTTTAATAAGGAACATAAGACTATTACAGAATAATGCTACGAGGTGTTTAAAGTGAGAGCAGGTTTGGAATCGGAGAGGTTGAAGCTTCAGCTAAAACTGTCAAAAATTTTACAGAAAGTTCGAAATTCTTCAGAAAGGAAAGCTCCGATCATCTCCACCCCAAACAGTGTTCCTGTTTGAGAGATCAAGTCATAATTGATTTACTGAACATCGAACATATCCAATTGTTTGAGTCTATGAACAGAACTCAATGGAACTAAGAAAGTTCTAAATGAGTTAGAGTCTATGCATTACCCAACCAGAGTTATGACCATTTGAAGGTGTTTTCAACCTCTGAGTAGAGCCCGACGGTCTCTACGCCTACGTCAGCTATTCATGAAAAACTTAATCATGAGATTTTCCATGAATAGCTTACCCAGAAGTCGAAAACACACTAAAATATGATATAACTCTGGTTAGGTAATAAATACATCTGAACCTATTTAGGCTTTCCTTACTTTCACTGACGAGAGAAGTACTCCAACTGATTCCCGGCTTTTAGCTGCAGATAGGCCTCAGTGAGACTAAGAAAACTCTTGAAGCGTTGGTGCTTACAAGCTGCTGATTCAAAATTATAGCCGCTTTACTGAATTTGCAGCCTACGGTACGGTATCAACGACAAAGTCATATGAAAGTATTTCGATCTGATATTCTATCCATAAATAATTCCTGACATATATCAAAGTTTTTAATCAAAATAAATGCTTCCTTTTTGAGATATTCAATTTTCAAAAAATGCCCGCTTATAATAGACAAGTCATGATAATGAAGCTGCCCTGCAAATTGTAATATTTCAAGAAGGAAGCATTCATTTTGATTAAAAACTTTGATATAGGTCAGGAATTATTTATGGATAGAATATCAGATCAAAATACCTTCATTTAACTTTGCTGTGGATAGGGATGTACCGAGACTGAAGACTCCCCAACAAATATAGGAATTTTTCTTTATGAAAAACCCCCGAGACTCTACGAGATTTTATCTAGAGTTGCTCAGCTTGACTTAATCTATATGTGCATACAATTGGGCGGATCGATTACAAAAATAAAAGGTCGAGTCTCGCTCAGTCTCGGTCAAAATTTTGTTTTTTTCAATGCTTCGACCGAGACTGAGCGAGACTCGACCTTTTATTTTCGTTATCGAGCTGTCCAATTGTATGCACATATAAATTAAGTCAAGCTAAGCAACTCTAGACAAAAATCTCGTAGAGTCTCGGGGGTTTTTCATAGAGAAAAATTTCCATGTTTATTAGGGAATTTTCAGTCTCGGTACATCCCTAGCTGTGGATACCGTGTCGTAGACCGAAAATTCAGTAGAACGGCTAAGCACAAATACTTCAAGAATTTTCGTAATTTCACTGAGATCTACCTAAAGTCGAAAACTCGAAATCAGTTGGGATAGTTCCCTCGTAGG
The DNA here is from genome assembly GCA_905250125.1 of Rotaria sordida. NCBI lineage: Eukaryota > Metazoa > Rotifera > Eurotatoria > Philodinida > Philodinidae > Rotaria > Rotaria sordida. The sequence continues at coordinate 69,207 of CAJNOL010000241.1, forward strand.
TTTAACTCATAGTGATAGAATGGCGTCGAAAAATTTTCATCTTAAGACGATGATATATGTTTATGTCTATCAATTGAGATCTTCTCCATTCTAAGATTTATATAAATCTAATTCAAAGTTCTATTTCATTCGAAAAAACAAAATAGATATAAATCGAATTTTATAATAGAAAACTTTATTAAATTGAAAAAAAGAAAAATTTACTTGCTTAGCTGCACGATCTTGTTCTTGTTGTTGAAGTCGTTTATCAAATTCTCCTGTATCAACAGCAACTTCCCAATCATCATTATCATTGCCCATTGTTGTTGTCACTGTATCAACCATAATAAATAAATAAATAAATAAAATAAATAATTCGTAATATTACCAAAAGACACAGAAAGAAAAGAAAAAACAACACAATCTCGAATTTTTTTTTTTTTGTTTTGTTCTATTTAAACAAACATGAAAATATATAATCTGACAATAGGACGATGATAATAAAATCTATAATCAAAAGAAAAAAAGAGAGAGAGAATGAACATTATAATAAAAGAATTGTGTTGTTGGATTTTTTTTTGTTTGCAAATGTAAGCTTGAAAAAAAAATGTATTACACACACACACACACACACACGCAACAAATGCAGATAGATCACACAAGCCACACGGACAATAACAGATCTTCATGATTTAAGATTTTTTTTTTTTTTGTTTTAATTTTTTTTCTCTTCGAGTAAAAAGAAAAGATTGATTATTCAATTGTTCGATGAAAGAAGACAGAATCTTTATGTTTTTTTTTTTTAAATAAAGGTATGATGGAGAGGAAGAGGGAAGAAAAAAAATCTTATTGGCTTCGCCTATTCGAGCAAAAAAAAAAAAAAAAAGGGAACAAAGCATGACGTCTATATGTGCGTAGAAAAATACAAGCGAAAAAAAAAAAAAAAAAAGAAAAAAGACATGTGATGACGTACATTAAAAAGAAGAAAGAAAAAAAAAAAACAAACAAACAAACACGAATCCTAACGCAAGAAGATAAATTTCAACTTCTCATGTTGTTATTTTTTTTTTTTGTATCTCGGATTCTGTACAAAAGAAAAAGAATTCTTTTGGCTAGACAAATTCATAAAAGTGATTTAGATCTTGATTTTTCGAATGCACTATTTTCGTTGATGTTTCATTTATTGAGCATTCGGATTTGATTCTGTTGCTGAACTTAGAAAATCATTCGGCCGTTTATGTTTGTCTAATGCATTTAATGTTGAATAATCATGTGGTAATTCACTCTTGCGTCTTATCATTGGTTTCCCTTTTTGCATTGTACGACTTGCCTAAAAAAAGAAAAGTTTTATATAAAATAATCAAGATTAATAAAAGTCTTTAATTCAAATGAATCATTCAATGAAAAAATCCATTGTTAATAATATCGATTTTTCTAGTAAGTAGAGCGACTCGAACAGGTTCGAAGCCAATCCGATGGACTGCTCTAGGTGGACATGTGACTCTCTTGCTCGGAAATAGTTGGATATGACGTAGAAAAGCATTTTTAAGAAAACAAAAATTTTTTTTGGGAAAAAGTTTTTCGATAAAGAATGCTTGCGGAGAGCTCGTACCCTCATGTTTTTTTTGTGTTATATAAAATTCAACATAGTTTTATGTGCTGATTCTGTCGATTAAATTTTTTTTCAAAGCCAGAAAAATTTAGATGTTTTAGAAATTCACTGAGCAGTTCAGGAATGTTTGTACTAACAGAAATTAGAGAACAGTAGATAAAAGAACATTTGTGACAACATTTAGAGATTGAATTGCTCATTTTATCGAACTGACAACACTATAGATAAAAATGTTTTTTTTTTTACCATTGTATAGAACTCGGCTTGGAGATCTTGAAAATGTATTTAATTTGTCTGTCGAATAGTTTAATTAATTTTCTCGGTAACATCATGATTTTCATTTTTAGTCAAAGATCCGCCTGGATGCGCACTATGAGGTGGAGACACAATGGGCAACAACTTAGATATTATGTTAAAAGAAAAAAAGTGGAAGTGAGCTTCTTCGAGATTTGATTAATGACCAGTTTTTTTTTTGGTTAAAAACAAAAAAAACTTTTGTTTCAGCTGCTAAAAATTTCAAAGAACAATGATACAAAGATTTTTATAGTTTGATTGATGTTATAAGTTTATTAAGAAATTTTCACGTATTTACTTTGTAAATCACTGATTTTGAGAAAATAAAAACAATCACGTATATAATAATCTTATTCCATAAAAACTCAAAGAAATAGAAATTTGGACTTTTCTCTACATTGTGACAGATATTACAGATTGTGATAGGCATCGTTGATATATGATGACAGGCTGTATATCCAAGAACATCTCGTTCTAATATATTAATTACTTCCTTATTGCGTTTCTAAAAGGATGACACAAGAAATATGTCCCAAAAAAAGAAAAACGAAAAAGATTGAATAAAACAATCTCCCTATGATTATCAAACAGCAGCTATATCATATTTCATATTTTAATTCTGCGGGGGATTATGCAAACAGCTTTTTCATAACAATATTCAAAATATCTATAGTACATAGATTACAAAAAAATAACGCAGTACTTATCATCATATATGTCTACTATATAAAAATCGTCTCTCATATGCTTTTTTGTCTTTGTCGGCTTAATATTATATTTAAAGTCAAGAAGAATATATTTTTCAAAAACAAAAAAATCAAATCTATCATTAAAAAGATTTAATAAATTTCGAAATATATATTTTTTTTAGTACCTGTCAGACGCTGTTCAACTTCATATTTTGACTCAGTGAAATTGAGAAAATCCTAAATGAGTTCGAACCAATGCATTATTCAATCAGAATGTTATGACCGGTTCTCGACCTCTCATGAAAAACTTATATATTCTTCTTGAGATATTGAGTATCGAACAGATGCTTATACAGTGAGTACCAAAATTATTCAACACGGTTTACTTTCGCTGCTGTAAACAACGTCTAGAAAGAATTCAAATAGAGAAATTTGTTTCCAAAAGGAATATAAGGAAATCGCAAAGATAGAAACTCCGGAAAACTGAGAACCCAAATTTTTCAACACCCAGAGTGCGTACAGAATAATAAAACAAACAATTTTCTACAAAATAAGATATCACCGAGTTCTCTACAGTGTTTTTTAGGTGAAATACAGGAAGTTTATGGAAGCCCCTAAAGTCGATCATAACTCTAATTAGGTAATGCATAGGTCAAAGTCCATTTGAGGCTTTCTGAATTTCAGTGATGAGGGAAATACTCGAGATATCAAACGTCTTTTTGGCTCATTCATACCTCATTCGATGAAGTATATTCAGATAAGAAAAAGTATAGAATGGCCTGTTGGCGAAGATTTACGGTCGTTTTACTAAGAGCAACTTCAAAAAAACTAAAATTTCTCTATTCTCTTACTTCTTTAGCTTCCTGTTCAATTTCTTTTGCTGTTATATTCGTAGCTCCACCATCATCATCATCATTGTCATTAGGTCGATAAAGTTCCGGTTGATTGGATGCAAAATTTTTATACTTAAGAAAAAGAAAAAAAAAACAATTATTTAACTAATCTATTTTTATATATGTAGAAAAAAATAAATTGAATTTACATTTGGATTTTGTCTAGCTTTTGATTCAATTTTCGTCCATGCTGTATCACGATCACGTAATTTTTCTTTTTCTTTTTGTTTTTCAATTTTATATTTTTGTGAACATTCATCAAATAATTTATGATTCATTTCCATAAATAATTTTAATGCATTATATATTAAACCATGTATTGTTCTATTTTATCAAAAAAAAAAAAAAAACAAAAGTTAACAAATATTTATATATATTATTTAAATAAAACAAAAAAAAATTTTACTTATTCCAATGTGTTTTTGTATTTTTATATAAAGCTGGAAACATAATTGGTAAAATAACGGCAGCATTTTCTGTTATTAAACTCATTATATATTCATTATTCCAATAATAAAGTGCTCTTTCAGCTACCTAATAAGAAAATATTTATTTATTGAAATCACAAAGAAATATATGTAAAAAGAAACAACTAACTTGAAAATGTGGACTTGATACACATTTAGCAAGTTGTTTAAATAAAGATACCATCACTTTTTGAAATTCAGCTGGTTCAATAACATCAAGAATTTCTTCTAATTCATTGAGAAACATAACCTCTTTTGGACTATGAGTCTTAGGCCAATATTTTAATAAACCCGTTATCACCTATTTTTAATATAAAATCGAAAAAAGGTTTTTTTTTTGTTTATAATTTAAAATACCGGTTGAGTTAAACTAGGATCTTTTTCAAGAAATTGCACAATACAATATGCTAATTGTGGATGATAAACACTGAGTGTTTTTACTTTGTGCAATGGTAATAAAACTTTTATTAAAAATACTTTATGTTCTTCTTTTAATGGTAATGCAAAACCATTAATAATACTAAATATAAAAAATAAATAAATATGGGCTTCTGTTTCTATTTCGATAATTTTGTTATATGGCTTTTTTTTTTTTTACCTTCCAAGAATTTCAAGTAATTCAGCTACACCATTATGTCGTTCGGTTTCATAAATAAACTAGAAGACAAAAAAATGAATTATTTTTTTCGAAATACACAATAAAAAATAATCCCGCCTAACAACAGATTCAATAGTTGGATGTATTCCTTACAACTATGAATAGCTATAGATTTGAAAAGAAAGGTTGACCGGACGCAGAGTTCTTGTACTCACTACCTAGCAACAAGAGCATTGCAGTATCAGTATGCTATCGGACAAGTGATTCGAGATAAGTAATCGTTTGTGTAACTTGTTCAAGGTCATTTTATGGTTGGTCTATATATACATAGCGTCTTAGACGGTCTAGTGCTGATAGAAAACGGAAATATATTAGCGCCGGTTTTCTTCTTTTTTTTAAAACTATTATTGATAGAGATTTATAGTTGAATTTTTTTCAGCGATCGACATTAAACAAACTGAATCTATGTTCTTAGCAGAAAATTTAATTTGTATATTTACATCAAAATATGTCTACTTTTCAAAGTTTTAAACGGTGAGTTCAACATCATGTCTAGACTTTTTAATATTTTAAAAATCCTTTTTTTAATTAAAAATTATTTAAATAAATGAAATGTAATAAAATATCCCTCTAGAGCATTTGCACACTTGAACGTAATAAAATAATCTACTCCAAAAAGTTAAGTATAAATAAAAGTAAATATGACATCTATATTGAAAGATCAATGAATGTATATGGATATTAGTTTTCTCTTTATTTCCATTCACACTCTTCGAATTTATTGACAAAATCAAAAAGAAATATTTTATTAAGCTCAGTCCAACGCATTTTACGAACAGCCCAGTTTTTTGCAATTTAAACATTTCGGTCAATTCGTTTACTTTTTTTTAATTTTTGTATAAACATTTAATGATTAGTTTATCATCAGAAATAAAACTATATTCTTTTATAAATAAACAACTACTTTCTATATTTAAGATATATATATCAAAGCATAATATTTGTCTTTTACTATGTTTACTTAACATAATATTATTCATTGATTATTTGAGAAAAAAAACAAAAAATATGTCGTTAATTTATGTAAATAATCACTTTTTTTAGAAATCGCTAATCCTTTTTTTTTTTACGATTGGTAATAAAAACAAATTATATTTATGTATTTATAAAGTAGAATAGACAGTTAGTTCAAGGTAATATTTTGTTTTTTACCTTATAAAACGTATTATTAATTTGTTTTCTAATATAAGCACGTAAACCAAGAAATTTGCCATAAATGCGATGAAGAATTGTTTTTAAAAAATCACGTTCACGTGGATCTTCACTATCGAATAAATCGAGTAACTAAAAAAAAAAAGCAAAACAAAAAAATAATTAAAAAAGACAAAAGATAAATTTTTTTTTTTCGATATTTTCATACATTAAGAACAAATTTTTGATCGATATATCTTTTTCCTGTATTTGGTTGAAAATCTGGCGATTCAAGAAAACGTAAAAAGAAATCATAGACAAGTTGTAAATGCGGCCAAGCAACTTCAAGATTTGGTTCATCTTCTTCCGGATCATAATCAGCACCTGTTGGATTGCTTACTGGTGGTAATGTTCGAAATAGATTAATAGAAAACTAAAAAAGATAATAAATAAATTAAATATTAAATTAAATTTTTAATATTATTTACCATTCTAACACCTTCCGGATAAATAGGATCCGTAATAACACCACGATTTGATGTTATATAATCGATCATTTCATTTAATGCTGCACGTTTAATTTCTTTCCATTTAAGATCCGATAATGGATCAAGTTGAAAATCAAATACAGTACAACATTGTTGTAATTTTTGTACAAATAATGATTCACGTTCATGTGCTGTTGCTTCTTTTAATAAAGGTAATTTAACAAGTTCACGATTTTTTGATATATTAAAACGTGATGAATTTCTTCGATTATCTTTACGTATATTTGGTACGCCAGTCATAGGTTGAATTTTTGTTAATGGTGTTTGAGGTGGATGAGATGATGTTAAATTTGTATCAGATTGTTGTTGATTTGAATGAGAATTTATTGGACGTGATGTTGATTTTGTTGTTCCACTATTACTAATTGATGAAGATGTTGTTTTACCACTTAACGAATCTTTTCCTTTCGTCTAGAGAAAATTAATTTTTTTTCAATTGAACTTTATTTAATTCTTTTTTTTTCAAATTTTACCTCATCCGTTGTCTTTCCATCGGGTTCATCTTTTCCTTTTGTTTTCGTGACAACGGTCGTCTGTAACAAAGCAACAAAGTACTCATGTAATTTTATCAATGAAAATTTTTATTAAAATATACCTTTTTTGCTTTATTAGCTTCTTTATCTTTATCCTTTGATGATGATGATGATGACGACGGCATTTGTCGTAGATGAGTGAGTGCGTCTGAAAATCGCTTCAGCTCGATAGGTCGAACAATGTACGAGGAAAAATAACAATTGAATTAATCAATAAATATATAATTTCTTGTTGTTTTATTATTTTTCGTCTTTTTTTTTTTTTTTGTTTTGTTTTCAACACCAAAAAAACATATGTTTTATTATTTTTTTAATCAACAAAAATCAATCATAACAAATCAATAGAAATTTTTAATTTCTAGAAATAATTTTCATCTAAAAGTCTATGATGGTAATCTATGACAAAATAAACAACAAAAAACAACAACAAATGAAAAGAAAAGGTGAATTTATCGTCGATTCTTATCGGACCATTGATTTAGCAAATCATATAGAAGTTATTTTTATACACATTGATTTTACCTTGGTTACGTTTTCTAATACATCATTAATGATTAGACAAAAAGGAATAAATCAACTATATCTTATAAAATAATACTTTAAAACTCATCGTTGAAGAATAAAAGATAAAAATAATGTCTTTCTTTATGTTTCTTTTATGTTAATTTTTTTTGCAATTTTTTTTTATTTTATTAAGGATTTAAAAATAAATGAAAAATTTTTTTAATTAAATAATTTTTTTAAAATATTATTATATATAGATAAATAAAGATAAATATCAATATAGATGGCGCTCGATAAAAGAAATCCATAGTTTATAAATTTTAAAATGAAAAATGGATGTAATTTTAAAAGTTATTTATGAGATTAGTTTAGTTTTTGAAACATTAGTTTTTATGAAAAATGAAACTTTAAATAACTTTTCCCTTCGAATGAAACAAATAAAAAAAAAAATATGACTTTATTATAAAATTAAAAATCTTCTAAATAATTATATCTATCAAAAGGAAGTTGACTTACATTTTATATAATAGCATTCATTCATTATCTAAAGTATCGCACTCTAATTATAATTAATTGATCAAAAGAAAAAACATTCATTTCATTTCAACAAAAACTTTCAAGCATTTTTTTACACGTCAACAAATAATAGACTTGATGAAAAGAAAAAAACATTGTGCCATTAATAGAAGCGCAAGAACAGAATAAGATATCTACAAGTCTAGTCAAATATCCAAAAAATGGGAAAAAAGAAACAATATCCTTTGTCTATTGCTAATTTCCATTTGCGTTCTTCTTTTTCTCGTAATTTCTGATTTTCTTTTTTAGATTTATTTGTTCTTACATAATCATGACACAACAAAAAATTGATGATCTATTTTCTCTATCATCATCATCATCAACTCGTTCAAGTAAACGTTCTCGTATAAATCAAATAATACCTAGAAATAATCGTGATGAATTTGATGATTTATTTGAAACAAATACTCCAACAAAACGTCGATGTACAAATAATAATAATAAACAATTAACAGATGTTTTTGATTTTAATGAACCATCAACATCAACAAGTAGTACAATAAAAAAAAATGATAATAAAAATTTAATAGAATCACGTAAAATTAAACGTAATATTATTGATGTTGATAATGAAAATAAAGCTATAGATGAATTATTTAATAATGATACACGAAAAAAAATTCGTCGTCAAATAAAACATGAAGAATCAACTGATTTATTAGATATGTTTAAAACTAAAACAACTACAAATATTTCTCAAACAATATCATCAAATATTGATGATTTTAAAATACCAATTCATTCAAAAAATTTAATAACACAAAAAAAGAAAATTAAAATGTTTTTTGATGATAGTGATCTTATATCATTACGTGAACAAGTTAAACAACAAAATGATATTGTAAGTTTATTATGAATTTTATTTATTTGAGAACAATAAAAATTGTTTTGTGTTTTTTTAGAAAGATTATGTTCAAGTCAAACCTGTATTAGTTACCGGTGGAGAATGGTTATCAAAAGAAACTGAGACAAAAGTATTGTTCAAATTTTTATTTTTTAATATACATATGAGTATAACTATATGTCTATGAAAAATCAATCGATTGATTCAAATTTGTACTAGTAAATTATTCAATGAGGTTATTTAATTAAGGAAATATCATATTTTCTACTCTCATCTATTCTAAAATACAGACAGACGAATAAAGCTGGCTTTCTCACATAACAAATTATGAGGATATAACATATTAGAAAATCTGATACTGTCATGACGAACTCGTTTCATTGAAAGTTTTATTTGAAGAAGAAAAAATTAATTTTTTTGACCGGAATCGGGATCCAGACCGAATTCTTTTCTGATTGGGACTGATATTTTTTTTTGACTAGGACGAAGATCGCAAGCAAATTTCTTTCACCGGAACTGGATTAGAATCAGAGACGATTGGTTTGACTGACATCTAAATCTTCTCTCGAGTTTTTATACAATTAATCATATACAGTGAACGCTCAAAATTGTTCGTACACGTGTACGAACAATTTTGAGCGTTCACTATAGAATATAAATCTAAATTTATACATGTATTACAATGAAAATTGAACAAAATTCTTTTTTTTTTTTGTATCTATTAAGACGACATGTAAAACTATCGAACCATCGAATAATCCAACTACTAGTAACGATATTCCGGATGATCAACGTAATCTAATGCATATACAATATGTTCCACTTATTATGGATGATCAATATGGTTCTAGTAATAAAAAATCGAAAAGTTCGAAAAATAAATCTGTAATAGAGAAATCAAATAAAAAAATTCTTGATGGAAAATCATTTCATAAAGTAAGTTAAAATATATTTGCATTATTAATAATTTTTTTTAATTTATTTTAGCAACTTGTTCTATCTGATTCAACAATTGTACGAAAAGAAAATCTTCAAAGTTGTTATAATGCACTTCTCGAAGATCTTAATAAACCACGTATACCATCTACATCATCATCATCATCAAATAAACAAAAAAAATCTGTAAATTCAAAAATATTTTTAATCTTCTATTTAAATTTCTTTTCTCTAGACAACATCAAAAAATTCTCATAATAATGAAATTATTCTAAGTGATGAAGAACAAATAGATAATATTGATTTTTTTGATTTACCAACACGAAAAAAGAAATTTTGACCGTATATCTATTTTTTTTTAATATTGTATATAATAGATAATTTTTTGTATAATATTCATCTTCTTCTTTTTTTTGTCTTTCTAAACAATCATTTATCTGTATTAATAGAGAGAAGAAGAAAATTTCTTTTTTTTTTTTCATTTATCATTTTTAAGAATCAACTAGACAAAAAAAAAAAAAAGAATAAATAAAAATGTTCTTTATTGAATGTCTTATACACATTCATTGAATTCTTTTCTGAGAAGAACAAAAAAAAAAAAAACAAGGTTAGTATTATTAATTAATAATTGAAAACATCCAATTAGACATTCTCTATTGTCAATCATTTGGTTTTCTTGTTTCATTGAGAATTTCTCTCTTTTTTTTATAACACAAAAAAAATAAAAAATGAATTCGAATCTAAATAATGAATATATTCAATACTTACAACATCGTATTAATGTAAATCATGAAAATCTTGTTAAAAATGAAAAACGAAACAAGTAAGTTAATTAATTTATGATTTTTCTTAAAAAGAAGAATTTTTTTTGATAGGTTAACATGATAGAAGATAATCTAGAAGTTCTGATATATTATGTATAATAATTGTTTTCGTAGAAAGTATAGTTAAATGCGTATAAATTTATTTCTTTAGTTGATATCATAGGAAAACTATTAACTAAGAAATATCTATCAACAAATTAACCGTTAATATTTTAATGAAACTACCGAGATAACATGTAGGATGCCATTTGACTTGATATGAGTACGTCCCTATGAGACTACGAAAAGTTTAATAGAATTCGGGTCCATAGTTTATTAATTAAAAAATTTATGGTCATTTTTATGAATTTTTTTTTTGACAAGGAAACCGAACCGATTGATAATCATTCGTTTGAATACATAATGTAGATAAAAATTCGTACTATTAGGTCTTACTTCTCGAATTATGGTCATTTTACTGCAGGATATCATGAGAAAAATTGCAATGTAAAATTTGCCTCAATAACAACTTATAATATCTTGAAAGTATTTGTATTTTTATCGAAGAAAATTAAATTTTGAAAGTATGTTTTTTTTAACTAGAATATATTTGCTTGACAACATGACATGTCAAGTATTTATGTCATAAGGACATTTTTGAATAATAATGTATTTTATATTTATATCTTTCAGTGATGACATTATTACTCGTCGACATAACAGCATAGCTCATATCTGTTTTCGTAAAACCATCTATCGAAGTTTTTCATTGTTTAATGAAAATGATGAATATAATAATAATAATAATATATCATATATTAAATATTGTATAAAAATTTTTCTTATTTGTCTTTTTATTATATCTATTGTTTCATTGATTAAATTTATTATATGGCATTAAAAATTATCAATCAATAAAAACAAAAAAGAAATAAATTATTTTTCAATTCAATTATATACTTATAATTAATAGAATTAGATATTGAATATTTTTCTTTTTTTGATTGTCATTTTTAGTTTGTTTAATAATAATAATAAAAGAAAAAAAAAAAAAAAAAAAAAAAAAAAATAAGTAATGTTTATAGAAATTCTATTCATTTTGATAATATACTGATGGGATAGACATGTGCGTAGTTGTGTGAAATTCGATATACACATAAGTTAAGCTCTAGATAAATACATTAGGTAACTTGACCCATAAAAGCAATTTATTCTATATTTGATATATTGTAGTCATAAATAGTAGTACATTAATTTTATACTCGATATTTCAATATTTTCAATAAAAAAAACAAATCTGATGATAGTGGAAACATTCCGACTTTTCATCATTTATATTATTTTGTGTTTTCTTCATGTTTGAAATAATATGTATGTCATATAAATATATATATATTAATTTATAAAGATTACATAGAAATCAATACAATCAGGTAAATTAGAACTATCTCCATGAGTGAAAAAAAGAAAATGATTATACCATTATTTAAATAATGTGACTTTAGTTTATCATAATTATATGTTCACATTCACTCACTCTCCCTTAATAATCATAACATCACATTCTCATGTATACATCATTGAACAATCGATCGAACTGTTCAATAATTTAATAACAACAATTGTCACTTCTAAGGGCATCCTAGGTCAAATAAATACACTCATAAATGAATGTAAATGATCGTAAATTGGCATGTTTTATATGGCTCACTATTATGATTACATTTCTCCATATGTAAAATAACGAACAATACAATTCATTTACACAGTTTTTATATGATTTCCATTTTTATATACAGTATACGATACAAATACATCTTATCGTAATATGGAGTCATATAGTACAGCAAAGTACAGTGATATACGATGAGATATGGAGTATAGACGAATTTCGTATTCTTTGTCCAGAAATACTATTCTTTGATTAATTTAGATCCTAATGTGTAGGTACTTATTTTTTTTTTTCTTATATTATACAGCCGTTTGTATCATAGACACTATATAGTAACTACGTATGTTATAGATACAAGTAAATTTTCGTTTATAGACCCTATCGTTACAGTCTAGAGACTATAAATATTGAAGTTAATGATGTATTGATAAGTTCTTATCAATTAACAATTATAATTGAACTGTTGAGATTTGTTAATTATCAAGACTTGACATTTTAAAAAAAGAAAAAAAAAAAAATAATAATATAGACAGTATCATTGTCAATATAAGCTACAACAGACGTCGATGTCAATTAGACAATGACAATGATAACTTCATAGATTACATAATTAAATCTTATTTCGAGATTATATGTATTGATAAGAAGTAGATGAAATGATTTTGTTTTCTTTTTGTAACAAAGAAAAGAAAGTCGATTTATTTTATACAATATATATATATATTAGATATTTATGACGTCTTCAATAATTATTTTATTATTTTTCATGATATTCGAAATAATATCTACTATTGATTTATTAAATACAACATCGGGTATTTATATTGGTCAAACAGTTAATTATCGTGATATAATTATACAACAATATCTTGGAATTGAATATGGTCGAATAAAAAAACGTTTTGATCGTGCTGAACCAATTATTCAAGAAAATAATACAATTATTAATGCAACATCATTTGGACCTGTATGTAAACCAACAATAAGTTCATGTACAATAAATCGTGATAAATATCCATTAACAACATCTTGTTCAGTTAATTATGGAATTTTTTCAATAACATCATCACCAAATGAACAATGTTTATTTTTAAATGTTTTTATACCGATAATTAATAATAATAATAATACTAATCAAAGAAAAAAACCTATATTTATGTGGATACATGGTGGTTCAGCTCAAGTTGGAACAGGAAATGTATTTGATGGAACTATTCTTGCAGCTGTAGGAAATATAATTGTTGTAACATTTAATTTTCGTCTTAATCTTTTTGGTTTTCTTTCATCCGGTGATGAACGTTTAGAAGGTAATCTTGGTTTATATGATCAATCAATGGTACTTAATTGGATATATGAAAATGGTGAAGTATTAGGTGGTGATATTGAACGTATTACAGTTGGTGGTCATTCAGCTGGTGCACCACATGCTTATTATTTAGCTAAATCACCATTTAATCAAGGTCGTATACGTCGTTTAATATTACAAAGTGGTTGTCCATTTAATATTTGGTCACATATAAAATCTGATCAAGCTATTGAAAGATTTAATGTTGTTGTTAATGATAATCAATGTGGAATGATGTTAACATTTGAAGAAAAATTACAATGTTTACGTGATAAAGATTATGATTTAATTGCTGAATATGATCATCATACATATGCAAGTTCTAATCATACAAATGTTGTTATTAATGGTAATTATATGAATGAATTTCGAGAAGTTTTAGATTCAAATGATACATTAGTAGATATTGATATTCTTATTGGATCGAATGATGATGAAGGTAAATATTAAATAGATGTTGGTTTGTTTTTTTAGTCTTTAAAATATTATTTTAAAAAATTACATATGTTGGAAATTAATAAAAATTATGTTTTTGAATTTGTTTGTCTCTTAAGACATTTTTAAGATTCTATTTTGATGATTTGATGATCAAAAAAAATCTATTTAAAGGAGGAAGGTTGTTAAATGATGAAATCGACTGTCTCCCAAAATTAAATTTCTCTAATAGTTAATTCAAATATCAGAAGTCAATTGACGTTTGAATTAGAACGTTAGGGTTCATTTCGTCTGACCCAAAATACGATATTATCGATCTCCTATAGCATTATGCTATACAATTTTTACAAGGAAAGTTTCTTAATTTGACTTATATCTCAAATAAAAGTTCTTCTTTTTTCTATCGAATAGCATGGATGAGTATGACATAATATTGTTTTCTATGCTCTCTTTCATATAAACAGTATTACGACAACCAGAGCAAAATTCTCCTCCTTTTGAAGTATGAAAGCAGTGACCTGCTTTAAATTATAGGCTTTGCAAATCTGTACAAAACGATACTGCTACGTTGAACTTATTTTACGAGCAAGACACTTTAGTCAAATGCGCAATGATCGTGAGAGCAAAAAGTTAGCTAATATTTAATCAGAGTAGTTAGACTTTTTATCAAAATAAATGATATATTTGGAATCAGCATAAAAAACTAAATCAATCTGTATGTATGACAAAATCTTTCATCAACTTTTTTTTTCTGCGTCCGAAAATTCAGCCGCAGTCTTCCGCAGGGTTACGTCCAAAAATAAAGTCAGTTGAAACATGGTTTTTATTATTTATTTATCTGTCACTTTGAATTTTCTCAGATTTAAAAAAGAATAAGAAGTAAATTTTCACAATCAAATTGAAGTTGTTTTGACTGACTCTATTTTCCGACATAAATCTGAAGATGGATCAGAGTTGGATTTTTCGTCAAAAATAAGATTTGTCACAGAACTTAGTGGCATATATAGATTGACTCAATTTTTTATGCTGATTCCAAATATATGGTTTGCTTTGATAAGAAGTCTAACTACTCTGATTAAAACCGATTAAATATTAGCTAACTTTTGACTCTCACGATCATTATGCGTTTGACTAAGGTGCATTGTCCACAAAAAAAGTTCAACGTAATAGTATTATTTTATAGAAGTTTGAAAAGCCTATAGTTTAAAGTAGATCGCTGCTTCCACATCTCAAAAGAAGGAGAATTTTGCTATGATTGCTCTCATATTGTTTATACGAGAGAACAGTATCGAATGAAAAATAAAAAATATATTGTCATATTCATATATGGCATTCAATATAAGAAAGACCGAGTTTTTATTTTATATATAAGTTAAATCAAAGAAGGACAAAAAATTTTCCATGTAAAAGCTGCATAGAAGATCGATAACATTGAATGTTTAGTCAGACTATACACAACCATTATGAAGTCGAACGGTAATCGATTCCTGATATATGAATTGACTATTGGAGAAATAATAAAGTCAGTTTTATTATTTTTTTTTGTAGGTGCCTATGTCGCAATAGTACCTATTCTTATTGAACAATCCAATCAAGAATATATAACACTTCACAATGTAAATTTTACTGAAATATCACTAAAATTTCTTGCTGCAATGTTACCAGATAAAACATGTTTATATGAAAAAGCATTAGAATTGTATGCATAGATATTTAATTTAAAAAAAAAAAATTAATTTTATTTTCTATATAGATATCATATCAATATTATTCCAGATGATTGTTCTCAATCATCTGATTGTTATTGTTCTTTATTTTATAATTATTCTCGTCTTGTAAGTGATATTTTATTTTATAATGATTATTATCGTTTTCTTATTCAACGTATTCAATATTCAAATAAAACATTTATTTATGAATATTCATATCGAACATCACAAGAACATCCAACACCATGTAATGATTATTTATATAGAAATAATTTAGTTGGTCATTTTGCTGAACTTGAATATACATGGGGTACACCATTATTATTTGAAAAAACAAATTATACAAATAATTTAATACCATTAATTAATTATATTCCATATGAATTAAATTTATTTGATAATTATACAAATGAACAAATAGAATTTAGTGAATTAATTATTGAACAATGGTCAAATTTTATTAAATATGGTCAACCAAATAGTACAAAATTTGAAAATCAATGGTTACCTATTATTAATATATCGAATGGATTAATAATGCATTTAAAAATGAATGAAAGTCAAATGAAACAATTTGAAATTCCATCAAATGTACAGTTTTGGATGAATACATGTTCAATAATACAAAATCATATGATTACTAATTTAAATGATCAAGCATCATTTGATGAAATATCAATTCCAATATGTGTTTGTACAAGTTTATTTCTTGTATTAATTTTACAAGATCCTTTTTTGATTATTTCATTTTTGTAAATTAATAAAAAAAAAAACAAAACAAAAAGAACTATGAGATATATTGATAATCAAGATTATGTTTGAAGAAAAAAAATTTCTTTTAAAAGTTTTTGAACTTTATTTAATCATCTTATAATAGCATTATTGAAAATTTTTTAGAGATATTCCGTCGAATTTTTATTCACTCATTCTAATATATACCACTTCTTTCGTTCAATACTAGTAAAGGTTTTATTATTGATATTCTTTTTTTTTGTTTCATACTATTTATTGTGGTAAACTACTTCCCGAAATAGGAGATCCCTATAGAGGAATCGATGTAAAAGATGTATTAGAAGTGCTAGGATGTTTATTGTATTGAGACAATTTTAGTTTGTAGAGCAAAACTTCGTAGATGCTATTAAGTTAGTCTTAGTCAGGCGCTGTCTGTGTATAAAAAAATTTTTCCTCTAGACATTAAATTCTCATGATTAAGAATAATCTCTAGAAATCATTTTCATTGTCGTCTGAGATCAAGGTCACTATGTGGTCTGTAACTACCACTTTGTGACTGTGGGAGTGTAAGTCTTTTCCTCGGTAAGACTTACACATTTCCTTCTAAAATTTTGAATAGTTAGACATTTTAGAAGTCTCGGATGCTTCTGTTGTGGCGAGGAGTTTAACGACAAACTGGAGGAGCAGCTTACCGGATCATTTATTAGGCTATTGCATATCTCTTAGAATGTAATTATGCACATGCAATTTAGATTTATATAGAAAAGAGAGATATTACATAGTGAGAGCTGAGTAACGAAAAGGTTAATAGGAAGATCCGAAAATCTTATTCATTATCTTTAAATATGGTTATTTGATAACGACTAAAATTTTTATAAATATATAGAATTTCATATCAAAATAGCATTCCGATCTAATTAGTTTTAAAATCTTACTTGAATTTATTATTCTTGTAATTAATAGATATCAAGTTTTATAGCTCTAATTTTACTATGAAATCTTAATAACATTATTGTGCTCTTTTATAAAAGTTCTAAATAATATGAACTACTAAGGTATGATTGTTATAATTCTTTAGTATTCTCTTGAAGCGATATCATATGGAATCTTACTGTTAATTAACTTAAAGTATATAATTACAATGATTTGTATTGACTCCAATAACTTTGTACATATGCATAAAATTACAATAAGTTATGCAATCGCTTGAGAATTGTTTGAAACATTTCACTGCGGTCTGGAGAGATAATATGAACTGATAGATTCATGATACATTGATTTTTACATCAGTCGTGAAAAAGTGTATAGGGTACGGTACGTTGTGTTAGAAAAAATTCAACTCGATACTTTTCAAAGTTCAACTTGCACTCATCTGCAGTTCAGATTGCAGGACTCTAATCGACACAACAACCTCTTTGTAAAAACTATCATATATAAATAATGATAGTACTCTTTATAGTTAAAGACAGTAAATTGATTCTTCCGAAAGTTTCTTATTTTATGTTCATTATAAACACGCAAATAATTAAACTTTATTGATCATAAAATAATCAACCTTACTCTACATTCAAAGTAATGAATATTAGTTTTGATTCAGAGTTGTTAAATCGAATGTAATTTTATAATCCATTGAAATATTAGACACTACAAAAATTTCGACCAATCTGGTTGACCTCGAATGGATTTATCAAGCCAAATTCTAAAATTTTTTTTTTTTGAAAAATTTCATAATTCTATATTTCAAAATCATCCTATTGAAAATCTTTTATATATGCTAGTTTGACATCACAGTACAATCGTTCTGAGAAAACATTTTTACATATCCTTGTACTCAATAGATAATAATGATTAATGGCAGCTATAAAGAAAGCTGAAAAGATAAAAATAATTAACACTCATGTGAGTTCGATTATGGAATAAATTAGACTTATATATATCCTTCAGAGATGAGTCGAAACTAAAATGCGTAAATTCGACAATATGTGTAGACTATCATTTACAACTACATCAATCCATAGGTCGAAAAAAAAAGCTCTTGAAAAGATTATTCGAATACGATGTATTCAATTAGGATGAAATTTCTAAATAAGTGAGAATTTAATTTTACAAATTAAGTTTTCTTTTTTTTTTAAAAACTTTTTTGAATAAATGACTCAAACTCGTCCATCCCTGATTTTTTCGTATACTGTACTTCAGAGTATTATAATTCTTTGTACTTAACTAAATGATGCTATAAATAAACAATTTCATTGTACTCGACAATGTACTTATTTAATGTAAATTTTATTGATATGTCAAAAAAAAAAATATGCCCATTTATTTTCTTATTTTGTTGTTAAAATGTTTCTTTTTTTTTTTGACATTATTTATTGACATATAAAATAATCATACTATTTATGATCGTTCGTTACTTGCCAAACAATAAACAATTTGTTCGTAAAGACATGTCATTAATCTCAACAATATTGTAGTCTTTTTATTTGCTTCATCTATATACAATCGTTCGTGTATTCAAACTCAATCGTTTATCAAATACTTCTATCCGATATAGTATATTTGCTTTCAACTGAAGTATAGAATACGAAACAATTAGTCAAGATTATATGAATGCAAATGTTTTTTTCTCCCATTCTGCATCATCTAGTCATATTGCCCGCATACTAACCAATCATGTTTTTTAATATTCTTCATGCATATATTTCAAAGCGTTGGCAATTCACCACAAAATGCATCAAGGGCGAAGAATATTTCTCTTTTTTTTTGTTTTTTCTTTTTTATTAGATATGTTTCGTAGTTTCAATCGTCGTTTTATTCAACATGGACTTCTCTTTTGTACATCAGCTTTGGGTACTGGTTATATTGGACAATATATTCTTAAGGTTAATGGAAAATTTTAATAGTTTTTTGTTTTTTTTGATAATTATTATTATTTTTTAGAAAAATAAATTAAATGCTGCTAGTCCTACATTACATAAACCTGAAATATGGTTAGATGATTTTCCAACACGTGAAGTTCAAATTGATAAAATGTCAAAAGAATTCGAATATGATATTGTTGTTATTGGTGGTGGTGCAACGGGTTGTGGAGTAGCTGTTGATGCAGCAAGTCGTGGTATGTTTTATTTGTAATAATAAAGATTTTTTGTCTAAGAAAATTTTTATTTATTTCAATCAAGGTCTCAAAGTAGCTTTAGTTGAAAAATTTGATTTTGGTAGTGGTACATCATCACGATCAACAAAATTAATACATGGTGGTGTTCGATATTTACAAAAAGCTATAATGCATCTCGATCGTGAACAAGTAATAAAATGAAATTAAAAAAAAAAAATTTTTTTTTCTTAAAAATTAATAATAAATTTTATTTTTTAAAAATTTAGTATCATATGGTTAAAGAAGCTTTATATGAACGTGGTAATCTTCTTAAAATAGCTCCACATTTATCATATCCATTACCAATAATGTTACCTGTTTATAAGTAAATATAAATTAACAAAAAAAAAAATATTTTTTTTATTTTTTATTTATCTTTATTATTTAGATGGTATCTTTTACCATATTATTATGCTGGTATAAAAGCATATGATTTTGTATCAGGTCGACAATTACTTCGATGGTCTTATGTTATATCAAAAACAAAAGCATTAGAATTATTTCCAATGTTAAAAAAAGAAAAACTTGTTGGTGCTATTGTTTATTATGATGGACAACATAATGATGCACGAATGAATATATCACTTGCATTTACAGCAGCACGTATGGGTGCAAATATTGCAAATCATTGTGCAGCTATTGAATTTTTGCATGAAGATATTAAAGTTGATAATATTTATGGACAACCTGAAACGAAAAAAATTATTCGTGGTGTAAAATGTTTTGATCGTTATGAAAGTATGAAAATATTATTGAGATATGGTTACTTGAGTTTATACGAAATAATTAAAAAATTTGAAATATGATGTGTAACATGTAACTGTTGCAGACCCTTTAAGTCATCGTTGCCGACGATTGAAATGATCGGTCCGAGCAAAGCCTTGAGATTTAGTATAATATCGTTTTAAATTTGAATTTGCTATGATAAGATGTTATAATTTCGAGAGGAAAATTTCCAACAACAAAAAAACAGAACAATACCTTTCTGTAATGAGGAAGCGAATGTTCAATACTTTTGTTCTATTTATAGGATTGAAAAGTTTTGAAATAGTTCAATTCAATTCAAAAATCGGTCGTCTTATCAAGCGGATATTTCTGTAGCTTTTATTCAAATGAAGCTAGAGGCAATTTGCCAAGAGTTCTTTTCTATATAAAATATTTTTTGGTGAAAAAAGTCGACTTTTTCAAAAATAAAAGTTTGAAATGTTTTGACCAAACTCGTATAAAAAAAAAATTTCCATCAAGAATATAATTCAGTATCCGAACTCAGACATTTTTAAATCCGATATATTCTAATCATGACGAAATTTAAAAACTAATTGAACTCATAAAATTGATTTTAATCACTTTCACATTGTATAAAAGTGTTTTTAATTCAATTCTATAGAATATTTAAATAATATAATCATAATGAATCGAATATATATTATAGATAAGCTATTTACAATTCGAACTAAATGTGTTGTCAATGCTACTGGACCATATACAGATACAGTTCGACAATTAGATGATCCATCATTACCACAAATTTGTCAACCATCAGCTGGTGTTCATATTGTATTACCTGATTATTATAGTCCACAAGATATGGGTCTACTTGATCCAAATACATCCGATGGACGTGTTATATTTTTTTTACCATGGCAAAAACATACAATGGCTGGTTTGTATTTAAAAAGAATCTAATTGAAATTTTTTGTTTTTGATTTTAAATTAGGTACAACTGATACACCTTGTGAAATAACTGATTATCCATCACCATCAACTGAAGATGTTGATTTTATATTAGGTGAAGTACGACATTATCTTTCATCCGATGTACAAGTACGTCATGGTGATGTTTTATCCGCATGGGCTGGTATTCGCCCGCTTGTTCTTAATCCAAATAAAAAAGATACACAATCAATTGCAAGAAATCATATTATACATGTTAGTGATTCAGGTCTTGTTACAATTGGAGGTAAAAAAAACAAAAAGCAAAAATTAATTTATTCAATAAATCTCAATAGATTTTTATATAAAATAATTTTAATTGATTGTAGTTACTGTTTATACGTATATATATATATCATTATGTAGATAATTGAAAGTCAATAGCTTATATCTTTAAATGAAATGTAAATAAAAATTAATTTTGTTTAAAATGATTTTAGAAGAAAAGGAAGATTTAATGTAGATACTTAAAAGCATTCAATTACACATTATTAAGATAATCTTTTCATAAATCCTATATATAATCAGATTAAAATCTTATTAAATAAAATCTTAATTATATTAGGAGGAAAATGGACAACATATAGACAAATGGCTGAAGAAACTGTTGATCGATGTATAGAAACATCTAATCTAAAACCGAAAAATGATTGTGTAACAAAAGGTTTAGTTCTTAATGGTGGTGAAAAATGGACACCAACTTCTTATATTCGTCTTGTTCAAGATTATGGTCTTGATACTGAAGTTAATTTAAACAAAAAAAAAAAAAACAATCAACATTTTTGTTTTCATATTTCTGTATTCAAATAGGTTGCTATTCATCTTTCAAATACATATGGTGATCAAGCTTCTAAAGTAGCTGATTTATCATCATTAACTGGAAAACGATGGCCAGTTGTTGGTAGACGTTTACATGAAGAATTTCCTTATATTGAAGCTGAAATAAGTTATGCTATAAAAGAATATGCTCGAACAGCTGTAGATATTCTTGCTCGACGTACTAGACTTTCATTTTTAAATGTAATTGCTGCTGATGAAGCTCTTCCTGGTATAATACAAGTAATGGCTAAAGAATTGAAATGGAATGAAAAAAAACAAAAAGTTTGCAAAAGAAAATTTTCTTTATTTTATTTTATTTTCTAATTAAAAGGAAGAAATCGATCGTGCTAAAAACTTTTTATTACATGAAATGGGTCTTAATGTAAAACGTGATATGCATCGTGATGTACCAATTAATTTTACACGTGATGAAATGAGTTATTATTTAAAATATTTTCGTCAAATTGATGTTAAAAATAAAGGATTTGTAACAATGACAGATTTAAAACGACATTTACAAGTAAATAATAATTTTTATTTTATTATTTTTATATTAAAAGAATTTTTCTAGAAATTAAATACTGATATATCTGATGATGAATTTCGAATATTAATCGGTGAAATTGATCAAAATCAAAATGGAATTATTGAAACAGAAGAATTTCTACAAGTAAAATCAATTTATTTTTAATTCATTATAAAAGAACAAAAAAAAAAAAAAAAAAAACAACATTTTTATTTTTATAGTTAATGAGCGCAATTAAATCTGGTAGTTTATCAACGAGTCATTTTGCAAAAGCTGCTCGATTAGATAAAATTAAAAAAACCAATCCATCACCAGAACGAAGTGGTGGTGGTATTTAAACAAGATTAATTACAAGAAAATCATTTTTTGTTGTTGTAGAATTATCTTTCTTGTTTTGTTTTTCTCTTCTTTTATTTTTTTCCTTTTTGTTTTTCTCTACAAATGACATCATCGATGAACACCTACACAATCTTACATACGGGTTTATGCAATCAATCAAGAAAAAAAACTATCTTTACATGGTTATTATATTTACTTTTTTACAAACGACTATCCAGATTCTATCATTTGTCAATTCGAAAGATTGTGAAGACAAAAACCATACACTTAGTTTTTTTTCTCATTTTTGTTTAGTGTTTTATCCTTTAGTATTCTGCTTTAAATTATGTTTCAAATGATACACCTAAACTTCTTTCTGTTTCTTTTATTATTATTTCTGCATTTTCTATTAAAATGATTTCCTTTACATAGTAAAAAATACTTGTACGCAAGAAGATATCATTAGAAAAAGATATAATATGTGTTCTTGTCTTAGGCTTAAATGCATGTCACATTCAGAAAATGTTGAAACCTTAGATAAGTGCGTGCATATGTATGTGTGTGTGTATCTGCGTTTTTTTCTCATATTTTTATAGATTATTTAAGTACTTATTGAAGAGATGAACCACGTGTTAAGAACAGATGGAAGACACGTTAAAATACATAGGCAGCAGCTTGTTCTAATGTTTCCTGTTGTCTATCATCACAATAGAACAGTGCTCGATGTAACAACACACGCAAATTAGACATAACTCAAGGAGAGAAAAAAAAAAGGACGAAAGAAAAAAAAAACCAAGAAAAAAAAAAAAGAAAACCGGGTCGATGGAAAGAGAACAAGAAAAAGGGTTGAAGTGAGAGAGAATCTGGGCATCGTGGGGGTGCATTGAAAGAACGAAAGCAATAGTCGACAACGTCGCTTTAGCATCAGCAACAAGCGTTTCTCGTTTTTCTTTTTTCGAAAAATATATATATATATAAAAAAAAAAACTCGCGACCGACTGGTCTCTGTTGTGCTGCCAGACTACGTCATCGTCTTTGTGTTTCAAAGCAAGAAGAAGAAGAAGAAGAAGAAGGAGAAGAAAAAAAAAATCTCAGGACAAACTCGCGCACACACACACAAAATATATATATACAAAATACACACACACGTACACAAGCTTGTCATCGTCATCATCATCGTGTGCTAGTTCGACAAACAAACAACATACCGTTTGTTTGTCATCACCTATCTTCGCCTTCTTTTTTTTTATATTATTGTCATCAACTAAGACAAAAATAACGAAGGAAAAAAAAAACAACCTACACACGGGTTTAGGTAAGTCATATATGCATATCTAATAATAAATTATTAGTTGATGCTTATGTTACTAAAAAAAATACAATCATTTAACCAAGACGTTTATCGCAATCTACGATTATTTAATTAAGTTGAACATGATTTTTTTATCAATATAATATTGAAAAAGAATATATATATATATATATATCTATATATCTATATGTGTTTTATATATATATATATATATATTCGATCAACCATCGAATTATTTGAATAGATTTAAGTTGCGGAAAGCTTACAAACGATCAGGATGAAAGGAACTATGCACGAGTGACGTTCATAGAATATTTCTGATGAGAATAACTATATCTGTTTGATGTATCTGAGATTTTTTCCAAAAAAAACGAGTATGCGCACGAATAGGTTTTTTTTATCC
This sequence comes from Rotaria sordida, assembly GCA_905250125.1. Taxonomy (NCBI): domain Eukaryota; kingdom Metazoa; phylum Rotifera; class Eurotatoria; order Philodinida; family Philodinidae; genus Rotaria; species Rotaria sordida. The sequence continues at coordinate 93,809 of CAJNOL010000241.1, forward strand.
TAGTTGATTAAATGGAAAAGATTACGTATTAAAAGTGAGCACATAAAAAAAAAATTTATTCACAACAGAAATATCGAGAAAATGAACTTAGATATATATTTTGTCTTTTTCACGTACATATATATGTACTATCTTTCTTCTATTTATTTTTTTTTTTTGTTTTTTTGCATTCATAAAGGTACGCGTCATCCATATTTAAGCATAGATTTTATGTTAATGAGTTTTAATGAGAATAACATGCACAATTCTCATTCCATATCCAATATCATCAGTCATATTAGATGACTCTCATCGTTTTTTTTTTGTCATATATTCTCTAGTTAATATGTCTATGATTCATATTCGATTTCATTATTGTGTTTTTTTTTTTTGATTTTAGAATGGGAAGAAAGAAAATTCAAATATCAAAAATAACTGACGAACGTAATCGTCAAGTGACATTTACAAAACGTAAATTTGGTCTTATGAAAAAAGCTTATGAATTAAGTGTTCTATGTGATTGTGAAATAGCGCTCATTATATTTAATTCGTCCAATAAACTTTTCCAATATGCATCAACGGATATGGACAAAATCTTGCTCAAATATACAGAATATAATGAACCACATGAAAGTCGAACAAATAATGAGATCGTACAGGTAAGAAGAAAAAGAAGAAGAAAAAAAAACAACACATATTATTCATGATTGTAATTTTTTTTTTAAAGATTCTTCATAAAAAAGAATCCAAACATCTCGATCAAAATGATAGTGATAATGATATGGAAGATGAAAGTGCTAATGAAATGGATAGTAATCATCAACTTCCATCTCATCATCATCTTGATCCAACATTAAATGATTCAAGAAAACGTACAAATCAAGTATTTATATACCAATAGAAAAAAAAAAAACAAAAAGAAAAAAAAAATAATAGAATTTCTTTTTTTTGTTAATTTTCTTTTTAATAAATTTTAGTCTCAACAAGCTGGTAATTATCATCCATCATTATCAATGGTAAATGGTATTGGACAACAAGCAACACAACAACAAAATTTTTTAACAGGTTAATTAATTAAATTAATTTAACAAAAAAATTTTTTTTTTTTATCTTTTAAAATTTAGTTCATGGAACAACTGGCATTGATGCATCTTCTTCACCATCACCTCAATCAACATATTCACCACCTAGTTCACCAAGTGAATCCCGTACAAGTCCAAATACATCATCGAAACAACAATCAACATCAAATATAAATACTAAATTTTCAATAAATTCTAATAGTGGAACATCATTAACAACAACATCATCACATCATAATGATTTGACAGGTGGAGGAGGAGGTACAAACAATCGTATCAATGGTAAATTTCATTTTTAATTTCTTATTTATTAATATTAAACTATGAGGATAATCTCTTTTTTGTTTTAACAGATTTTACATTAAATACAGTTAGTGGTAGTGGTGAAAGTAATAATTTTCTTCATTGGCATCCATCATCTCGTTCATCCTTAGCAGCTGCACTTCAAATGAATCCATTACCATTAGGGTAAATCATAATTTTTAGAATTATCTTGAAATAATAAAACATATTTCTAATCTAGTATGATGAATTATGATATGCAACAAGCTCTATGTGCTCAATCATCGGCAACAAATAATAACAATAATAATAATAATCCTACTGGTCTTAGTCCACATTTATATTATCAACAACAACAACAACATCATCTTCATCATCAACATCATCGTCCAAAAACTGAACCATATTCACCACCTATGCCACATGCTCCAACTAGTGCTCGTTCATCACTAAATGATACAAATTCCGGTCCAAATCATCCGATATCAAAAACTCCTATACCTCAACAACAACGATCAATTGATTATTTAAATTCATCTTCATGTTCAGAACCATCACTTAAACATGCACGTTTTGATCCATCAACTTGGCCAAATACAACTTGAAAATGAAGAGAAAACAAAGAAATAAATAAATAAAAAAGAAAAACTTTCATCAATTTCGTATAAAATTTTGCTCAAATATATAGAAAAAAAGAAAACAAATTTCATACTCATCTATTGACCAAGACAAACTATTTGGTTTTTTTGTGACTTATGAAATAACGAATGATTACATATGTGTCATTCTTTTTTTCTCATTCTTATTGTATTTAAAACAAAAAAAACAATGTGAATACCGGTGTATGTATTTGTATGTCTAACTGTTGTTGTTTTCTTCAGAGTTATATTCTATATTTTCTTCTTTTTCTTCTTTTCTTTTTGGTGTTTCCAGAATAATAACGATGTTGTTTTCCTTTCGTATATGTATATTTAACAAACCAAAAAAAAAAAATCAGAAAAAAAAAAAACGACAGTGATCATTCTAAGTATATCTGTGGGTGAGAGCTTTTTCTTTTCTTTATTGTGTTCTCTTTCTTAATGTATGTCTGTTGACTGACATTCAGTACAGATGAACAAGAAAAAAAAAAAACGAATTTCATGATTTCATATAAATTAATGAAGAAAATATATAAATAAATAAACATTAAAAAAAAAACAAAGAACATTTTTATTTGATTAAAAAGTCTAAAGAAAGATTGTAAGTAAGATAAGTGTGAATGTTACGGTAACATAGTACTAAAATAAATTTGATAATAAATAATTTTTAGTATATTTATAGTTTTACAGGTACACGTAGTAAGGTTAAACAATTTAAATAGCAGATGACATCTTCATCATATTAATAAATATTTAGTTAATTAGATAGAACAAAAAAAAGTTAAGTAACATTTCTAAAAAAAAAAAAAGAAGGTATATTTATATATTCTTTTCTGATAACCAGATGGAACATGATTTGATAAAATTATTAATAATGACAGCAATTATTTCATAGTCTTAGTTGTCATTTGAATTGTACAAACGATCTTAATTATCAACAAGACATCTCATGTCACATATTTATTCACACTATCATCGTTATACTAACAAGTAGATTGCCGGTCGAAGAATAACTATCAGTCTATCGCAGTAGAATAGTGGTCAGAGGACACACAAATGTGTAAGTATTAAACTACCTGGGGATTTTATCCAGTTCGAATCGCATGAGATCACACTTTTTTTTTTCATGTTAATTTTAATGATGTAATATTATAATCAATTGTAAATAATGATATCGTATGAAGTAATGAAAACTTGTTTTTTGTTTTGTGCTATATAGATTGAATGCATTATTTATCGAAGTTCTCATATTTTTCTTTGTTATGGTCTTAATTCTGCTTTATATGAGTACATTAAATTGAATAAGATAAATCGTTATGAAATATAAGATGAACAATATATTGCTCGAAATGATGTTCAACAATTTATTAATTTTACTACAATCAATAAAATATCGAAGAATTTTCAAATTTTATTTAAAAAAAAATTAAATCAATATATTATTAGTCATATATTAATCAAAATTTATTTGATAATCATTTCAATCTGTTGAAATATATTTATTTCCTATTGTGTTGATCGAAATCTGTATTCGATGCTTTTTAATAAATTGGCCAAGATGAAAATCAAAAGTATCTAGTATAATACTCAAATATTCCATTATGTAGTGATTTCATCTACTCTTCAGTACTTAACTATATAAGTAGTTTTAATCTTAGGTAAACTCATCATTCAAAAAGAAAAAACTGAATCGCGATTGCAATTTGATATTTTTTATTTTATATTCACAACTGATCTTTTACTATCGATTAGTCTATCAATACTTATGCTTTCTTTTCTCGGCTATATTGATTGTTTTGAAATCGTCAACATACCTACTACATCTTACTTTTTCCGCTATTTTCTTGAAATTAAATTATATTATAGAAAGTCAATTCCATTGTTCGTAAAAAAAAAAGAAAAGAAAAGAAAATGGAATATGAACTTTCTAATAAAAGAAAAAGATTTTTTTTTTCGAATGAGAAATAAAACATAAGAAAATCAACATGTCTTATTATTTTCTTTCGGTTGACATATTCTACTTACCTCCTACATACATTAAGTAGGACTCTCGTCGTTTTCATCATAACGAGAAGAAAATTTATGCCTACATGCTTATTAACACATTTGAATGACATAATTATAGCGTTTGTTTTTAACTACTATTTCCGTCAATCAACGTTCATTACATACTTATAAAAAAATTTTAGAGTTTTTTTTTTTTCTTTGAAATTTTCTATTCTTTTTTGTTCTATAAACAACAAAATTCATGTTATTAGTAATGAAAGTTAAATACTTATAGTTGAAAATAGATTTTTTTTTTCTTTAAAGAAAATAATTTAATGTCTGTCGTCAATGAACTATAGAAGAGTTTAATTTATAATGATACAGATAATCAAATAAAAAAAAAAAAATCCTACAAAGAAAAAAACAATCGTACGGAAACTATTAAATCGACTATAATGACTCTTCTGTTGATTTGTGTGTTAATGAATGGTATGAATAATCGAACAAAGGAAGGTCACCAACTGACTAATTACTTTTGAATCAAAATGATATGTATCATGTAGAACTGAATGAACTATGAATACTCTAAAAAGAGTTCAGATTCTTAGCTTATTATTGCTTGCAAGCATATTGTGACTATTTTATATATTGTCATTGTTCCTATCTTAAGAAACAACTCTATAGTAAAAGCATGTCGTTTACGTTATTCATTGTACTAGTAGAGACAAATATTCTTATTTAAGAATGGGAACAAACAAAAATCTATTCTCGGTAAGTTCTATCTCTGTGCAAAGTTTCAAATCGATACTCGGAAATCAATTTTCCTCAGAACGATTATAGTATTCTACTAAAGAATACAATAAAAACTCAATGTCTTCGCAGCAAGAAACTAATGTTCCGAACTGTTTCAAGGTGTTCACAACTCATTAGTGTCTCTACATGATGCACATAGTCATGACTTAATTATTTGGGAAACTTTTCTCATAAGAATCTATCAAATAAGATGCTGAAATCTAAAGTTAACATACAAATTGTTATTCATTCTAAATTTGAATATAATAGAAAAGACATAAGAATTTTTTTGAAGTATTTATAAATCCTATCGCTTTAATATAACGGCTTATTTACGTAATGCGACATTTCATTGATCAAGTTTTTGAAAATTTTTTTTTCGAATTAGATAATTCTAAATACATTATTAGGTGCCGTTTTTCATGCTAATTATGAATTTGATAAAAAAATTGGATTTTGGTAATTTTAATTTTCCTAACCAAGAAATATTTTTCAAAAAATACTGAATGACATACTATTCGATGTCGAATTTAATTCTCTACAAAATGATCTATTTATTTTTGATTTTCATCACTAATGACAAATTGTACATGCTTATATACTTTTCAATTTATTATATAGTTAATGACCTCCCGTTTTGATGCAGCAACTTAATTCTTGCATAGAAAGTTTTGCCTCAAAATTAATCGCCAAAAACAAAAATGTTTAACAACGTTACGTTTATTTTTTGCATTTTTTTTACCATTTAAAAGTCCATTCGATGCTCTACAAAACTGGCGTCTCATTTGGAGAAAATAAAACTTTTCTAGAAATCCGAGACTTCAACCAAAAAAAAGATTATTCTTATAGCAGAAATAGAGTTTGATAAGATGCATCGAATGGTGCTTGAATCAAGTTTCTAACTCTCAAAATTGCCCAGACAATTGAAAAAAAAAGAAGTGTAATAGCAATACATTTAGACAAGTCGACTACTTAAACTTCTTCATGTGCAATACAAGTGTTTGTTTTTCTAATAAATTCTTTGTTTAATAAAAAAAAAAAAAAAAAAAAAAATTATAATATTAAACGAAAATAAAAAAACAAAACACTTAAACATATTTCAGTCTTAACTTGCTAGTATAAAATAAAAAAAATTTAATTTAGAATTTATCATTTAAACAACAGAAATCGATAAAAATTGATTTTTATTTTCTTTTCTATTCGTATGATTAATTGTTGTATTTTGAATATTTGTATGTGTTAATAGAATAGATTTTGAAAATTTTTTTTTTATATTATTATGTCCTGAATATTGTACTGTATCAAGACAATAATCAGTATGAGATAAATGAAGATGTCGTAATTTTTGTTGATATTTTAAAGCACATGCATATGCACGTTCATCAACTATTGCTTGAAGATCATCATGTCCTATTTTTGTATATGTTTCATGATCAGCAAAATAACCACGAAATATATGTTTTAAACGTTCAACATCAGCTAATTCTTCTAAAAAGAAAAAAAAAATATATATTAAATCAATTAATTTTTATTTTATACAAACGATAAAGTCGATTTTTATTTGGTACATCCCAAAGTGTTTTTAAAAAATAAGCAGGTAAATCATGTCGTTGTCGTTGAGTTTCTTTTAATTGTTGACCAAATAAAAATATTATACTTAAACCATAAAAACCAATATAAGCTATAATAAATAAAGCAGCACCTTTATTACCATATTGAATATCATTGAACCAATTATCTTCAACAAACGATGTTACATTCATTTATCTAGGATTTGTTATCTATGGTACCAGCTTGTATAACTTTATGTGATGCTTCTTTCAAATGAAAAATATAAAAGAAGAAAAAAAAATACGACATATGGTTTTGTCATATATGTATTTGTATATTTCAATAATCGATTTCTTTTTTTTTGTATTAGATTATATTAATGTTTACGAATGTGATTTAACATATAACAGATGGTAGAACATTTTGCAAGGTTTTAAATAATAGAATAATCTTTTTCTTTTATTCATATAGTTTAGATACTAATGAAACATATACGAAATCAATCGAAATTTTTAAATAATAGCTGTTAATAATAGTCTAAAGCATGTTGATTTGACTTTACATTGATGAATGCAGATATTAATCAATTTTATTTGAGGTGTTAAATTATACTGATAGGGGAATTCTATTCGTCAAGCTTGAATGATTAGCTATGATGAAAAGTGTAAAGTAAGAAAATGAGTAAAACTATTCATCCTAGAAATAGATAATTTCATATTATTAAGATCAATGACAATATTATAATACTATGAAATTGAAATAAATTTCAATTATTTATACTAGAACAGAATACTACTAAGACAAATTTATAAACTTCATGTTGTTTAAACAAGGTTCATCCTCGTACGAATTTAACATTTGTTATTTTTATGTTACAAGAAATTATTTGAATTACTTGCCATTTAATTTTATATAGATACAATTAGATTATATAACATGTTCTTCTTATGAGATTTAAACTGGATAAAACCGTCAATAAGCCGTCGGTAGACCGTTCGGCTTAATATGCATTATACCGGAGGTAGTACAACATAGGTTTTAACATGATATTCTTGCAATTTTTCATTTGTTTTTTCTGGTCTATGTACGCTATCTACTGGACATATTTCAAGAATTAATATATAAATATAAAAGTCAAAAAAGATGGAATATTTCTGCTGAAAAAATATTAAAATTTATATATTATTTCACTGTTGTTGAAAAAAACGCTTATTGACAAAAAAAAATGACAATTGAGAATCACATCGGTTTCTCAATTATAATACATCCGATTCAGCTGAGACATTCATTTACTTACACTAGATAGTTTTTTTTAGAGTATTTCTCTTTTTGTTTCAAAATATGATGTATCGCTGGTTTTTACTAGATTTTCCAAAAAATGCTTTAGTTCAAAAGAAAAAAAGTATACAGTTTTAAGAATACGTTCAATATTTTGATCTTTTTATTCGAATAAAATTAGGCATTTCAACAGTGTTTAGAATTTGGAAAGAAATTTCAATTCTATGAGACGTATTTCAGTTGAGAAAACGAGACGATTAGATAGTGACTTTTAGCCTTTGCGAACTCGATATCTCCTAGAAGGGAACAAGGGTGTGGATGTGGGTTCGATAGAGTGCATAAGATTTCCACGATATTTTTTCTACGTCTCTGAGCCTCAGCGTTCAAGAGTTTTCTGAAGGTCAAGATCGATTATGAGTCTCTGTCACCAAAGAAATTTTTTTCATTATATTTCAAAGTTTAGGATTAAAGATTATTGTATTTCACACTTTCGAATGAGGACATCAACATGTAATATGGCTATGTTATATATCAATCGTTAAAATTAGTCAAGAAACAATCGGAGAGTGGTTCTAGCAACACATATATTGAATAGTAAATCCATGTGATGAAAATCTCCTAAAAATTAATAATTTAATCGAAAGATGATATTGTGATGAAATCATCCAAAAAGAAGATTTTAGTCAATTTGTACTTGTTTTTCATTACAAGTCGCAATTCATTCAAGACTTTTTTACGATTCATAATTTATATTCCAGTCAAAGATTCTCCAATAGTGATATTGACTAATGACTATCATATAGTTTTCCAACTTATACTGAAGATATGAAACAGAATATTGCACTTTTTTTTTTTGACGAAAATGGTCTTGAAGTCTTTTCTTGATAGGTTTTTAGAAATCAAACATTAGAAAAATTGACATCTCCAATTTTATTTATCAAGAATTTAAAAGTCCTTAAAGGACTAATACTGTCATTACATATCAAATGTTCTCAACAATATCCAATTGACCTTGATAATAAAAAAAAAAAAAAGGTGTGAAATTAAAAATATAAAGTTGTTTAATATATCAAACTATATATTTAGCAAAGAAAGTTATCTTTAGAAAAATAAAATTCTTTCAATGTTAATTGATAATATAAAAGTATTTTGATTAAATATTTGTACAAGACTTTTTAACATCATTAATTGAAGAAACTAATTCTTGTCATATGAATTTAATTTTATAGAATAAAAAAATAAATAAATTTTCTTCTTTTTGTTTTATACATTTATATCATTTGATGTAATTTGATTTTGATTGGTAATATTTGTATGTATATTATCAGTTGTTATCATTGGATTTTTAAATGATGGAAATTTAATATGAATTTTTGGATAAAATGAAGATAATTTTAATGAATAATGATCATGATTTAAATTTTGTAAATGTTTTTCTTGTTGTTTTTTATGATTAATTAAAAAAACATGATTTAATTGATTAATACTTTCAATTTTAATTGTTGTATAAAATTTAAATTTAAATAAAATATTTGATGGACATAATAAAATACAATATAATACTGGTTTAAAACTTATACCAGATAAAATTATTTGAGCAAATGTACGACTATTAATTAAATCATGATTATATGATGATAAAAATGAATCAAATAATATTTCAATTGTACGATAAAAATAAAATGGAAGTGATGTTAATGTTAAACAAATAAATATATATAATATATAAAGTGATAATTGTTGTTCACGAACAAATGATGATGAAATTTTTCTTGCAATTAAACAACAAGATAAACGTATATGTAATAAGATTTCAAGTATAAAACCTAAATAGATTAAATTTATTATAAAATTGAAAATTTTTTTTTGTGAAAGAAAGAATTTTTCTACAAAAAAGATTTAATTTGAAAACTAATTCCAAAAATGTAGATGATGTTATTCAGAGATTAGAATTTTGACAAAAAAACACTTCTTTTTATAATTGAATTCATAGTACTTTCTTCTAATGTAGTGTTTACTATTAATAATTTAACTTAACTCACGAGAAAATATCTACAACTATCGAATTTCTTTTAAATCAAAATGATTGATAACCTATAGCCAAATAATTTAACTATTTGAAAAGCTTCTTCGTTCGAATTTGTCTAATCGATTACATGTCCTTGTGCAAGGTATAGGTTGGCAATTAAAAAAATTTTTATTAAAGTAAAGACATTAAGTAGATTTTTAAATCCAATCACAGAGCATTATGTTAATCTATTGTTTTAATTTGTTAATCAACGGATCTGAAAGATGTACAATATTCTCAATGCAATAAAAATCATCATTAACTATATAGAACTATGACATTGGAAGAAAATACTTCAATCATTTTTGTAATATAAATCCACTTGAGACAAGATTAATTGAATATAGAAAAAGAGAAAGATTTTCTTCTCATGATGTTTATCATCAATTTTGAATGTTCGCAATTGAAACAGACTCATTACAGTGATCGTCGAGTCACTTCCTTTCCGTCTCTGTAATTTAGTATATGGAAAAAATGAGTTGTTTTATAAAGTTTTGACAACTCTTCTTGACTTCCATTACAACCGACATACGAATTAGTGTAATTAAAACGCCTGCGTAGTTCTCAGTTAGGATGAAAAGACTGTATTTAAAATGAATAAATATCCTTTTGACAGTAGCTGACAATTGCTCATCGTGAAGTTCCTGTTACTCTGGTCTGTAGATGACATCTAATTGATTGTTTTTAGTTCAATAAATTCAGTATATTTATGTAAAAAAAAATGTATACATGAATTTTAAAATAATATTTTTCTTTTATCAAGAAAACAAAATTCATACGAAAGTATTGCTTTCAATATTGAATTGTTTTTCATGTTGTTTGTAACAACTTTAACTTTATATTCTTTTTAATAGGATTATTTCATAATTACTGTACAGATTAGTAAGTATCATACGATTATCTTGATGATGATTACAAAATATTTAATCATACATGTCTGCTATATAATACTCGATTTGATATATTACGAAAAATAATTCAAATTTAATAATAATATACAAATAGTTCTTTTAAGTATTAATTACTTTTTATAGACAAACTGAATCAAAAACGTTTCAGTTATTATTTTTAAACATAGAATAATTCTGAATATCGAACAAAATATTTAGAAATATATGCTCGTACAAAGATTATAGATTCAAATTCTATCAAGAATAATATAATTTAATCTAAGTCGGAGAAAATATCATTTAGAAAATTATGTGCAAAAGAAAAAATAGATTTATCGTTACGATAAGAGCCAAATTGGTATCGATCAGAAAGAATCTTTATATAGTAACAATTTCAAAAATTAAACAATGCTATCTATTCATGTGTAAAAAAAACGTTGAGGATAAATTCATCAGAGCATTAAGTAAATCTATAAAAAGATTTCAAAGTTCAAAGTAATCAAAAGATATTAACCAAGATTTGATATTCAAACATGACATTCTTTGAACTTTTACAAACTTTTTAATGATTATTTACTTACCAATAAAATGTAATGAAAAAAGAAGTAAAAAATCAGCTTGTATTAAATATAAAAGACGAGCTGTAAATTTAAAATTATGATTTGTTTGTAAATAACATATTATTGTTTGTTGAGGTAGATAATCATTATCATTATTACTATAGCCTTCTAATTTAATATATGATTGATGAAGAGTTTTATTCGTTGATAGAGGTGCAAATATTTCGTTTGTTTGATTTAATGAATCATCAATTACTGGTGGTAAAATAAAATTACTTATATTTGTTTCACCCCATAACCATAAACTATCAACCGACCATGCAAGTGCTATTACAAATGGTATTAATATACATAAATCCGTAAAAAATAATTGATTAAATGTTGTTGTTTTAAAAATTTTTGATGGAAATTTTTTATTTAATATATAATGATAACGAAATAAAATAAATATTGTTAATAAAGGAATAAAATGAAGTGTAAATTTCCATATTAATATATGAAATGAACATAAATGAAAACGTGGTACTAATGATTGTAAATAATATTTTTCATCAATACAACTTATTATTGATGATAAACATAATAAAAAATCATTACTTGTTAAAATTAATAAATATCGATATTTTTTATTTGAAAGTATATGAATAGATTTTTGTTGTTCTATATTATTTCTATTTAATTTTCTTTGTTTATATTGTGAAATAATATAAGAAAGATATAACATACAAATTAAATTTGAACAAGTACCAAATATACTTATAATTAATGTTAATGTTGAATGAAAAAATGGTGAATGTATTATAGTTATTGGACTATAATGTGTTTCATTTATATATCGTTGTGAAGAAAAGAAAAAACTATCATGTAATAACATTTTTTCGTTTTTACAAATTTTCTTTTAAGAAAATGAATATATAAAAATACTCATTGATGTTTTATCTACAAATAAGATCGTTACAATATACAAAAAAAAAGAAGAATTTCATTTCCGTTTTCTTTTTATTTTTTCTATTTTCTATTCATAAAATATTAAAGGCTTGCTTAATATGCAATAAAAGAATAACTCAAGAATAATAAAAGATGCATTTAGATCAATGAGTGATAATAATAAAAAAAAAAACAAGATTTGTTATTGTCAAGAAAAGTATTTAAAAAAAAGTAAAACAAATCTATCGACTAGAATATAAATAATACGTGACAGTTAATGAATTTAAAAATTTACTATATAATCTATGACAGTAACAGTAATTGTTTATCATTATCAATAGAGTAAGAATATTGATAGAACATATTATATATGTTATTCTAACTAATCAATTCGACTGTAACAAAATCTCTTATTTTATTATCAATAGAATGAATAAAGTATTTAGATAGAAAAAATTTTTCGTCTTACTTAAAAGAGAACAATCAATCAAATAATATGATTAGACAGGGTGTAGTTATATTTTGAAGATAATATATAAGGTTATTCTTAACATCTATCTGTCAATTTGTCATATAAACTTAAAAAGAAAAAATGGTGAAAAATCTTGACATCTAATCCACACTGTTTTTTTTTTTTCTTTATTTATCTATTTCGAGAAAAAGAAAATAAGGCAAACATCAATTTATCATTTCCGTTTCGATTGACATAAGCCTATTATTAGTCTTATAGTAGACATGAGTTACATATCAAACTGAATCTAATCCGAAAATAGATAAATAGTAGAGGAAAAAACAAACAACATTTCCTGATATTCATTAGAAAATATTTTAGATCATCTGTTACAGAAGAAAATATATGCATATAATTTATCTTAATAAAAAGCCTAATATGACATTCAAAATAACGCATATATTTAACCTAAAATAACTCTTTTTTCCGCCTTTTTAACACATTATATTTCATTGCTTATTTTGATATAGATTTTATAATAAAAAATAAGTTAAAATTTTTAATTTATTCATTTTAAATGTTTTTATAAAAATAATT